>SJXQ01008716.1:40739-96986 GCA_006408695.1 Aepyceros melampus | reverse complement strand
GACCGGGGTGGTGCTCGGGGCGGGCTGGGGGAAGCCAATGAATTCCGCGGGCTGGACAGCTGTCGGGATGGGGGGAGGCGGGTCCCCGCCCCCTGGCCCTGGAAAGGGGGCTCCCTCGCGGCTCCCAAAGCGCCAGGCCCCCCAACCTAGAGCCGAAGTGCAGGGGCCGGCGCTCTCGGCGCCCCTCCTCCAAGGCCCCCCACCTTTTTTGTGTGTGGGGGGGGCGCAGCCCTTGCGCTTCGCCTCCGAACTGAAAGCTGCGGCCCGCGGGCTGGCGCTTGCAGCCTTGCTTGGAAGCTGCTTTCAGCGCTGCCTGTCTGGCTGGCTGCGGTCTCTGGATGCTTCTGCGGGTTGATTTCACTCCAGCGATCCGGTTACCGTGGCTGGAAAGAACACGTTTGCCTGACCCATGTTTGACTCCTTCGCAGGCAACTTGCAAAATCCTAGGCACAAAGGATGGGAAAAAGCAGGCACGAGGGCAGGTTCTCTCAACTCCGTTATCCTTAAGAGAGAGATGGTGCCAGGTCCCTGGAACCAGACGTTTCTTGACCTCGCGGGTCCCCTCGGTCTGCAGGACGCCGGGGGCTGGGTCTCGGGGATCTAGGTGAGGACCGGACCCAGGTTACTGCGGAGCAGGAGCCTAGTTCTGATCCACCGACTCGGTGAGCTATGCCTCTGCTCACGAGAAGTCCAGAACATTCTGGAGTGTTGGAGGGTCAGGAACATACAAGGATTCGTATTGTTTAAAATGTATGACCTTACTTTCCAAGGTATAGTGAAAGATTCGAAGAAGAGAGAAAGTTTTCCAGAATTGCTTTGTATTTTTTTCTCCCCCTCCCAACTGGTTTTATACCTTGATGACCCATGCAAAAAGAGAATAGAACTGGTATGTGCAGTGTGCACATATCAAAGACGTATTTTAAAATATCTGGTTGTAGTTCACATCGAAGAACCAGAGTAGTAGATACAATTTTAAGAATATGTTGTAAAAAAAATATATATATATATCTGTTTTGTTTCCAGGTCAATATTAATTTTATTTAAAAAGAAAAGACAGCAAGAGGAGATAAACCTATTTTCAGTGCTGTCTTGAACAGGGTTGTAACATAACACTTTTTAAATTTCTTTGACTTTTACTGATGTTAGGATTTTGTATTTGAGGATTATAAAACTTGAAAAGGAAATATCTTATCATGGTAAAGATAGCTCACGCCTAAGGCATGTGGAATGACTGACCACACTCATAACCTGGACGCCAGGGAAGTCACTCCCCCAGCGTATTTTTGTGCCCAGGGATTATTTGATCCACACAATAGCGGTGCTGAATCAAGAACTGACATGGTTTGGAAAATCCAGGCAAACAGCAATGCAAGTGCTCTTAGCCTCTGAGCTCAATTATGTCAGTGTTGGATTAGAAAGGCTACTGAGTTGGCATATCTGGGCCAGTTTTCTGCTTTAATGTGATTAGTTGTGTGCTGCTGCAGTTTGTAGTTAATGGAGGTTATATTCTGCATAATTATCTGTATTAGTAAACTATGATCCTTTTCTAATTCATTAAATTGTTTCCATTCCTCTTTTTCTTCTATATATGGTTAGAGGATTAGTAACTAAGTTTCAAGTCATTTGATACAGCAATGATACAGATAAAGTTTTCAATAAACTTATATCAAGCAAGGCCAACAGTATTGCTTTGTTGGTACTGGTATTCATCATCCTGTTACCATTTCTGCCTAAAAAGTGTTTAAATGGGTTTTCATTAATTAAAAATTTCAAAAGACTGTACACAGCACATCAATAGCAAACCCTTGCACAGTAGCACAAATTTTCATATAAAAACTAGTTGGAACTTGCAAAGTGAAATATTTAATTGTTTTGGGTCTGTGGTCTTGAAAACTGTTGACTGGTTTTTTACTGCACTTTCTTATGAGAGTTAAGCAAAATTGGAATTTCAAGATAGGTTTTAGACCATAAAATGTTTTTCAAAAGCCCCAAATTAATCATCTGCATTTTGATTTATTTGCTCCAGCATATTTGTCCACAAATTTCAAAATTCTGTATCCATAAAGCAAGAGAAAATTCTAAATTGTGTCCAAAACGCTGAGTTTCTGGAGCTGGCTTTTAAAAAAGAAGATTGTTAGGATATACACCAAGGGAAAAGAATGCCATAAAAAGAGCCACAAATTATCCCTGAGCATGAGCACAAGATTCCTCCCAGCACTAGTACTGAAAAGCTGGTGTACTGGGCAGTCTGTAAGATGAGTGTGTTCATGCAGAGAACAGAAGAGGCGGGGAAAGAGGAACCAAGGAAGATAATTTGGGTCAGCAAAATCACTGGGGGTTGGGAGTGTCTGGATATAGAAGTTTCAACTAGGTGATATACTAAAATTATAAACTTGAGAGCTCTAAGGTGATCAAATTTAAACCTATTTTTAGTCTTGATTTAGCACTTTATTTTGCAGGATGCTAGGTAATATAAATCTGCAAGTTGATAGCCATTTGGGGTTTCTAGTGCATCAGAAACCAAAAAAAAAAGAAGATGATAAATTGCCTATTTATTCATGTCTAACTAAAACTGTGAGTCGCTCAGTCATGTCTGACTCCTTGTGACCTTATGGAGTGTGGCCCACCAGTCTTCTCTGTCCATGGGATTCTCCAGGCAAGAATACTGGAGTGAGTTGCCATTCTCTTCTCCAGGGGATCTTCCCGACCCAGGGATTGAACCTGGGTCTCCTGCATTGCAGGCAGATCCTTTACCACCTGAGCCACCAGGGAAGCTCCATCCTGCCTTTTGTGTGTGTCATGGAGCACAGAAGCTAACCCACAGACATCGCAAAGGACGCATTCAGCTGGTATAAGATAAAATTAATACCCACCACATTCACCTTCTCCTTGGACTATTTTGAGCTGCCTGATCTAACGGACCCTTCTTGCAGTGGGAATCACAGCAAACCTTTTTAAATATATGTGGCCAATCATGAGCAAAATGCATTAATCTAACAAAAGTAACTGAGACTCTAAGCACTGTGATAAGAACTACAGACTCTTATTCCTACAAATTTTAAACAGTTCTTTGGTATGTTATTTGTTAAAGAGTTTTTAGAAATGAAATGCAGTCTCCTCTAAATGACATTCAGAGTCTTCAGATGTCTATCCAAACTGTTTTTCCATTTTAATCCCCAGCTTACCTTCCAAATTCACCCACCCTCTCCTTCAGTTACAGAGTGTCTTTCACTCTTCCCTTAACACAATTTTTTTCCCACCTCTGTGCCTTTTCACACACTATCATCTTTGACTCCATTATCCTTTCTATTGTCTATACCTGGTAAAGCTAAGCTGTTTATAGCAACAGTTCCACAGACTGCATGGTGAGTGTTTATGTAAGATTTTGCACTGAAAAGACGTTGGTTCATCTTTAAGGTCAATGTATCTTCTTTTCCTCTCTGCTGCCATTTTAACTCAAGGCCAAGCCACTGGTAGAATTTCATTGACATTTTTTTTTTTTATTGGGTGGGGGTTGTTTTCAAAACAACGTATATACTTGTTTGCTTCCCTGAGAAAAATCAGTCACCAGCCTCACTTCTCTGAAACCTAGCAAAACTCCAGGTCCGCTTCTGGCTCTTCCTGTAAAGCACTGCTAGCTTAGGCCGGTCAGAGAGCTTCTCAGAGTAGTAATAATTGGCTGGCATGCAACACTTGATTATTAGCACCAAAAAAAGTAATACATGTGCAAACACTTGAAAACTAACATTTCATGTTTGTAACTATTCTCACTTTAAACAGTTGGCTGAATAATTTTAAGAGCTGTGGAGTTTCCATGCAGGAAAGAAATTCAGTGTCATTTGCTTTTTATTGTGAAGCACACACCTGCCTTTGTTGTCGTTCAGTCGCCGAGTCCTGCCTGACTCTTCCTGACCCCATGGACTGTGGCATGCCAGGCTTCCATATCCCTCAGAATCTCCCAGAGTTTGCCCAAGTTCATGTGCATTGAATCGGTGATGCCATCCAACCATCTCATCCTCTGTTGCCCTCTTCTTCTCTGCCTTCAATCCTTCCCAGCATCAATGTCTTTTCCAATGAGTCAGTTCTTTGCATCACACGGCCAAAATATTGGATTTCAGCTTCAGCATCAGTCCTTCCAAAGTGTATTCAGGGTTGATTTCCTTTAGGATAGACTGGTTGGATCTTCTCACTGTCCAAGGGACTCTCAAGAGTCTTCTCCAACAATACAGTGTCATTTTCTTTTTATTAATTGTAAAGCACTAACCTGCTCAGATGGTAAAGCATCTGTCTACAATGTGGGAGACCTGGGTTTGATCCCTGGGTTGGGAAGATCCCCTGGAGAAGGCAACGGCAATCCATTCCAGTACTCTTGCCTGGAAAATCCCATGGACAGAGGAGCCTGGTAGGCTGCAGTCCATGGGGTCACTAAGAGTCGGACATGACTGAGCGACTTCACTTTCACTTTCAACCTGCCTTTAGGTATGCCCCAAATCATGGCTTTTAAAGGCATTAAAAGACGTTAGAGATTGCTTTTCATCAAATTTCTGAATAACAGAGCAGAAAAATATCTGCATTAATTGTTTCAATATTGTAGCCTTTTAATATTGAGTATTATTTTCCCTAAATTGAATAATCACAGCTAATAAAAATCTTTGAAATAGCATCATATGTACCACACAGCTGTCTTTTCATATGTATTCCAAATAAACAATAAAATTTAAATAATGTATTCTTAAAATATTTTATGTTGATATAATTGCAGAATTTCTTGTACTTTTGCACTTTAATAAGATATAAGTGACAAAATTATGTTTCTGAATAACAGAGCAGAAAAATATCTGCATTAATTGTTTCAATATTGTAGCCTTTTAATATTGAGTATTATTTTCCCTAAATTGAATAATCACAGCTAATAAAAATCTTTGAAATAGCATCATATGTACCACACAGCTGTCTTTTCATATGTATTCCAAATAAACAATAAAATTTAAATAATGTATTCTTAAAATATTTTATGTTGATATAATTGCAGAATTTCTTGTACTTTTGCACTTTAATAAGATATAAGTGACAAAATTATGTTATTTAAACTATATTGCAATGATTTGGTACATGTATACATTGTGAAGAGATCTCTAGACTTTCCCATTCTATTATTTTCCTCTATTTCTTTGCACTGATCACTGAGGAAGGCTTTCTTATCTCTCCTTGCTATTCTTTGGAACTCTGCATTCAAATGGGTATATCTTTCCTTTTCTCCTTTGCCTTTCACTTCTCTTCTTTTCTCAGCTATTTGTAAGGCGTCTTCAGACAACCATTTTGCCTTTTTGCATTTCTTTTTCTTGGGGATGGTCTTGCTCCCTGTCTCCTGTACAATGTCACGAACCTCTGTCCACAGTTCTTCAGGCACTCTATCAGATCTAATCCCCTGAATCTATTTCTCACTTCCACTGTATAATCATAAGGGATTTGATTTAGGTCATACCTGAATGGTCTAGCAGTTTTCCCTACTTTCTTCAATTTCAGTCTGAATTTGGTAATAAGGAGCTCATGATCTGAGCCACAGTCCGCTCCTGGTCTTATTTTTGCTGACTGTATAGAGCTTCTCCATCTTTGGCTGCAAAGAATATAATCAATCTGATTTCGGTGTTGACCATCTGGTGATGTCCATGTGTAGAGTCTTCTCTTGTGTTGTTGGGAGAGGGTGTGTGCTATGACCAGTGCATTCTCTTGGCAAAACTCTATTAGCCTTTGCCCTGCTTCATTCTGTACTCCAAGGCCAAATTTGCCTGTTACTCCAGGTGTTTCTTGACTTCCTACTTTTGCATTCCAGTCCCCTATAATGAAAAGGACATGTTTTTTGGATGTTAGTTCTAGAAGGCCTCGTAGGTCTTCATAGAATCATTCAGCTTCAGTTTCTTCAACATTACTGGTCGGGGCATAGACAAAGAATGCTCAAACTGCTGCACAATTGCACTCATCTCACACGCGAGCAAAGTAATGCTCAAAATTCTCCAAGCCAGGCTTCAACAATGCGTGAACTGTGAAATTCCAGATGTTCAAATTGAATTTAGAAAAGGCAGAAAAACCAGAGATCAAGTTGCAAAAATCCATTGGATCATCAAAAAAAGCCAGAGAGTTCCAGAAAAATGCCTATGCTTTATTGATTACACCAAAGCCTTTGATTGTGTGGATCACAACAAGCTGTGGAAAATTCTTCAAGAGATGGGATACAATTGCACTCATCTCACACGCGAGCAAAGTAATGCTCAAAATTCTCCAAGCCAGGCTTCAACAATGCGTGAACTGTGAAATTCCAGATGTTCAAATTGAATTTAGAAAAGGCAGAAAAACCAGAGATCAAGTTGCAAAAATCCATTGGATCATCAAAAAAAGCCAGAGAGTTCCAGAAAAATGCCTATGCTTTATTGATTACACCAAAGCCTTTGATTGTGTGGATCACAACAAGCTGTGGAAAATTCTTCAAGAGATGGGAATACCAGACCACCTGACATGCCTCTTGAGAAATCTGTATGCAGGTCAGGAAGCAACAGTTAGAAGTGTACATGGAACAACAGACTGGTTCCAAATAGGAAAAGGAATATGTCAAGGCTGTATATTGTCACCCTGCTTATTTAACTTCTATGTAGAGTATATCATGAGAAACACTGGGCTGGAGGAAGCACAAGCTGGAATCAAGATTGCCAGGAGAATTATTAATAACCTCAGATATGCAGATGACACCACCCTTATGGCAGAACGTGAAGAGGAACTAAAGAGCCTCTTGATGAAAGTGAAAGAGGAGAGTGAAAAAGTTGGCTTAAAACTCAACATTCAGAAAACTATGATCATGGCACCAGTCCCATCACTTCATGGCAAATAGATAGGGAAACAATGGAAACAGTGACAGACTTTATTTTGAGGGAGCTCCAAAATCACTGCAGATGGTGACTGCAACCATGAAATTAAAAAAACACTTGCTCCTTGGGAGAAAAGTTATGACCACCCTAGACAGCATATTAAAAAGCATCCAACAAAGGTCCGTCTAGTCAAGGCTATGGTTTTTGCTGTGGTCATGTATGGATGTGAGAGTTGGACTGTGAAGAAAGCTGAGTGCCAAAGAATTGATGCTTTTAAACTGTGATGTTGGAGAAGACTCTCGAGAATCCCTTGGACTGCAAGGAGATCCAACCAGTCCATCCTAAAGGAAATCAGTCCTGAGTATTCATTGGAAGAACTGATGCTGAAGCTGAAACTGCAATACTTTGGCCCCCTGATGCGAAGAGCTGACTCATTGGAAAAGACCCTGATGCTGGGAAAGATTGAGAGCAGGAGGAGAAGGGGACAACAGAGGAGAGATGGCCGGATGGCATCACCGACTCAATGGACATGAGTTTGGGTAAACTCTGGGAGTTGGTGATGGACAGGGAGGCCTGGCGTGCTGCAGTCCATGATGTCTCAAAGAGCTGGACATGACTGAGCGACTGAACTGAGCTGATAGACCATGAAAAGATTCCTCCCATTTAGTTTGTTAGCACATCCATTACCTCGGCTATTTATCTTTTTCTATATGCAAGAACATTTAGTTCTTCTCTCTTAGCAAATTTTAGTTATACAACTGCTATTAACCCTAGTCACCACATTATACATTAAATCCTTCTGTTTTTATTCATATTATAGCTAAACTTTATAACCCTTTATTAACTTCTTCCTATTTCCAATTTTCAATATTTTAAAAGTAAAAATTGCATCTATAAAAATAATGTCTTCATTCCCCCATTGTAGATGCTATTGATTCTAAGATAAATTATTACTTTATGTCCCGCTAAGAAAAAATGCTGTCAATTAAGCCATCAGACACAACTTTTTAAAAATTCCTTCAATAATGTCTCATACACTAAGATATTAATTTTATCTGCTGTCTTTAGAAAAAGTTATTCGGACATGTCTGATTTTGATGCTAAGTGAGAAGGATGATCTTGTCATGCAGTGAATGTAATTTCTAACACATTCATAGCCATGAATCTCACATTTCTCTACATGATAGGAAACTCACTTGACAGGGTTAACCTGGAGGCATAAGTGAGCCACTTTTGGAGTTGATAAGAGCATTAAACTTCATGGGGAAACCCAGATTCTAGTCTCAAGTCTCATCCTTAACTATGTGTGTAACCTTGCAAAGTTGCCTAACATCTCAAGAAATGTTTTCTTATATCTAAGTGAAAAGGGTAGACTAGAGACTGGGAATGTCCCTTCATCTTTGCACATCTATGATCATTGATTATCACATATAAGATTTGAATTCTCTAAGTTGGTAGGCTTTAATGTTTGGAGAAATTAATGCTTCTCACAGGTTATAAGGCTCTAATATGTGCATAAACCTATATAATGCTTACTATCATTAAAACAAACAAACAAAAATAACAGCAGAAAATCTAATTTCCATTCAGATACAGCTTTACAGTATTGTTATTTTGTTTTACTCAACCTAATATATTTTCTTGATGTGTAATGATTTAGGGAAAATTAATTATTTTCTGAGATATAATGGTGATTTTTCTTATAAATCACAATCAGCTGAAATCCTTGACATATAGTTTAGGTTTTAGTATACTAATAAACTTGAAACAAGTATGAAATGTTTTTAAAGAGTTTTCTTAATGTAGACCATTTTTAAAGGCTTTACTGAATTTGTTATAATATTGTTTTATGTTTTCTCTCTTTGGGCCATGAGGCATGTGAGATCTTAACTCCCTGACCAGGGACTGAACACGCAGCCCCTGCACTGGAAGGCAAAATCTTAACCATTGGACCTCCAGTTCAGTTTGGTTCAGTTCAGCCACTCAGTCATGTCCGACTCTTCGGTTGGAATTGCAGCACGCCATGCTTCCCTGTCCATCACCAGGGAAGTCCTAAAACCAGTGTGAAATGTTGAGGCTAACTTCCTCAAACCAGAAACTTCTTTAGTTGACCATTGTCATTGTAAAGAAAAATGCAAGTATGGAACACAAAAGCTACATTGTCTTCAAGGCAATTATAATGTATACTCATTCAAATGAAATGCAAAATCAGGAAATTCCACTTGAAGCTGCACTGAACTATTGTTTTTATATTGTGCTTTATCACATAATTTACCTGCCTTGTTTTAGCAGAGGAATGTTTAGGGTAGAATTTTAATATATCCTTTGTGAATTGCCAGCTTACCATATCCCTAAGAAAAAAAGTGTAGTATTCTCTTCCGATGACCTTGAAAAGCATACTACAATATAAATTGCTAATCAAATGAAACCCTGTACAACTAAAAATGTTGAAAGAGATCAACAAAAATATTTATGTCTAAAACAAGTGATTTTGTTACATGCTAGAATAAATATTTTCCTGGAGCCAATTGAATGTGTACTGGAATGGAAACTTTTAGAATTAAAGTTCCATATCAGAATTGTCTTTAGTAAAATGTGCTTTTCCTCATACATCATAAATATCCTGTGAATTCCAAATACTTTCAGGGAGTTATATTTAACACTAAAAACTTCTTTTGTAAGAGCCAATATATTTAACCTTTAAAAAATTATTTTTTAAGATGCAATATGCTTAGCCTTGAAATATAGAATAATAGAAGCCAGAATTAGTCTTTACAGCTTAGTTTTTCAGAATGTCCTACTTAAGATAGAATATAACTGAATGAAAAGTACTTGTATGATGTGTAAAAGCAAATGTCAGTATGGAAGAGTCAGAACTTCTTTCTCAGGGCAGTGAAGGCGTATCACATCTCACTCTTCAGACCAGAGAATCGAATCACTGTTAGTTAGCATTTATGAATGTCAACAGCATGGAAAAATTGGAAAGCATATCCACACTTTAGGCCAAGAGAGTTCTAACTTGGACTTGAAGTATAAGGAGAACAGACAAGAGCCAGTGGGAAAGTGGTGAGTTGGATGAGGAATAACATCATCAGAGACCAAGAGTGTCCTACTCCTGCTTGGAGATCTATCCCGCAGCTCCCAGTTAATCCCTCGTTAAACTCTGATGTTCCACTGACAGTAACGCTTAGGACACTTTATCCCTCCGTACTGTCAGAGCTTGAATCCTCAAGGGTCTCCATTCTGACCAGATTTGGGGTTTTCAATTTGACCCACAATTCGTCATCATTTATTATTGACCGTAAAGAAATTCCTCCTTGCAGAGGGTGTCAAGGACAGGGTAGAGAAGAAAAGCTTCATGCAGAGGAACCTCCATTCCAATGAGATGGATGAACCTTGCCGTCCCCCGTGGGCAGAAGCACAAACAGAAATACCTTGCTCACAGCCAAACTGATGCACATGGCCTTTCCAAAATAAACAGGGCGAGATGCTTTGCTTGGCAATTGTCTGTGTTCGGACTCACAATTACTTTTCTAAGGTATTCTTTCTTCACACAGGGATAGAACTGAGCCTGGGAGGAACAGCTGGTCAGATCATTCGTCTTTGGCCTAAGTCACTAACTTCCCACATTGATATTTGATTGAGAGGATGACTAATGAGCACTGCTGTCCATGGTTCAGTACTCAGATTGCAACCAGCAACGCTGCCTAGTCTGGGACGGGGTGATGAGAGGCGTCCGTGGCAGCCTAGCACGTCTGATATCGCACAGACTTTCTTCCTGCCATAGTTTAAAACTGGCATGAGCCAAAAACTGACTTTTAAAAAATGAATCTATCAGTGTTGATTCAGAAGCAGTCATTTCTTCATACTTTCACACCACCAAAACGTTGTTACTAAAATCTACACTGATTTTCTTTAAGGTACATTATCTCAGGAAAGAAAGAGGTTTCTTTGTTCGGCAGTGATAACTTAGAGCTATTCGTTATTATTTGCTTTGTTTATTGCTCTTTTAACAAGAACAGGGTAATTTTAAAAATCCAGAAATATAAGAATTGAATTGCATGGAAAATATAAATTGTAATCATTTATTTCAGAAATTTGATATTCTTTGACTTGAGCATATATCTTCAATTTAGAATTTGCTACAGATAAAGATAAATGATATGTCACAAATCTTAGTGCAAATCCTGTCTCTCAGAAATGGTTTCTTTGCCAACAGATAGAAACTTCTGAGGTCGTCACATTTCATTTCATAGTTTTCAAGTTATTACCATGTAAAAATTTATTTTATAAACATAAAATACATTTTTAAAATAAAAATTTAAATAAAAAAAATTTATTCAATGGCTGGCCAACGCTGTCCTCCAGCCTATAACATAAGTGACTAATCATAGCAGCTATTAGTTTTGAGGTTCCTATTAGTATATTGAAAGTGATAGTTGCTCGGTCATGTTCGATTCTGCGACACCATGGAGTGTAGCCTGCCAGGTTCCTCTGTCCATGGGATTCTCCAGGCCAGAATACTGGAGTGGGTTGCCATGCCATCCTCCAGGGAATCTTCCCAACCCAGGGATGGAACCCAGTCTCCAGCATTACAGGTAGATTCTTTACCGTCTGAGCCACCAGAGAAGTCCATTAGTACTTTCAGTTCAGTTCAGTCGCTCAGTCGTGTCTGACTCTTTGCAACCCCATGAATTGCAGCACGCCAGGCCTCCTTGTCCATCACCAACTCTCAGAGTTCACTCAAACTCATGTCCATCAAGTCGGTGATGCCATCCAGCCATCTCATCCTCTGTTGTCCCCTTCTCCTCCTGCCCCCAATCCCTCTCAGCATCAGGGTCTTTTCCTATGAGTCAACTCTTACCATGAGGTAGCCAAAGTATTGGACATACCCAATTCAGTGAATTCCAAATGGAATAATATTTTATCAATATCCAATAAGTTTTTAATACAGACCTAAAGAATGTAGTTGAAAGAATATCACTTACTCATGTCTTCAACACAGTTTTTAATTGCTCCTGCATGCTCCTATGAGCTCTATTCTAGGCACTGGGATAAATTAAAGAGCAAGAGAGAGTATGCACTTCATTGAGCGTACAGTCTGGTTGGTTGGTACTGGCAAAAGGCAAGTAAACGGACAATAACAATTGGCTTATAGGGAAAATCCACTGGAGAGATTGGAAAAGAAAGATCTTCATTTAGATATGACAATTATGGAAGAGTTTCCTGAGGAGGCATTAACCACTGCAAGAATTCAAGAAAGTGCATTTCAAATCGAAGACGCGCCAAGAACACTTTGTCTAGAGGCTGTCAGTCAGGGGAGAGGGTGGTAACAATGTGGGGCTAGAGGGGATGGTAGGGGCCGGGCCATACAGGCCACAGAGAAGATCTTTTGTTTCAGTGCAACAGCTGCTGCTGGAGAAAGTAACGCTGATGAGGACTATGACCTGATTCGCTTTTGCAGATCACTCTGACTATGACATGGGGTGAAAATGGAGGTAGAAAGCAAGAGAGGAACATTAATTTGCATTGTTGTGAATCTAGCAAGAGATTGCTTCATGTGATGAAGCTACAGATCTCAACAGCGTTTGTAGTAGTACCATTATGAAATTTGTATGACTGCATAAGGAGGAAGAAACAAGAAACAAAACTCAATTCTATATTCCAACTTGGCTACCTTTAAAATGAGGCAGTGGAAATGTAGAAAAGTACCTGGCTTTCTTCCACATTAGGAGACAGGGAATGGTGATCAGAGATTAGCTTAGCTGGCAGGTCACTGATATTGCCCCTGATGATCTCCACGTCTTGAAATACATCTAAAATGCATGTGGACCAGAGCAGGCCAAGAAAAGGAAGCGTGCTGCCCTGCAGTTCCCTCCCAACCAAAGGAAGGCCTCAGATTCGGCTGTGGCAGGAAACAGCCAATGCTTGAGCTAGTTTTTCAAGTTCATTCATTTGCTTTTGTTTATATATTCAGTTAGTTAGTTTTAAAATAGGTGCCAACCTCAGCTCTGCCGCTTAGTTAGGCCAGGAAGTTTCCTGAGCACCAGCTTCCGCTTTAATAGAACAGGGGTGTGTTTGCTTTAAGGACTAATTAACATAACACCTCAAAAGTGCTTGAAATACTACCTGGGATTAAGAAGCATTCAATAATTACTAGTTTAAAAAACACAGAAATGTAAACGAGATAAAATTTTGCCCTGGGTTAATTAGCTCTCAATTAAAAGAAAATTTCATGCAGGCAGAAACCAGTAATGTCTTGTTCGTAACTGTATGCCAAATAGCCGATTGCTTGCTAGACACCAGGCAGCCTTGTAATACTGATACATATTACTGAAGGCAGGCAGGCAAAGAAGGGAGAGAGGCAGGCAGGAAGAAAGGGAGGGAGGCAGGGAGGGAGATTTTAATAATAGAAAGTGAATTGTCTGAAGAAGGATCCCATGAAGGAAAGGATAAGCTTATATTCCAAACATGATAATCTTCAACATGTTGAAGACTGCTTGAGATTATATATAACTAGAAGAGAGGTTCTAGAGATATTTGTAAGCATATATGTTGCACTTGGGATTTGCACGTATATAATGTCCACTCTAGTGTCTGGTTTCAATTTCCAAAATATATCTCCAGGTATCCATTTACCGTCATTTCCACTGTTAATATCTTAACAAAAGTCACAGACGTCCGTCCCCTGGACTACTGCTGTGTCTTCTGGGTATGCCAAGAAAACGCTAAACTCCTTCAGCCACAGTGCCTTTCAGCTTGGCGGATCTTCTAACTGGAATGCTCTTCCTCTGGGCTCTTTCCCTTTACTCAGGCTTCAGCTTAAATGTCACCAGCTCTGGGAATGAAACTTGGTGCAACCTCTATAGAGAACAGGAAGGAGGTTCCTTTAAAAACTAAAAATAGAGTTACATATGGTCCTGCAATCACACACCTGGACATATATCTGGAGAAAAATCATAACTTGAGAAAATGCATGCACCTCAGTGTTCGCTGAAGCGCTATTTATGATAGCCAAGATGTGGAGGCTACTTGAATGTCCATGGACAGATGAGTGGGTAAGGAAACGTGGCATGTATATAGGATGGAACATTTGTTGTTGTTGCTTAGCTGCTAAGCTGTTCCTGACTCTTTTGCGACCCCATCGACTGTAGCCCGCCAGGTTCCTCTGTCCATGGGATTTCTTAGGCAAGAGTACTGGAGTGGGTTGCCATTTCCTTCTCTGGGGGATCTTCCTCACCCAAGGATCGAACATGCATCTCCTGCATTGGCAGGTGGATTGTTTTACCACTGAGTTAACTGGCAAGCCCATTCGTGCAACATTATTCAGCCATAAAAAAAAGAATGAAATAATGCCATTTGCAGCAATGTGGATGGGCCTAGCGATTATCATACTGATTGAAAGCAGATGAGAATAAATACCATACGATACAGCTTACATATGGATTCTGGGGAAAATGTACAAACAATTCTATCCACAAATCAGAAACAGACCCACAGACATAGGGAAAAAGCTTGGGGTAATCAAAGGGGAAAGTAGAGGACAGGGATAAACTAGGATGGGCTTTCCATAAACACACAAATACGTAACCAAGAAGGACCAACTGTCCAGCACAGAGAACTATGCTCGATGTTTAGTAATAACCTATAGGGGAATAATCTGAAAAATAATACACATATATACATGTATAACATATATGCACATGTATGTATGTGTGTATGCGTGCATGCTCAGTCACTCAGTGTGTCCAACTCTTCGTGACCCTGTGGACTACTGCAGTCTGCCAGGCTCCTCTGTCCATGGGATTTTCCAGGCAAGAGTACTGGAGTGGGTGCCGTTTTCTCCTCTAAGGGACCTTCCCAACCCAGGGATCCAACCCGAGTCTCCTGCAGCTCCTGCACTGGCAGATGGATTCCTTCCCACTTGGGAAGCCCCTTATATGCATCAATAAAAAGCCATGTCACCAACTCAGAGTGCCCATTCTTGGCCATCTCACCAAGTAGATGCCCCTTCATTTTTGCAAAAACATCATGTCTATTTTCTTTCTTCTACTTATTAAAATACATAGTAATTTATCTGTTTGTTTCTTGAAATGAATGGATGAATTTATTTCTGATTTGACTGTCCTCAAAATAAACCAGATGAGAATTTTTTGAAAACACTATTGTCCTTTGTTTCTTCCAAAGACTTAAAATTTGTGGTGGGACCTACGAGTTCAAATTAAACACATGTTTTTCCGAGCAGCATATCAGAGAGCACCTGTTAGTCACAGGTTCCCTATTTATAGGGAATTAAAACCTCTCTGCAAGCTTCAGAAAAGTCAGCTGCCTACCGCAGGAGTAATTACGGTAATTTCCATCTCTTACCCCTTCCACTCTCTGGTAGGCATCTGCTATCATGGCATGCAAAACGAAACCCCAATTCAGGAATGAAAACCTGAAACCATGCTATCTGCTTTTGTGTACTCTGGCACTGTCTTATTTAAAATTATCCAAGAATGAAAATATGAGCTAAGCTGTTTGCTTTTTTAAACACCGAACGTGTCGATCCTGAAATTCCACTGGACAGGCTTTTATTCCCCGCAAAGATAAGAGTTCCTGCTGACCTTGAATTATTCAGATGTCTAGTAACACAATACCCTCCAATGTAATCACTCTGAACAGATAGAATTGAGCCAAATTATCTCACAATCAAAGTCAGTCTGTTATAACTCATTAAATAACATGGGATTTAAAACAGTTTTTAGGAACGCTTTAAGATCTGGGGCTCTGAAATCCGGCAACCTGAGTTTGAGTGTTAGCACTAACAAGCCAAGTATCCTTGGGTAAGGAAACTCCATAACTCTAGATGAAGCTATATCTTCATCTACAAAATGAAGATAATAAAGTATTTCATTAAGATCTTGTCAGACCTAAATATGCTAATGCATGTGGGATATTTTCCATAGTAGCTTCCTTAATACATATTAGGACTTCCTGATAGCTCAGTTGGTAAAGAATCTGTCTACAATGCAGGAGACCCTGGTTAAATTCCTGGGTCGGGAATATCCCCTGGAGAAGGGATAGGCTACCCACTCCAGTATTCTTGGGCTTCCCTGGTGGCTCAGCTGGTAAAGAATCTGCCTGCCACGCTGAAGACCTGGCTTCCATCCCTGGGTCAGGAAGATCCCTCGGAGAAGGGAAAGACTACCCACTCCAGTATTCTGGCCTGGAGAATTTCATGGGCTGTATAGACCATGGGATCGCAAAGTGTCTGACACGACTGAATGACTTTCACTAATACATATTAGCTGATTCAACAATAATGATTATTATCATTGTTATTGAGTCTTTGATTTCAAATGGATCCCATGAATCCTCAAGTCCCAACCTCAGTGACTATCCAGGGACCTCCAATTACAAGTAGTCATCCAGAGTCCTCTTGAATGATTTGCAGAAGTGACTGCCCAGTAAATTACAAAGTATAGATTATTCCCTTTTCCACAACTCCAGCTATCTGAAAATAATTTAATCACAAATCTGTCTCCCTATTTTGTGTGGGGTTCTAGTTCTGTGAGAGTAAATAAAATTAAACTAAACCTCTAGCCCTAAGATATGCCTTCAAGTCTTTGAAAAAAGTTAATCCATTACACTTCCCCCACCTCCACGGTACTGCCCAATTCTTCATACTAAGTTAAACATGAGTTTGGGTAGCTCTGGGAGTTGGTGATGGACAGGGAGGCCTGGCGTGCTGCAGTCCATGGGGTCGCAAAGAGTCGGCCACAACTGAGCGACTGAACTAAACTGAACAAGCTCCAGTGAGAGTTTTCAATTTTCTGATCTCTCTCCTCTGAACATATTCCACTTTGCTGATATTCTTCCTAATGATGACTGAACAAAACACTTCAAAATTTGTCTGACAAGAGCAGTGACTGGAAGTGCAATAACAGTCCTTTCCCTGGACGCTACTTTTCATTTAATGCAAGATGAGAATGCCTCAGCTGTTTTGGCTCACACCTTTGAATGATATTGAACTTATTCTCAATTAAATATCCAAGTCTTTTTCATGCAAATTCCTGTTAAGCCAGTTCTCCCTGCATCCTGTATTCATATCAGCCCATAGTTCCAGTCTGATGAAATCTTTTTTGAATCCTGATTCCTTCTCTGAGTGTATTAACTATCACTTCCAGCTTTGTGTCAACAGCAAATGCGGTCAGCTTGCCTCTGTCTTCATTTATGTTGTCGCTAAGTCTGTCAAATGGATCCAGCTATGGGAAGAACTCTTTGACCACTCTGGGGATATCCCTCCAGGTCGAGGTCAGTCCATGAATTAACATTCTCTGCGGACAGTTATTCTCTCTGTAAATCTCCCTAATTACAATGTTCCTATTCTTACTTACAAGCACACTGCTGTTGGATATGTGACTAAATGTACCATCAGGGGCTTTGGGCCCAAATATGTGCTGTGCTGTGCTTAGTCGCATCCAACTCTTTGCGACCCCTTTGACTGTAGCCCACCAGGCTCCTCTGTCCATGGGGATTCTCCAGGCAAGAATACTGGAGTGGGTTGCCATGCCCTCCTCCAGGGAATCTTCCCAACCCAGGGAGGGAACCCAGGTCTCCAGCATTACAGGCAGATTCTTTACCTTCTGAGCCACCAGGGAAGCCCCGGATTAATGGAGTGGGTAGCCTATCCCTTCTCCAGGGGATCTTCCTGACCCAGGAATCAAACCAGGTCTCCTGTGTTGCAGGCACTTTCCTCACCAGCTGAGCTGCCAGGGAAGCCTGGGCTCAAATATAACTGGATTCAAATCCTTGCTTTGTCACTGACTGCCTGTGTGGTGTTGGGCCATTTATTTAACCTAACTGAACTTCTTTTGCCTAATTTGCAAACTAGTTTTTGACTGGTGAGCTAACTCCATGAAGAGCTGTGTCTCGTTGATCTGTGTGCCAAGTCGCTTTGGTTGTGTGCAACTCTGCAAGCCCAGGGACTGCAGCCCACCAGGCTCCGCTGTCCATGGGATTCTCCAGGCAAGAATACTGGGTGGGACGCCGTGCCCTCCGCCAGGGGGCCTTTCTGACCCAGGGGTTCCACCGTGTCTCTTACATCTCCTGCATTAGCAGGCAGGTTCTTCACCAGTAGCGTCACCTGGGGAGCCCCTGTGTTATCTCCAATAGCCCCCATACTTTAGGCACATTCTCAGTAAATTTGCAAAATGAATTGCTGAATAAATAAAGGAACAGTGATTGAGTCAAATTGCTTATTCAGATCAACATACATTGCCTACATTCATCTCTGATCTATTTGTCTGGTCCACTTATGGAAAATGATAGTAAATGAGATTATTATTAAAGTATTATTCTTAAATTATCCATTTAGCTCCTAATAATCACTATATCTCTCTATTTTTATTAGATATAATTCACATATTATAAAATTTACCCTTTTAAAATATACAGTCTGGTGGCTTTTAGTATATTCACAGAGTTGTGCAAGCATCAGAAATCAATTTCAGAATATTTTTATCATCTGGAAAAGAAATCCTGTATCCATTAGGAGTCACTCCCCAATTTCTTTCAAACTTTCAGTCTTAGACAACTACTAATCTACTTTCTGATTCTACAGATTTGCCTGTTATCTAACATTTTAGGTAAACAATCATTTAATAAGTTGCCTTCTGTGGTTGCATTCTTTCACTTAATTTTTTCAGTGTTTATCCAGGTTGTAGCCTGTATTAGTACTTCATTCCTTTAGGGAAACTAGTCCTGTATGGATGTACCATATTTTATTTATCCACTCATTAGTTTACAGACAAGGGAGTTGTTTCAACTTTTGGCTATTATGAATAATGCTGCTATGAGCATTTGCACAAAAGTTATTGGATGGACATATGTTTTCATTCTAAAGGAGATCAGCCCTGGGTGTTCTTTGGAAGGAATGATGCTAAAGCTGAAACTCCAGTACTTTGGCCACCTCATGCGAAGAGTTGACTCATTGGAAAAGACTCTGATGCTGGGAGGGATTGGGGGCAGGAGGAGAAGGGGACGACAGAGGATGAGATGGCATCACTGACTCAATGGACGTGAGTCTGAGTGAACTCCGGGAGTTGGTGATGGACAGGGAGGCCTGGCGTGCTGTGATTCATGGGTAGCAAAGAGTCGGACACGACTGAGCGACTGAACTGACTGACTGACTGACTGATGTTTTCATTTCTCTTAGATATATATCCATGAGTGAACTTATTGGTTACAGGGTTTCTCTATTTAACGTATTAAGGCATTGTTTTCAAAAGCAGCTGTATCAATACCATTTTCCATTCCCACAATGTAGGAGGGTTCCCAGTTCTTCACATGTTAACCAACATCTGCTCTTCTTTTCAGCATTTATTGTTTTTCTTTTAAAATCATTTATTTTGCATTGGGGTGCAGCCGATTGACAAACAACGTTGTAATAGTTTCAGGCCAACAGGAAGAAACTCCGCCATACAAACAAGTGGACCGACTCTCCCCCAAACTCCCTCCCACCCAGGCTGTCACATAGCATTGAGCGGAGTTCCCCGTGCTGTGCGGGAGATCCTTGCTGGTTATCCATTTTAAGTACAGCTGCATGTGTGTGTCCATCCCAAACTCCCTAACTATCCCTTTCCCCTCAGCCTTCCCCTCAGAAACCAAAAGCTCATTCCTGAAGCCCGTGCGTCTGTTTCTGCTTTGTGCATAAGTTCATTTGTATCGTTTCGTTTTGAATAGACTCCACAGGTAAAGGATGTCATGTGATACTCCCCTTCTCCGTCTGGCTTACCTCACTCAGGATGACACTCTCTAGAGCCCTCCATGTTGCTGCAAATGGCATTATTTCATTCTTTTCCACGGCTGAGTAATACCCCACTGTGTATATGTACCACGTCTTCTTCACCTATTCCTCTGCTGACGGGCGTTTCGGCTGCTTCCATGTCTAGCCAACGCTTGTTATTGCTCAACGTTTTGGTTGTAGACATGTTTGTGTGTGTCTGGTGCTACCGCAGTGTGGTTTTGACTTGCATTTCCCTGAGAACAAATGCTGCTAGGCATCTTTTCTTGTGCTTCCTTTCCATTTGTGTATCTTCTTTGAAATATGCCTATCCAAAGTATTTGCTCGTTTTTGTTGAGTTGTAAGAGGTCTTTCATATTCTGGATACTAGTCCTTTATCAGATGTATGATTTGCAAGTATTTTCTCCCATTCCATGGGCTATCTTTTAACATTTTTGTTAATGTCTTTTGAAACACAATTTTTAAAAAAAAATTGATGACGTTTTATGTATGTATGTATGCATGTATCTTATTCTTCTGCTTTTAGAGTCATATGTGAGAAACCATTGCCTAATCCAAAACTACAAAGTTACGTGTCTGTCTTCTTTTATGGTTTCTTCTAAGAGACTTACAGTTTTGCACTGTCTGAGGTCTGTAACCATCTGGAATTAATTTTTGTACATGGCATGAGATAGCGGTCTTTCTTCATTCTACAGGATATGAGTAGCCAGTTGTGCTAGAACAGTTGGTCAAAAAGGTTGATTTTTCTATGTTAAATATTCTTGGAATCCTTGTTGAAAATCAGTTGACTGTAATTTTTTTTTTTTTTTACTATACTTTCAATTCTCTTCCAGTGCCCTACGCATCTATCATTATGCCAGGACCACATTGTTTTGAATACTGTAACTCTGTAGTAAGTTTTGAAATTGACAAACGTGAATCCATCTTTGTTGGTTTTCAAGACTGTTTAAACTATCTGGGTCTCTTGTATTTTAATGTAAATTTTAGAATAGATGCCTATTTCTTTAAAAAAAAAATACAGCTAAGATTTTAATAGGAACTGCATTACCAAGAGGATTTGAGGGGTATTTCCATCTTAAAAATATCAAGCTTTCAAACCATGTATTAGGTACTCATTTATTTCAATGATGTTTTGTAGCTTTCAGTGTATAAGTCATGAACTTTTTTGTTAATTTTATTTGTAACAATTTTATTATTTTTTATGCAATTGTAAATGAATTTTTAAAAAATTTCCTTTCAGATTGTTCATTGCTAGTGTTACAGACATGTAACAGATTTTTGCTTTATTCCTTGTATGCTGAAATCTTATTTATTAGCTGTAATAAGAGATTCTTTTTCTGCATCTTCCCTAGGATCTTTTCTATGTAAGATGTCATTTGTAACTATAGATAATTTTACTTCTCCCTTTCTGATTTTGATGCCTGTTATTTCCCTTTCTTGCTTAATTATGCTTGCTGAATCTGCAGTACAATATTGTATTGTATATTGAATATTGAAGTGGTGAGAGTGGATATCCTTTTCCTATTACTGATTTGGAGAAAAAAATTTCATTGTTTTATGATTAAGTATGGTATTAGCTATGCGAGTTCATAGATGCCCTCTATCAAGTTGGGGAAGTTTCTTTCTGTTTCTTATTTGTTAAATATATATATATATATAATTTTTATCATACAAGGGCACTGGATTTTTTTCAAAACCTTTTCTGTATCTATTGAGGTGACCATGTGGTTTTTGTTCTTTTTTCTATTAATATGGTGCCTTATATTGATTTATTTTCATATGTTGAAACAACCTTGCATTCTAGGGTAAATCTTATGTGGTCATGGAATATAATCCTTTTTTTAAAATGTCACTTGATTCAGTTTGCTAGTAGCTCAATGAACCAATATTTTCCAAATGGCCGAAGGATGATATTACAAAATCATGCGTGGGTAAACAGTCTATTTAAAGTACAAGATAGGCCATGGATTTTAATGTGACAGGACATGAAAAACTTATTAATATGGTTTTAGATTCACATTGAAGCTAATCTTTAAGAATCTACTATTTGTTGAGTTTTAGGGTAATATTAAAAAATTAGCTATAATTATACAAAAAGCCTGTTAAAATGTAGTCAGTTCTGCTTTAATGCATGTTTTGAAAATCTAAAGTTGTTATAACCAGAACCATTCGAAGAGGGCAATAAACCGCACCCAGGTGAATGAAGTTGTGTAGGGCTATAGAAAATGCACCTAGGCAATACTTCGTGAGTACAGTGGGCCACATCTTTTCACATCTGATGTTATAAGCTTCCTTTTAACACCTGTCACCAGTTCTCAGAAACTCTCAAGCTATGAGCCTTCTGATGGCCAATGGCACATGGTTCCTGCCCTAAACTCTCTTAACATCCCCGTTGCCTCTCAGTTTATTTTTCCATCTCTTATACTCTCATAAGTCAGTGATCTTAGGAGGGAAAAGGTGGTATCGTTTAGGAAAAGGGCATACATGTGGTGATATGTGTGGGAGCCAAGGCAAACCAGTGAAAGTGAAGGTGCCCACTGTACAAGCAAGCTTCAGATAATTTTCAAGATAAAGTGCCCTGTGTATTATAGCGCTTACTCATTTCTTAATCGCTTAGCCTGTGTAAAACTGTGCTACTGGTTTTAATGCGCCCCTGGGAAGTTTATGAGTGTTATATTCCAAACCCTATTTTCCTATCAGCTTTGTGTATTTTTTATGGAGCGTTCCTGGTGGCTCAGTTGGTAAAGAATCTGCCTGCAGTGCAGGAGACCCGGGTTCAGTCCCTGGGTCTGGAAGATCCCCTGGAGGAGGAAATGACACCCCACTTCAGTATTCTGAAAGCCTATGAACGGAGGAGCCTGGCGGGCTACAATCCGTGGATTCACAAGAGTCGGACCCAACTGAGCAACTAACACTTGGTACTACTCGAAGCCATATCAGTAATATTTACATCTAGAAAGAAAGCAAATGAACAAAAACAACCAAAATGCCCCCAAATCAGCATCACGAAGAAGCCACTCTAAGGAATCTTTTCTAGGATCTGTTTAGAATCTGAGGTTTCAGTTTTTGGAACTCTCCCATCTACATCACACTCTGCCAGTGTTTGTGAATGTCAGCGTATAACACAATAAAATTTGAATAGAATTAACATGCAGTATTCCTTTCTCTTAAAAGATACCACCTTTCCAGTCCTATAACTGCTGGCTTATGTGAGCACTGATTCATTCAAAAGTTTGTATTAGTATTACTAGGAATATAAAACTGAACAAAAGAAAAACTGGACAGACATAGTTGCCCTCATTTATTCTAGCTGAGGGAAATGGACAATTCACGAAACTGCTAAGTAAATTGTACAGCCACTGCAAATGTGATTAGCACTTCTGAGAAAAAGCAGAAAGTGAGATGCCAATTTTAAAAAACGGTGAGAGATGGGAGAGCCTGGTTTCCCAGTGGGTGCTCACTTTCTTCCTTGCAAGGATGACGTTTTTACAAATGATTAGAAGACGTTTCCATGAATTAGGTTCTCTGTCGAGTTGGTGTCACAATGTTTCCCCTTCAAGGTCTCCCTTGGACACGCAGCACCTGCCTTTCTGCCCGAGTGAAACAGCCCCGTGTTCCTGTGTGCTCTTCCTCCTCCAGCACCTCCATGCATTCTTGTCCCTTTTCCAGTCCTCATCAAATATCTTTCCAGTGCGCCTACGATGGGGGGTGTGTTCTCCCAGCAGGAGAGACATTCGTTCCTCTAAATGGCATTTTTGAAAAACATTTGACTTGTATCGTGAATGTCTTATAATAATGTCCTGTAAACAGTTTCCCCTTTTGGACACACTCTCCAAGCCCACTCTTCCAAATCGCCCTTTCCTGCCACAGTGCGTGTTTCTTCCAGAACAAGCTGCCAGTCTCTGTTATTTTTCATGTAGACCATTATTCTCTATTACCTGAGGAATCTGTCTTTTTATATATTTTTAAAATTTTTACAAAAGTAATCCCGGCTACGGGACTTCTTTGGCAGTCCAGTGGTTAAGACTCCATGCTTCTATTGCAGGGAGCATGGGTTTGCCCCTGGCCAGAGAACTAAGATCCCACAGGCCTGCCACACAGTGTGACCAAAGCAAAACAAACAAAAAAAAGAAAAAACAGACAAAAAAAACCCAGAAATAATTGCAGCTAACTTTAGAAAGCTATGCTTAAGTTGGTTACCAATGTTCACTCCAATACTTTATGTGGACAAATAGAAAGCAGTTTACCAGACACTAGCATCTGAATGAGCAAAAGAGTCCCCCAAATCTGAAGCCTGAAGAAATACTGGTATCATTTTCCCAAGAATATTTATACTATCTAAGGACATCTATATTCCAAAATTTCATTATAGGTAGTGTCATGATGGTAAGATACAATTCCTAAAATCGTTGAGTCACAGTTTGGGAGAGATACTTTCCCCAGTAGGATGCCAAGAGCAAGGAATTAGCATGCGTTCAGCTTCTACTAGATATAAAGCTCAATGATGGTCCTCACAGCACTGTAAAGAGCTGGACCGTAATATACCCATCTGACAAACGATGCAACTGTGGTCTAAGAAGGTAAGTAACCTCCTTCAGGTCACACAGTGGTAGACTGGCGGAGTTCAGACTCGAAAACCGGCCTGACTTAACACAAACAACCCCCTTTCTAAAGAGTAATTAATATAGAAATCCAAGCCATAACAATTTACTAACCAAACAAAGAACAGTTGAGTTGCACCAGTTCTTAAGGTGCCTAAGGATAGTTCATTGAAGAGCCATCAGTTTACATGAAAAATAGATGCAGAATTTGTGACTGGAAAAGAGATCAAAGGTCCAAATTGTTGTATCGCCCCCAAAACACACAGAGCAGGACAGATCTTGTCCCAGGACCTTATAAAATTCTCTTTAAAGCCTTTATTTTCAGCATATTTTAAGAAGCAATGAGAAACATTTAACAAATACTCGTGTGTTGAAATACACATTGAATAACACAGTGGTCAACATTCAAGAGTGACATGTGAATTTTTGTTCGGGTGCAAAGTATATGGAGGGCGTGTCTGTCTCATCAATGCCAAGATTAAATTATCAAGCTGTTACTGGAGTCAGCTTCCCTCTTGGTTCATGCAAGGGCGTGATCATGGGTCCTGTGGTCTTTGCCTCTACAGAGAATAGTTAGCCCTGCTCTGAGAAAACATGTTGCATAACCACCAACAGCACTCAAATGAGGCCAGACATCGTGAGTTCACATTCCTGGTCCAAAGAGCAGTTGTGACTGGGAGTGGGGATGACGTGCAGCCCATCAAAAAGAACCATGAGTGGAAAACCAGCTCAGTCACTGAGGTTTAACCAGGAATTGTCTTTAATATCAGGACCGTGACCATCAGGCTTCCCTGGTGGCTCAGGTGGTCAAGAATCTGCCTCCAAGCCAGGAGACCCAGGTTCAATCACTGGGTCGCTACACCGAGGAACTAACATTTTCACTTTTCACTTTTCATGATGCCGATACAATTTATCCTCCAAACTAGAGCTCTTTAAAGGGGACTGTTATTAATAAATACCTTGGGATCACAGGCATAAACTGGGGTTGCCCCCGGAAGTGCAGGATTATTACTAGTATCATGTCTGTAAATAAGAAGATAAGTATCTCAACAGCGCATATGCACTGTGAAGTGTCACAGCCTCTCTGGGATCATTTTGGACTAAAGAAGCTATGTGATAATTCCAACCAGAAGCATTGCCTCTGGTCTGGGGAACAGAGACCCATGATTAAATGAACCTCAGCCCGTATTAGCATGCAAAAAGCAAGACCGCGGTTCTGTTTTACCTTTTGTCGCAAGAATACAAACTCTAAGACCAAAGGGCAGTGATATGGAGTAAACCACGACTTTCGCCCTCTTCCCTGGAGCCTCGTGGCATTTTGTTCGTACTTCGATGCTGCTGCTAAGTCACTTCAATCTTGTCTGACTCTGTGCGACCCCAGAGATGGAAGCCCACCGGGCTCCCCCATCCCTGTGATTCTCCAGGCAAGAACACTGGAGTGGGTTGCCGTTTCCTTCTCCAGGGCATGAAAGTGAAAAGTGAAAGTGAATTTGCTCAGTCGTGTAGCGACCCCATGGACTGCAGCCCACCGGGCTCCTCTATCCATGGGATTTTCCAGGCAAGAGTACTGGAGTGGGTTGCCGTTTCCTTCTCCAGGGCATGAAAGTGAAAAGTGAAAGTGAAGTGGCTCAGTCGTGTCCCCGACTCTTAGCGACCCCATGGACTGCAGCCCACCAGGCTCCTCCGTCCATGGGATTTTCCAGGCAAGAGTACTGGAGTGGGGTGCCATTGTCTTCTCCAATTTAGATACTAGTACTTAATAAGATCTGTGGCCCTTCATCTTATTCCCTATCTATGAGCAACTTTAGAACACACAGCATTTATCTTACTCAGCTCTGAAGCCCAGCTGAGATGAAACGAGATGGGATTCAGCACAGAGCCGCACAGTGAGTCTTCAGTAAATGCAGAAGTACGTTGAATGAAAATGGTAGGATCAAGATTCTTAATCCTGAAAACTGTAGGATTTACTCCAGCGACTAACATGGAACTTAGGAAATCAGCTTTCCCTCTTGGTTACTGAAGACCCAGCTGATTGAGTTTCAGGAAGAACCTCCTTAGAAAATCGGAGTGCCTCTCACCCTCACTTGCTTTACTTTGCTTTCATATGCAAATGTAAGAATGAGAGCAAAATAGATCTTATCTCAACGTTTACCGCAGACTTCGATCCACTTTAGCTTTGCCAGTTACTTGTTCAATCTCTGCAGAGCCTTTTTGGTGATTTCAGCTTTATTCTGCAGGCCGGGTATCAGTTTTGCCAGCCTATTTTTGCGTTTGCTGAGCAGAAATGATTGCTGTGTGTCCTAAAATGGGCTGGCATGGTAAATATTTCTTTTGAACTCACCCTGCCCCCCATACCTTTCTTTCTCTTCAGCCGCCGTGGAATCAGAGTTCTAAATAAAGAACTTACATGTGTTTTTAAGCAGCCAAATTCACCTCTGTTTATTTCACCTCCAGGAATATCCTTTGGCTAGAAGCTCTGGGAGCTTCATTTGCTGGTGGCTCAGTTAAGACAGACCACAACATACTCCAAGATGGTTTCTGGGCTGAATTCAATTAGAGCTGCTTCAGATTCTTTTCAGACATGGACAGGGCATAAATACATATATTTTTGATAGCAACTATGGAAGAGTTGCGGCATCATATCTTTTCTGGAATGAGGTGGGATATAAATAAATAGGTAACTACGCAGAGCTCCATCTCAGATATTTGTTTACAAGGGAAAGGTCTGAAGCCTCCAATCCAT
The DNA here is from genome assembly GCA_006408695.1 of Aepyceros melampus. Taxonomy (NCBI): domain Eukaryota; kingdom Metazoa; phylum Chordata; class Mammalia; order Artiodactyla; family Bovidae; genus Aepyceros; species Aepyceros melampus. The sequence continues at coordinate 69,995 of SJXQ01008716.1, read as the reverse complement.
CCTCTCTATGTGGCCAGAGTTATTTTCCTAAAGGGAGAAACAGATCCCATCACAGCCCTGCCTCCAATCCTCCCAAGTCTTACTTGACCCACAAGTTTGCATGTCTTACCTCCACTTACAAGGCCCGGGGAGCTATAAACTTCCCTGACTCATCTCTCCCACCCTCTCACATGCTCCTTCCATTCCTGGGTAGTGGCATGGTCCTCACTTGTATTGTGTAACACTTCCATGCCAATCAGTGTTAGCAGGAATGACCCGGTCCCCTAGCCCTCCACACTCTGCCACGTGACTAAGCAGCACCCACTGATTTTCCTGCTTGCTTAGCCTAATCGAACATGAAGGGGCCTGGGGTTCATATCCAGTCCTCAGAAGGCCTTACGTGGACAAGTCATCCTAGGTGAGGTCATTGTAGACAAGCCAGCTCCCAGCTGCAGGCCAGCGGATCTCAGATGCAAAGGTGAACGCTGCTGAGATGGGCAGAATGCAGCCAGGTGGGCACAGCGCAGCCGATCCACAGAATCCCCCAGCCCGTCCACGGCTTCATGATGAGTGACGCTTGCCTGTTGTTCAAGCCACTGGATTGGGAAGAGTAGTGACTGTTTACAGAGAAATGGATAGATTTAACTTACATGCCAAATTACTTATACTCCCTGAACACAGATGACCTTCAGCTCGACACTGTTTTTAAAGATGCTATTCTCTCTGCTTGGAGTAAGCCTCAGTTTGGTCCACAGTTCTTAATAGGTCATCCACATTCTCCAACGTTCATCTCCCCTTGCTTTTTCAGCAGGAGACACTTCCATTCCTTTCCAAGATGGTGCAATGCAAGTGCTCCCGTGACCCCAGCAATCGTGGGCTGAACTGAACTCTCTCCTGTTCTTCCGGCCCTCTTTCCTCGCTTACTCTCTCTCTCTGCTTCTCAGCATTTCACACCTACCTCTGTTCTAGCAGTTGTCGCTTTATACTGAGTTTATTTTGCATTTCTGTCTCCTACACTGGACTATAAGCTCCAGGAGAGGAGAGAGGAGGCTCTTTTACAGTAGCCAGGGCCCAGGACAGGTCTTACACACTTCAGTTGCGTGGCTCTGCCAACCTCCTACTACGAGTTGGTTCCTTATCGATTTCTACATTCATAAAATAAAGACATGGAAGTATTACACAATACAAGTGAGGACCATAAGTTAATTTTCAATCATATGTTAGCACTATGCTAGCATTAAGGAAATAAAAAGCAGGCCATTAAACCTATAAAAGAGACGGTTTAATGTCATCGTAAAGATTTGTGGGATAGTCAACCCCCTGAATGATCTGAATTATGAAATTTTTACTTTATTCAGAAACCAGAAGGTATATTCTTACTGGAACTACTACACATAAGAAGGAAGATATGGGGCAGAAAATTTTCACTGTCTAGTAATTCTGTCCTGGCAAACACATTTGATTTCTGTATCTGATTCCTGTTCAAAGACCGTATCCTCTGAATAGGAGAGAGGACTTGAAAAACGCATAGTGTGAATGGAACTTGCTTTAATACTGCCGCGAGAACGCTCCTTTTGTGTGGCGCCCGTGTTAAACAGGTTCTTTGGGATGGACAGGGAGGCCTGGCGTGCTGCGATTCATGGGGTCTCCAAGAGTCGGACACGACTGAGCGACTGAACTGAACTGAACTTGGGATGCATGGACTCCACGCATTGTCAGGATGTTAAGACCGAGGCCAGCAGGATCCTATATGAAAAACTCTGAGAACAGGAGCTCCGGGGCAGCGATGCCACAGAGAAGGGCTGCGGAGGGCTGGCTGCCATGTGACTGATGAGCCCCGTCAGCCCAGGGATCCCGTGACCAGCCACCCGCCCCGCTGCTGGTCTCACCCTGGGGCTGGGGGCCACGCCCGTCTTCCCGACCCCCGACTCACCGCTTTGGCTGGCATGCTCACAGCCTTGCGCAGAGGGGCCTGTTCTCTTCTGCTCCCCTCCGGAGGACTGACTCCTTCATGCTTGTACATTCAGCCCGCCAAGAGGAGTCATCCGATTGACACCGCGGCTCCGCCTTCACCCTGCCCACCGCGGTTCTCCTCTCAAACTGGGGCCCAGCCCCCTGCCTGGCTCCCTTGCTCCTTTGGAAGGCAGGGGTTCATTAGCTTAAGACTGAAGAATGAAATGTGTATTTCCTCTGGGCCTTAAATGCTCATTATTAGTTTAGCCTTTGTTTCAAAGGAAAAGAAAAGAAGAAAGGAACAAAATTTTAAGATCTTGATTGGTTGACCTTTACAAAAAAAAAAAAAGACAATTTTTATAGCAGTTTTAGGTTCACAGCAAAACTGAGTCAAAAGTATAGAGATTTCCCTTATATCCCTTGGCTACATACACTCAGTCTCTCCCAGGATCAATATCCCCCACCAGAGTGGTTATAATCAATGAACCTACATTGACATGCCGTATCAATCAAAAACAACTTAAATTAGGGTTTACTCTTGTACATTATGTAGGTTGTAAGTTGATGATGTGTATCGACCATTACAGCATCCTATGAAACAGTTTTACTGCCCTAAAAACCCTCTGTTCTCTTCTTGTTCCTCTCTTCCCCTTCCTCACTCCTGTCAACCATGGGTCTTTTCACTGTCTCTGAACCTTTGCCTTTTCTGGAAGGTAAGGCAGCTGGAATCATCCGCTCTGTAGCCTTTTCAGACTGGCCGCTTTAACTCAGTAATGTGCATTTCTGTTTCCTCCGTATTTTTTCATGGCTTGTTAGCTCATTTGTTTTTAGCATTGAATACTCTTCCATTGTCTGAATGTACTACAGTTTATTTTTATTTATCCGTTCACTTACTGAAGGACATCTTGGTTGTTTCAAGTTCAGGCAGTTACGAGTAAAGCTGCTATTAACATCCAAATGCAGATTTTGGGGGTAAACATACGTTTTCAACTCTTTTGAGCAAATACCAAGCTGTTGCTGGATCACAGGATAAGCGTATGCTTAGTTTTATAAGAAACTGCAAAATGTCTTCCAATTGGTTGACTTCGAAACTTTCTGCTCTCAAAATATTAATGCCATCTTCTCCGAAGCATGGAATCAACGGAGATGTACAATGACTCGGCTCTGCCCTAGTCAGTCTCTGAATGTCCCCTTCTATTGCATTTCTTTCTCTTTTTCTTATTCTTCACAACAACTTTGCAGTCTCTGTATCTCGTCCACTCCCCATCCACACCTGAGGTTGTGATTTCAGAGAAAATGAGGCATTCTGAACTGAGCCATTTCAAGAGTTTCTAGCTGCAAAATGACCTGCTCTTTCCATCCACCTTCTTTTGCTTTGTCACTCTCTTGCGCTCTTTCTCTGTCACACACACACACACACACACACACACACACACAGAGTTTCTCTCTCCTCCACCCAAGCATAATTCTTTTATCTGAGCTCTGAACCTCAATCTAACCACATAGTTTTCTGTTTTCTTTTCATGTCTTCAAAAATTTCCTCTTCTCAGCGAGTAAAAAGCTTAAATCACTCACATCTGAAAGCAAGCAACACTGAAAGCCTTCAATTACCCTGCCCTAGCCCTCTCTCTGGAGAAGGCAATGGCACCCCACTCTAGTACTCTTGCCTGGAAAATCCCAGGGACAGAGGAGCCTGGTGGGCTGCAGTCCATGGGGTCGCCGAGGGTTGGACACAACTGAGCAACTTCACTTTCACTTTTTACTTTCACACATTGGAGAAGGAAATGGCAACCCACTCCAGTGTTCTTGCCTGGAGAATCCCAGAGACGGGGAGCCTGGTGGGCTGCCGTCTATGGCGTCGCACAAAGTCGGACACAACTGAAGCGACTTAGCAGCAGCAGCAGCTCCCTCTCTCCTCCATAGCTTCCCTCTTAGAAGAGTGGGTCTACCCCGCTAACTTGGCTTGCTCTCGTACCGTTTAGTCTCCTCCCCACTGACCTCTGTGCCCTTTCTCCTCTGAATCTGTGCTCTCTGGGGTCCGCAGCTAACCTCTAATGCAAAACTCAGTGACTGCTCCTCAGCCTTGCCATGGCTCTGTTCCAATGCTTCCAGGCCTCACTCGGACTACTACCTCAGTTTGGACCCTACCCCTACCCCCACCCCATTTACTGACTTGCCTCTCCTGTCTCATTCATGTCTTTTTTGTGGATTCTTTCTCTCCTTGTTCTTTCCTCTCAAGGCCTCTGCTGGGCTACTTAGATTATTAACTATTGTTAACTATTGTTCACCCTCACCCTACTGATGGGAGGCAGGATATCTAACTTTATATCATCTAATCAGATTACTTCAACTCCAACTTATAAGTTTCAAAGCTCACAAATTTAGAACTCACAATATTCCCTTTCATGATGAATGAATTTCTAATTATCCAAACCCATGTGTTTGCTTCAGTAGTTTCAACACTTTTGCAATGTGCTAATTTGCTTCAGTCATGTCCAACTCTTTGTGACCCTGTGAACCATAGCCTGCCAGGCTCCTCTGTCCATGGGATTCTTCAGGCAAGAATACTGGAGTAGGTTGCCATGCTCTCCTCAGGGGATCTTCCAGACCCAGGGATCGAGCCAGTACCTGTATCTCTTATGTCTCCTGCATTGCCAGGCGGGTTCTTTACCACTAGCAACCTGAGAAGCCCACCTCTGCAATACTCCACCACAGTTCCCTCTATACCCAGTCCTCTGCAAATCATCCATAAAGCACTGTCAGAGCTGTTATGCTAACAAATAAATCTGACTTTCACCTCTCTATTTTGAAATATTTGATAGCTCTCTGCTACCTATAGAATGAAGTAGAAACTTCTTAGAAATCAAACAAATCCTTCCTCATCTAGCTTTTATCTGACTATTCATCTTGGTTTCCTGCTGTGCTTGCTGTCGCACTTTACGCTCCAGAATTACTAAATTCTAAACATATGTGCTCTAGAGAACATTTGTCATCTTGGATGCTCAACAGCAACTAGGAAAAAAACCAAGACCCACACTAGTTTTGTTAATAGGAAGAATTCAATGGAATTAATCATTTGAACATGTACTGTGGGGCTGAAAAGGCAAAGGAGACAGCTGAGGCAACACACCATTAGCAACTGCAGGAGCCGTCTGCCAGCCTGTGGCTGGAGAGGCAAAGAGAAGAAGTGTGGTTAGTAGAACCTGGAAGCTTAGAGAAAGGGTGCTGTAGAGTAGGGACCCAGAAGTCCCAGGAGGGGGGACAGCCCCCTTGCTGCGTTAGTATCTTAGGCGTTCATCTCCACGGAGCTTAGTCCCAGATTACTGAACGGGGGGCACTGGCTGTTTGGAGCAAGTATCTCGTTACGGCATTGCTTTTTGGACTGAGGGAAAGACTCAGTACTGGAATCAGCTGCCCTTTTCAGGTTGGACAATAGTTTCTATGGTGACTCTGATAGGAGGATGGAGCTAAAGAGGAAGAAACAAGCCCCTCTCATCCTGCAACCTTCTAGTCTTCCTCCATTACTCCTATTAGCAGAATTTATCGGGGGTCCAGCTGGCAAAGAGGAAATGGAGCTTGCAGAGTCTCAGCCCCAGCACCACGAAACAGAGAAGAGCATCTAATCAGCCTTCCTACTTGAGAGATGAGAAGATTGAAGCAAAGCAGAGCAGTGTTTCTAACTCTGAAAGATGAATGGAAAGAGTGTTCCTCCCTTTCTGAGCTCCATGCAGTTAGAGCACCTACCTTTACCCCAAAGAATATCCCTCTCAGGACTCTGTCCCTGGAATGAGAAATGCAAAGATGAAGGGACCATACAGAGAATTTATTTCAGCTGTGGCTCTGGCAGCAGCAGAGTCCAGTGCAGGGAGGCAGTAGTCTCAGGAAGTGCAGTGACGGTGGCCAACGACAAGACCACTAATGACGAGACTACCAGTGGAGGCTTTCAGGGTCTGCCAGTGCGCTTCTAGCTAGCCAGTCTCCTTTGTTTTTTCTCTGTTATGAATTTAGTTCTTTAGACTTCCTGACGATTCTGGGGGGTATGGAAATATCATTCGATACATTATTTTCTGCTTCAGTTAACCAACATAAGTTTCTGTTGGAAAAATGATATCCTGTCTAGTGTAGTCAACATGCTCTCATATCTCATGCCTTTACAATTTTTTCTCACTTATGAGATTCCAATAATTTCAGCATTTATAATCTATAACATTTAGAAACTTTGCAAATGTTTCTCTTAGGCCGTATTTTTCTTATATCCTCCTCCAGCATACACATTAGGTTAATAATGTATGTACTGTGTTTCCATGATAGCTAAGTTTATTAATCAAAATATCAGGTTCAGAAAAATTACCTCGCAGTGCAGAAACAGTGTCCCTGCAGAATGTACTGTGGGTTAAAATTTATCCATAATTCTGATAGCTATACATTATAGCTGTCATATGTTATGATACATTGTAGCCATTCTGGTGCCTCCTTTAACAGCTAATAATAGAGGGATCTAAAGTAACTCTTTCCTTTTCAATGAGCCTCTATAATCCCATGGTGGAGAAAAGAGCCTGTTCCATGGGCCCTTTTCGGACAGGCTCTATGCAGTGAGATGATCGCTCTCTGTCCCCTCTTACCCTTACCATGCCTTATACAGCCATTGGCAGCCAACCGTGGTGATTCTGAAACCTCTCCAGGGCTGGCAGCTTCCTTTCCACTTTCACAAATCTGTTTTCTCGAACCTGTCTGACACCCTGTGCAGGCGGCTTCCTAGAGTACAAAGCAGGTTCCTGTGCCAATGTATTTAAGCATGCTCTGCTAGCCACTCTAGAACAGAGCTTAAATCTCCGAGCACTAGCACTCCTAAGCCAGAGAGTTAAGAGGGACTGAGAGCCTTTTATAAAACTATAACCCAGGAGAGAGAGGGGGCATATGCCTTAAGGGCCTTCACGACCAAGAGTTTATTAAACATTTACTATTGGCCCAGAACTCTGTCCCTTCTCCCAAATTTGACCCTGATATGTCTGAATGAATTCATTACTCTCTTCTCACTTCCCTAGTATAAATGGAGGAAAAAATCTTCTTTTATGTGTCTAATTTCTGAAGACAAATACATCTATATTGTCTGGGCAGAATGAGGAGCTCCCCCTGGGGTTTATTCTCAGCCTCTTTCAATTCTGAAATCTATCTTCAAATCTGGAATCTATCTTCAAACCAACTGATCTTGAAAGTCTGTTTGAGAGCTTTTCAGTCACAGAGACACTCAAGAATACTAAAAACCAGAGAAATGGAAAAAAAAAATGCTAGTCTTAACAGGATTCTGAGTACAAATTTTGCAACTTTATAACAAATATTCAGAAATTCTTCCAACATTTTACTTTATCAAATTGTTATGGAGTCACACATAGAGAATTACATTCACAATACAAAACATTTGTGTCTAATGTTTTAGTTGCTGTGTCCCAACATATCCTGAAGGGTAGATTTATAGAAAAAAATAGAGTTGACTATTTCTAATTCCAAAGAAGGCTGAACACCAAAGAAATGATGCTTTCAAATTGTGGTGTGGTGCTGGAGAAGACTCTTCACAATCTCTTGGACTGCATGGAGATCAAATAGACATCTTAAAGGAAATCAACCCTGAATATTCACTGGAAGGACTGTTGCTGAACCTCCAATACTTTGGCCACCTGATGCAAAGAGCTCACTGGAAAAGACCCTGATGCTGGGAAAGATTGAAGGCAAAAGGAGAAGGGAGCAGCAGACAATGAGATGGTTAGACAGCATCACAGACTCACTGGACATCAATCTGAGCAAACTTGGGAAGATAGTGGAGGACAGAGGAGCCTGGGCTGCAGCCCATGGGATCGCAAGCAGTCTGTTGTGTGACTGAGCAGACTGTTCAGCTGTTGACTGAACACCACCACCACCTTTCAATTGAGTTCCCTTTGCTGTCTCTAGAAAACATCTCCACAATAAAAGGATTAATTTTTATTATAAAATATTTAGTAATCTAATGATAAGAATTTGCGTTCTTTTTTTCTCCATTGCTTTTGCACTCTCATTGTGGGTCAGCTCAGAGCCTGATTCACCATTCTGTATCCAGCGTCTAGTCAAGCGCCTGACTTCTAGGAGCCACTCATTAAATAGGTTGTGAAAACATAAATAAAAGATCCTTAAGAAACAAAAGAGGTAAAATAGAGAAGTCTTGCCCTTGCGTCTGAATAGAGAAGACTCACATACACAGCACAGTTGAGGAGTTACTGTAGGGCAAGTAAAGACGTCCAAGGTGGTATGCCGTCAATTTTGTCTGTAAGAACTGAAGGCATTTCAGATGAAGAATAACCTGGCAGTTAAATTGGCCTGGGTAGGGTTTCATGGAGGAGAGAATTGAGGCAAATCTTATGGAAAGGTATTTAAATTAACAAGAAAAGAGCATTCACGTAGTGATGAAAACCAAAGATTATGGCAATGGAATTTCATGGAAGATATTAGTGATCATATTCTAAGTCTGTTAGATAGAGAACAGTGAGAGAAGAGTTTCTCTTGCTTGAAATCTCCTTGATTTCTCCTCTTTTTAAAAATATATGTTCCTTCTGGTTCAAGATGGCAGAATAGAAGGACATGCATTCACCTTCTCCTGCAAGAGCAAAAACCTAGCTGGCACCCACCAAACAAAGACACCTCACATGTAGACACAGAGAAGAAGCCACAGTGAGATGGAAAGACGGAGGCAATCATGGGAAAATCAAGCCCTACACTCACCGATTGAGTGACCCACAGACTGGAGAAAAGTAATACCAAGGAAATTCTTGCACTGTTGTGAAGGTTCTGGACTCCATGTCAGACTTCCCAGTCTGGGGACCCAACAAAGGGACTGGGAATCCCACGGAAATCTGACCTTGAGGGCCAGTGGGATTTGATCACAGGCCTTCCACAGGGCTGGGGGAAGCAGAGACTCCAGTCTTGGAAGAAAGAAGAAAGTCTTTCAGTCCTGTCCGACTCTTTTCAACCCCATGGACTGTAGCCTACCAGGCTCTTCCATCCATGGGATTTTTCAGGCAGAATACTGGAGTGGGTTGCCATCCATTTCCTTCTCCAGGGGACCTTCTCGACCCAGGGATTGAACCTGAGCCTCCCGCATTGTAGGCAGATGCTTTACCATCTGAGCCACCAGTCTTGGAGGGGACACACAAAATTTTGCATGCACCAAGACCCAGAGGAGAGGAGCAGTGACCCCATAGGAGACCAAACCAAAACTCCCTGCTAGTGTTGGAGGGCCTCTTGCAGAGGTGTGGGCTGGCAGGGCCGACCACTGAGGGCCAGGGCACTGGAAGGGCTCCCTTGGCACGAACCTTCTGGAAGGTCGCCACTGACCCTACCACAGAGCTGCAGACCTGAGCGCTGGGTCCCCTCAGACCAAACAACTACCAGGGAGGGGGTGCAACCCCACCCATCAGCAGATAATTGGATGAAAGCTTTACTAGCAGGCCCTGCCCACACCAGTACTCTTGCCTGGAAAATCCCATGGATGGAGGAGCCTGGTGGGCTGCAGTCCATGGGGTTGCGAAGAGTCGGACTCGACTGAATGACTTCACTTTCACTTTTCACGTTCATGCATTGGAGAAGGAAATGGCAACCCATTCCAGTGTTCTTACTTGGAGAATCCCAGGGATGGGGGAGCCTGGTGGGCTGCCGTCTATGAGGTCGCACAGAGTCAGACACAACTGAAGCGATTTAGCTGTAGCAGCCTGCCCACAGAGCAAGACTCAGGTTTTCCCACTGCCAGTCCCTCCATCGGGAAGCTTACCCAAGCCTCTTAGCATCCTCCGTCAAAGAGCAGACAGAGGAAGCAAGAAGCACAGTCTCACAGCAGCTAAAACAAAAGCCATATTATAGAAAGCTAATCACAATGAAAAAAGCAGGAAGTTATGTCCCAGATGAAGAGACAAAGTAAAATTCCAGAAAACAACTAAACAAGGTCCACCTTGTTTAGTGTTGTTTAGTGAACAGTCTTCCCAGAGAAGGCACTGGCACCCCACTCCAGTACTCTTGCCTGGAAAATCCCATGGATGGAGGGAGGAGCTGGTGGGCTGCAGTCCAAGGGGTCGCTAAGAGTCGGGGACGACTGAGCGACTTCACTTTCACTTTTCACGTTCATGCACTGAAGAAGGAAATGGCAACCGACTCCAGTGTTCTTGCCTGGAGAATCCCAGAGACAGTGGGCCCCCATCTATGGGGTCTCACAGAGTCGGACATGACTGAAGCAACTTAGCAGCAGCAGCAGGCAGTCTTCCAGAAAAGGAATTCAGAATAAGGATAGTGAAGGTGATCCAGAATCTTGGGAAAAGAAGGGAGGCAAAGACTGAGACGATGCAAGAAACGTTTACCACGACCTAAGAGGAACAAGCAAACAGGTGACTGATGCACTAGAAGGAGTCCATAGCAGAGTGACTAAGGCAGAGGCACGGACAAATGACCTGGGGGACAGAATGGTGGGAATCACCTCCACAGAACAGAATACAGAACAAAGAGTGAAAACAAACGAACTCTTGGACAGCATTAAAGACACTAACAATCTCATTATAGGGGTCCCAGTAGGAGAAGAGAGAGAAAGGACTTGAGAAAATATTTGAAGAGCTAATAGCTGAAAACTTCCCTAACATGGGAAAGGAAGTAGTCAACCAAGTCCAGGAAGCAGAGTCCCAGGCAGGATAAACCCAGGAGCAACACACCAAGACACAGAGTAACGAAACCGACACAAATTAAAGACAGAGATAAAATATTAAAAGCACCAAGGGGAAAACTACAGATAACACTACAGATAACTACAGATAACGCCCAGCAGACTATCAGCTGATTTCTCAACAGAAACTCTACAAGCCAGAAGGGAAAGGCATGATATCTTTAAAATGATGGAAGGGGAGAACCTGCAACCAAGAATACTCTACCCAGCCAGCCTCTTCTTCAGATTTGATGGAGAACTCAAAAGCTTTCCAGACAAGCAAAAGTTTAAGAGCACCACCAAACCAGCTTTACAAGAAATCCTAAAGGAACTTCTCTAGGCAGAAAACAAGAGAAGGAAAACGCCTACAGAAAATAGACCCAAGCAATTAAGAAAACAGTAATAGGATCATACATATCAATTATTACTTTAAATGTAAATGGATTTAATGGGCCATCAGATGACACAGTGCATGGATACACTTCCACGCATCACTTCACTCTGCTTGACACCCCCCCAACTGTACATAATTATTTCATATTGTTAACTATATTCCATTATGGCTTGCAATTATCTTTTATTTTTTGTCTGGCTATTGACTGTGAAAACTGATAAGCATCGTTTACTCTTGTGATTATGCAACTATTACTCACTTCATACCATTCTATCACAATTGGTCAACAGAAAAATAATAGAATTCTTAAGTCACCAAAACTAGGATCTAATAGAAAAACCTGTAATCACCTTTTTAAAATCCAGATGCATATCAGAATTATCTTGAAATGTTCTGAAAAACAAATGCTCAGGTATTGCCTTTTTTCTCCAGAACTCCAGACATGCTTCTAATGAGCAGTTGTGTTTAAAAACAACTGGATTATATGATGATCTTTTACTTTTAACTAGTTCGCTTCACTTTTTCTATTTCATATTCCGTGCTCCCATTTCATTGTTCCATTTCTCCATCTCTTCTTTTTTTTTTTTTAAGTTCTTTCTCAAGTCTTTATCAAGAGTAGTAGAAAAGCTTTTGTATACATATATATATATAAATATGCATAATGTATATATTTTAGAAAACTTATGAAATTTGCCAAACTAAAAAAACTATGACATTTTGAATCCACCTGCTTGACTTAGTATGAATAGAATGCTAGATTTCTAATTAAAAATTAGATATGCAACAGCAGCAAAGGTTTCCTGTGTAGCATAGGGAGCTATAGTCAATATCTGGTAATAACCTAGGATGGAAAGTAACTTCAAAAATAATATGTGTGTATTTGTGTAACTGACTCACCTTGCTGTGGACCCAAAACATTGTAAGTCAACTATATTTCAGTAAAGTATACACATATATACAACTATATGTATATATGTTCCGCCTGCTCTGCAAGGCTGTGTCCATGACTTCTGCTCTTCCCTCGCTGACCCAGCCTCAGTCTTGCTCCCTTCTAAGAGCTTGTCCTTTGCATATTCGACCTGTGCCATTTGGCACCCAAGGTGTACTACACTGAAGCAGTGGAAAGTGCTGGAAAAAGGGGTCCAAACCTGACATCCTAGTGCTGGCGTTTCTGCTAAATGGCTTGGTGGTGGTTGTTTTTAGTCGCTAAGTCATGTCCAACTCTTCACGACCCCACAGACTGTAGCCCGCCAGGCTCCTGCATCCATGGGATTTTCCAGGCAAGAATCCTGGAGTGGGTTGCCATTTCCTTCTCCAGAAATGGCTTGGTGACTTTGGCTAATCATTAAAACTCTATCGATCTCAGTATCCTAGGTAATTTCTAAGGGTCTTTCTACACATAAGAATCTTTTCTCTCTCTCTTCTTTTTTTTTTTTTTTGGCCTCTTAACAGCAGTAGGGGAAAATAGCAGGCCGAACTTCCAAATCCTATCAGTTTCCAGAAGTCTTAGGCTCTTCCTAAGTGTCCAGTCCAGGCTGTGATGTCTTTTGTAGCCTTCTCTTGCTACACAGCTTACTCATTTAACTACTCTTCTCTAGTTTCTCATCAGACAGTCGTGACTTGAATTTTTAACTCTACCAGTTTCTGTTTGCCTGTGTCCAGTTGCTTACCTTTATTTTGTTATACACAAAATACAACTCTACGAGTACCTATTCCTTGTTGTGAGGCGAAAGACTTGTGAGGATTAAAAGAGATACTCCATGAAGGGTTAGCACACTTATTCCCTGAAGAAATGCCAAGAGAAGTGGTTTCACTCCCCTTCACCCAGTGTGCTGAAACCCTGCCTCAAGAGCACAGCTCTCGCAAACAGCCGCTGGGGCCTTCAGCATGACCCCACCTGCCGTACTACAGGCAGGCTCCACCTGTCCTGTTGATCTTCCAGTTTCCAAGCTGCTGTCTAGACAGGCTTCAGTAAGAAATGTTCAATTTTTTTCATGGCTACTGGCGGTCAGAATAAACAAGCTTAACATATTATCCAACCCCAGGTTTTAGTTCTCCTATGTCTAAAACAAAGGGTCAGACCTGACTGAGCATGCATGCGTAGCATAGCACAGCATATCTAAAAGGCAGGAGTGTATCCTGCGAGGATGAATGTTCTGTTGCTCTTATCTTTAAGGTTTCTTGAATTAACCAATCTCAAATTAATGAGGTTGTGAATTAAGACTTAATTTAATAGGTAGCAAAGAAAAAACTATTAATTCTTAAGAGGTGAATGAACAAGGGGTGACACTGAGCAAGCATCGGGCATAAGATATTCTGTATCTGAGGAAAGAAAAGATGTTTGCTCTACAAATGTGTGTCTTCTGATGGGGTGAGGATGTGATTTTTTAAACACATTTGGGAAACACAATCTCACCCAAATATCAAGATCTGATTAGTAGAGTTCTATTCTCAGAAACATATTTAGAAAGGAAGAAAAGAAGAGCTTGGCTTTTAAAATGAAAAACCTACACTGCTCCAATCCTCTGGATAGAAATAAACTGAAATGCTAGTTACTCACCTAGGCACATTTCAAATAATAAATTAGTTTCTAGATCCACATTGGTATTTTTAAATCCATAGGGGAAATTGCAGATCCTTCTTTCAAGAGCATCTCACTTTAAGTGGAACAAGAAGAATGAAAGCTTTGAATCAGTATGTTTTCTCATCAGTAACCTATCACTGAACTACACTATGAGTGGTGTGCATTTTGAAAACTAAAGCCTGATTGGCTGATTTTGGTAAAGCATATAAGAATTAAACATCTACCCAAAATGAGGGCTTCCCCAGTGGCTCCGCAGGCAAAGGATCCACCTGCAATGCAGAAAATGCAGAAGACATGGATTCGATCCCTGGGTCAGGAAGATCCCCTCGACAAGGAAATGGCAACCCACTCCAGTATTCTTGCCTGTAGAATGCCATGGAGGGCTACAGTCCATGAAGTCACAAAGAGTCAGACACAACTGAAGCTACTTAGCACGCATGCACCTAAAATGAGTACAAGGAAGTTCCATTTCCTCAATCAAAAATGAGAAAACAGAAAAATGAAGCTAAACGATCTAACAAGTCCTGGAAAATAATAAAGTCATTTCCCCCATGAGTATCACATTTTTAAACACTGAATTCACCATTTGGAAATAGCACATAATGGCAACCCACTCTAGTATTCTTGCCTGGAGAATCCCATAGACAGAGGAGCTTGGTGGGCTACAGTCCACGGGTTGCAAAGAGTCGGACACAACTGAGCGACTTCACTTCACTTCATTCCTAGGACTCCCCTAATAATTTCTCAACTCAATTTCTATTGAGTTGATCAAAGAAAAAAATTATTATTATTTCTTAGCCATAAATTTTAATTTGTTTTTAACAGCTTTATTGAGATACAGTTCACATATTATATAATCCATCTCTTTAAAGTGTACATTTCAATGACTCTTAGTATATTCAGAGTTGTTTATCTCTCAGCACAATAAGGTTTAGAATGTTTTCATCACGCCAAAAGAGACCCCCATACCTATTAGCAGAAATTCGTATTTTCCCTCATTCCTTCAGTTGGCTCTAGGCAACCATTAATCTTTAATACATGGCTCTTTGTGATTACAAGTTTCATTATGGACATATTTAAGAATAGAATATACAATACCCTATTGCAGCTTTGCTTTCCCAATTATAATGAATTAAGTGGGGAAATATAGCTCTTTCCCTTTTTTGTTTCTGAGTAAACATTATATGAGAAGACAAAGGAACAAAGGAAAAGAATAACATTAGGAAAAGAGAAAGAAAGATAGATTTTTCATAAAGAAAAGTGAAGAAACCTGATGTGTAAGAAGGAGAGAATGGGATGGATTGGTACTTCCAGCTTCCTACTGGAGAGGCACACTACTGATTCCTAACCTAGCTTGAAGAGAAAACAAAGGTCAGCTATAAACTCCTGCAGCCCTGTAAAATGAACTGAACTACAAATATTGCACATATGTATCAGAATAACCATCCTGAGTGAGGCCAAACATAGGCAAAAGCTACTGAAGAGCCGTATGACAATAAGTAAAATGAACACTCGCCAATCATGTCCCTCCTAAATTCTGTTTTTATTGATAGCTCTGTGTCCTCTGTCCTGACTCTGATTTTAGACATTGTTTTTGTTCATATTCTCCATTTTTCTTTTTTTCAGCATTTGTCATCACACACGGCCACAGAAGAAAAACTCTTTCTTTTTGCGATGAGAACTTTGAAGATCCATCCTCCCAGCAACTCTCAAACACACAAAATACAGCATTATTAACCACAGTCACCATGCCACACATTCTACCCCATGACTTATTTATTTTATAACTGGAAGATCCCCCATGTTCAACGTCAGGAGCAGTGGCTACGCTTTGCTGGAGCAGCCATGAAGAGATCCCCTACGTCCAAGGTCAGAGAAACCCCAGTAAGATGGTGGGTGCTGGAGCAGCTGTGAGGAGCTACCCTACGTCCAAGGGCAAAGGAGAAGCCCCAGCAAGATGGTAGGAGGGGCGAATTCACATTTAGAATCAAGCCCCATTCCCACCTGAGATGCTCAGAGGGATCAAACAAACCTTGTGTGCACCAGGACCCAGAGACCCCACAGAGACTGAGACAGAGCTGTGTCTGGGCGTCTCCTGTGGAGGTGCGGGTTGGCGGCGGCCTGCCTCAGGGACAGGGGCTCTGGGTGCAGCAGACCTGGGTGTGGTATAAGCCCTCTTGGAGGAGGTCGCCATTAACCCCACCATAGAGCGGCCAGAACGTACACAGGACGGGGAAATAGACTCTTGGAGGGCACAACAGAACCTTGTGCACCAGGACATGGAGAAAGGAGCAGTGACCCCAAGGAGACTGACGTGGACTTGCGTGTGGGTGTCCAGGAGTCTCCGGTGGAGGCGTGGGTCGGCAGGGGCCTGCTGCAGGGTTGGGGGCACCGAGTGTAGCGGTGAGTGCATGGGATCTTTTGAAGGAGGTCGCCATTATCTTCATCACCTGCACCATAGTTTGGCCTCAGCTCAAATAACAGGGAGGGAACACAGCCCCATCCATCAACAGAAATTGGGTCAAAGAGATTTACTGAGCATGGCCCCACCCATCAGAACAAGACCCAGTTTCCCCCTCAGTCAGTCTCTCCCATCAGGAAGCTTCCATAATCCTCTATTCTTCTCCATCCAAGGGCATACAGACTGGAAACCACAATCACAGAAAACTAACCAATCTAATCACATGGACCACAGCCTTGTCTAACGCAATGAAACTGTAAACAGTGCCATGTAGGGCCGACCAAGACGGGCGGGTCCTGGTGGAGAGGTCGGACAGACTGTGGTCCCCTGGAGAAGGGAATGGCAACCACTCCAGTATTCCTGCCTTGAGAACCCCATGAACAGTATGAAAAGGCATAAAGATAGGACACTGAAAGAGGAACTCCGCAGGTCAGTAGGTGCCCAATATGCTACTGGAGATCAGTGGAGAAATAACTCCAGAAAGAATGAAGGGATGGAGCCAAAGCAAAAACAACACCCAGTTGTGGACTTGACTGGTGATGGAAGTCCGATGCTGCAAAGAGCAATATTGCATAGGAACCTGGGATGTTAGGTCCATGAATCAAGGCAAACTGTCAGTGATCAAACAGGATATGACAAAAGTGAATGTCAACATTTTAGGAATCAGCGAACTAAAATGGACTGGAATAGGTGAATTTAACTCAGATGACCATTATATCTACTACTGTGGGCAAGAATCCCTTAGAGGAAATGGAGTGGCCATCATGGTCAACAAAAGAGTCTGAAATGCAGTACTTGGATGCAATCTCAAAAACGACAGAATGATCTCTGTTCGTTGCCAAGGCAAACCATTCAATGTCACGGTAATCCAAGTCTATGCCCCTACCAGTAATGCTGAAGAAGCTGAAGTTGAACAGTTCTATGAAGACCTACAAGACCTTCTAGAATTAACACCCTCAAAGAATGTCCTTTTCATTACAGGGGACTGGAATGCAAAAGTAGGAAGTGAAGAAACACCTGGAATAACAGGCAAATTTGGCCTTGGAGCACAGAACGAAGCAGGGCAAAGTCTAACGAGTTCTGCCAAGAAAATGCACCAGTCATAGCAAACACCCTCTTCCAACAACACAAGAGAAGACTCTACATATGGGCATCACCATATGGTAAACACTGAAATTGGATTGCTTATAATATTTGCAGCCAGAGATGCAGAAGCTATATACAGTCAGCGAAAACAAGACCGGGAACAGACTGTGGCTCAGATCATGAACTCCTTACAGCCAAATTCAGACTTAAATTGAAGAAAGTAAGGAATATCATTAGGGTATGACCTAAATCAAATCCCTAATGATTATATAGTGGAAGTGAGAAATAAATTTAAGGGACTATATCTGATAGACAGACTGCCTGATGAACTGTGAGTGGAGGTTCCTGACATTGTCCAGGAGACACAGAGCAAGACCATCTCCAAGAAAAAGAAAGGCAAAAAAGCAAAATGGCTGTCTGAGGAGGCCTTACAAATAGCTGTGAAAAGAAGAGATGCAAAAAGCAAAGGAGAAAAGGAAAGATATACTCGTTTAAATGCAGAGTTCCAAAGAAGAGCAAGGAGATATAAGAAAGCCTTCCTCAGTAATCAGTGCTAAGAAATAGAGGAAAACAATAGAATGGGAAAAACTACAGATCTTTTCAAGAAAATTAGAGGCACCAAGGGAACATTTCATGCAAAGATGGGCTCAATAAAGGACAGAAATGGTATGGACCTAACAGAAGCAGAAGATATTAAGAAGAGGTGGCAAGAATACACAGAAGAACTGTACAGAAAAGATCTTCATGACCAAGATAGTCATGATGATGTGATCACTCACCTAGAGCCAGACATCCTGGAATGTGAAGTTAAGTGGACCTTAGAAAGCATCACTATGAACAAAGCTAGTGGAGGTGATGGAATTCCAGTGGAGCTATTTCAAATCCTGAAAGATGATGCTGTGAAAGTGCTGCACTCAATATGCCAACAAATTTGGAAAACTCAGCAGTGGCCACAGGACTGAAAAGGTCAGTTTTCATGCCAATCCCTAAAAAAGGCAATACCAAAGAATGTCAAACTACCACACAATTGCACTCACCTCACAGGCTTGTAAAGTAATGCTCAAAATTCTCCAAGCCAGGCTTCAACAATACGTGAACCATGAACTTCTAGATAGTCCAGCTGGTTTTAGAAGAGGCAGACGAACCAGAGATCAAATTACCAACATCCGCTGGATCACGGAAAAAGCAAGAGAGTTCCAGAAAAACATCTATTTCTGCTTTATTGACTGTGCCAAAGCCTTTGACTGTGTGGATCACGATAAACTGTGGAAAATTCTGAAAGAGATGGGAATACCAGACCACCTGACCTGCCCCTTGAGAAATCTGTATGCAGGTCAGGAAGCGACAGTTAGAACTGGACATGGAATAACAGACTGGTTCCAAATAGGAAAAGGTGTATGTCAAGGCTGTATATTGTCACCCTGTTTATTTAACTTATATGCAGAGTACATCATGAAAAATGCTGGGTTAGATGAAGCACAAGCTGGAATAAAGATTTCTGGGAGAAATATCAATAACCTCATTCATATATGCAGGTGACACCACCCTTATGGCAGAAAGTGAAAAAGAACTAAAGAGCCTCTTGATGAAAGTGAAAGAGGAGAGTGAAAAAGTTGGCTTAAAGTTCAACATTCAGAAAACAAAGACCATGGTATGTGGTCCCATCACTTCATGGCATATAGATGGAGAAACAGTGGAAACAGTGGCAGACTTTATTGTGGGGGGCTTCAAAATCACTGCAGATGGTGACTGCAGCCATGAAATTAAAAGATGCTTACTCCTTGGAAGAAAAGTTATGACCACCCTAGACAGCATATTAAAAAGCAGCCAACAAAGGTCCGTCTAGTCAAGGCTATGGTTTTTTCAGTGGTCATGTATGGATATGAGAGTTGGACTATAAAGAAAGCTGAGCACTGAAGAATTGATGAATTGTGGTGTTGGAGAAGACTCTTGAGAGTCCCTTGGACTGCAAGGAGATCCAACCAGTCCATCCTAAAGGAAACCAGTCTTGAGTGTTCATTGGAAGGACTAATCTGAAGTTGAAACTCCAATACTTTGGCCACCTGATGCGAAGAGGTGACTCATTTGAAAAGACCCTGATGCTGGGAAAGATTGAAGGTGAGAGGGGAAGGGGATGACAGACGATGAGATGCACTGACTCAGTGGACATGAGTTTGAGTAACTCCAGGTTTTGGTGATGGACAGGGAGGCCTGGCGTGCTGCAGTCCATGGGGTCACAAAAAGTCGGACATGACTGAGTGACTGAACTGAACTGGAAGTACGTACCTTTTAATCCCCTTCACCCAAATGCTTCTGATGACACTGCATGCTTGAAAGCCTTATGAGTGCAATGTTTAGCCTGCATCTCCGTAGTTCCCTGGCACACCTATATTCTCTCCATTGATGTACCTGTCCTCATTCTTGATTCTTTATAGATCAGCTGAGGTTTGCAGTTTTCTCTTTTCTCCTCATGGACTAGCAATGCTTTTGCTTAAAAGCGTTGACCCTGTTCGGACCTCTCAAATGACCTCGACTTGCCCATGTAAACATACATTGCTACATTATACCAGGAAGGGACTTAGGATTATCTGCCAACTTTATCAGAGATCAGCTTTCACAACCTTAATCACTTGCCTAATGACTCAGAGCCACTGACTGGAAGAGGCAATATTTCCAGACCAATGCTCTTTCCTATTTTAAGTTTTTCTTTAATTATATGAATAATTAGTCAAGTTGTATTACAGCTTTAGGTCTTCAAACTGGAGTGCACAGCCCTTAGGTGTACATGGAAGGAATTGAAGGACACGAAGTGTGTCCAGGAAATCAGCTTCTAGGTCCTCACCTTCCATGCCTGCCTTTCCTAGTATTTGTTGTCTGAGAATACACCTCTGGTTGAAACCCCAATTGTCCTTTACCATTCAGTTCAGTTCAGTTGCTCAGTCGTGTCTGACTCATTGCGACCCCATGAATCTCAGCACGCCAGGCCTCCCTGCCCATCACCAACCCCTGGAGTTCACTCAGACTCACATCCATTGAGTCCGTGATGCCATCGAGTTTTTCCAGTGTTCATATATGGATGTGAGAGTTGGACTATAAAGAAAGCTGGGGACCGAAGAATTGATGCTTTTGAACTGTGGTGTTGGAAAGACTGTGGAGAGTCCCTTGGACTGCAAGGAGATCCAACCAGTCCATTCTAAAGGAGATCAGTCCTGCATGTTCATTGGAAGGACTGATGCTGAAGCTGAAACTCCAATACTTTGGCCCCCTGATGTGAAGAGCTGACTCATTGGAAAAGACCCTGATGCTGGGAAAGATTGAAGATGAGAAAGGAAGGGGGTGACAGAGGATGAGATGGTTGGATTGCATCACTGACTCAATGGAAATAGTTTGAGTAAACGCTGGGAGCTGGTGATGGACAGGGAGGCCTGGTGTGCTACAGTCCATGGAGTTGCAAAGAGTCAGACTCAACTGAGCAAATGAGTTGGACTGAACTGAACTGATAGTATTTGAGTTAAATCCAATGAAGTTGTTTTTAAATGAAGAAGAAGAACTTCAAAATGTGGGATTTCTCTAAAATGTCCTAAAAACCTTGAAATTTTCCTAAAAGTGCTAGAAACCCATATTGAATCCATATGATTGTGACCAGAAGACTCTTTAATAAAATGTACTACATATCTACCCCCCCAAAATGGAAATTGTCTGCATTAAACTATATGGACATGAGTTTAAGAAGACAGGACTATGAAATCAAGGTCAACAAATGGTAAAATGGGCATTTGGAAGCCAGGGTCAGAAAGGAAATTAGGATCCGTTGCAGAGTTCTAGCTTTCAGAAAGGTGAAAGTTAATCAGTTCCTTGGGGGACACAAAATCTTCTTTTTTGTCACTAATGTTTTAAAAGTTTAAAAAAGATCTTATAGAAAGAGCTGTTAAAGAATTTCACACAGTGTATAATGATTATAGTTAAAATTGCAATACTTGCCAAGTACTAAAACTGGAAATATAGAGTATCTTGTTTATATATAGCACAGTAAATTTCAGAAGATTTGGTGAAAGAAGGGAAAACTTGTGTAAGAATCCCTAAATTTACAAATGAACAAACTAAAAACAGGCAGTCTTTAACCTTTAAATAGACTGTGGCCTTGAAGTCATGGTTATTTATGGAAAAAGTCATTCTAAACAAAGATGCTAGATAAAAAACTAACTCAGCACAAAAATCATGCGTACAAATACACAAAGTCCTCATATTTTTCAGAACATAGAAGCTAAAGTTTATTGAGACCTTCTAGATTCTAGGCACTGTGTTAGTACTTTAAAACATTATCTTATTTAAGCTTTACAAGCACCCCACATAGCTGGTGTTTATAACCACTCTTTTTTAGATAAGGCAAGATGATCAGAGAAAGTCAGTGATGGTGATGACCCGGGACTTTAAATATAGCATCAAGGCAGACTAAATTTCAGGTGGAGTCACTAGTCTGCTGAGAGAAATGTCAGCATCGACAATAAGGATTCTTAGACTTTAACATCAGAGTGATGGATCTTGAGTGATTGTTCCAAATGGCCCATTAAAATCTAAGACCAGAAATAGCTTTGTTCGAATTCTACAGAGTCATGGCACTGAATCTAACCACAAGACTGACTGATCGTTCACTTTGCAGACTTGGCAGCTTTTGCAATGATGATTTAGAGCAGTCAACTTTCACGTCTTCCTTTCTTCCAGTTTATGGAGAATATTTTGATTTTTGGAGTGTTTTCTTACATGCAGAGAAATGATGCTCAGCATTAGTGTCACTCTAACCTGAGAGCTGATTCAAACAACCAGTATTTTTTTCCATAATAGCATATTTTTAAAATACTATGGTAATAAAAATATAAACTAAGTTGCCCCTAAAGTTTTCATAAATAATTCTAAACTAGAGTAGAAAAAGCTTTACTTCTAAATAGAATGTACAGATTATCTATATTTTGCGTCTCTTCTCCTGTTGTTTTCACCTGGCTGCTGGCCCCAGCTGTTAAAAGCTTCAGGGAGAACGAGGAAACAGGGAAAGCATGATGCTTGTTATTTTTAAAAAGAAAAGAATTTGAACGTGACTGTATTCAGCTCTTAAATTTTTATTTAGTTTTGGCTGCGCTGTATCTCCGTTGCTTGCTGGGCGTTTCTCTGGCTGTGGAGAGCAGGGCTAGTCCGGGTGGGGTGCAGAGGCTTCTCACTGGCTGCAGGGTGCCTGGTCAGCAGCCGTGGCGGGCGGCCTCAGCACTCGCAACTCCCCGGCTCCAGAGCGCAGGCACAGTACTTGCCGCGCGTGGACTTAGTTGCTCCGCAGCACGTGGGATCTTCCCGAATCAGGGATCAGACTGTGTCTCCTACATTAACAGGCGCATTCCTTCCCAGTGAGCCACCATGGCGGCTTCTGCATCTCAGTTATTTATAGATTAAAATTTTAATGTGCTTGTTCCCTGTGTCTGTTAACCTCTGATAAAGAAGCTGGGTATATATCTGAATTTGTATTCTAAAATTTAAACAAAGTCATGTAAAGATGGATTTCAGTGAGCACAACTGTTCTCTTTAAGAAATAAGGATGCCACTGATAGAAGAAAAAATATGGATAAAATCATTGGAATGATTCAGAGTATTCTTTTTCATTTTCGGTGATAAATTGATCAGTAATCTGCTTTGTCATAAAAGAGATTTCAGGCTGTAGATCAGTTAAAGTAAATTTGGAAATTTATTTCCACACCGCTGCTGACTCCCAGTGCCTTGGCCTTCTACCTTTTCCCTCTTTTGAGCGTCGGCCTCAATCCCAGGCCAGCGCATTGCTCCCACCCCTAAGTAGCATCATTGTCCATGGCTTTCACGTATTGCCCAGATCAGGTTCTCTAAGCCAGCTCTGTATCCTCTCCAATGGCCTTCAACCAACCTAGTCCTGGCATTTACATAAGAACAGGATATTAAAACAGTCCCTTGTGTATGTTTGAAGATGATACTCACTGCTCAGTTATTTCAGAGACATTTTAGGACAACCACTCTATCTTTAAAGTGTCTGTAGACAGGTGTCATGGATGGACCATCCAAGAGTGTCAGAAGCCATTAAAGGATTAATAATGTTGAAGGAAATGGCAACCCACTCCAGTTCTCTTGCCTGGAGAATCCCATGGGTGGAGGAGCCTGGTGGGCTACAATGGGGTTGCAAAGAGTCAGACACCACTGGCGACTTCACTTTCACTTTCTTTCACTTTCATGGGACACAATCCCAAATCTCATAGGTCATTTGGTCCAACTCTCCATCTAATTCAAGAATTCTTTCTCTACCATGTGTGGAAAGAGGAAAGAGAGGGAAAGAGCCATGGGATTTGTGAAATCAGAAGAGCTGGGTCTGAATCCTGGTTCTGGTTCATTCAACTCTTATGATACCTTTGATTTTAGGCACAGTACAAATCATCTGAATCTCGGTTGCCCATGTAAGCACTTGGGTACAAAGTAAGTGCTTAATAAAACGGTCTCAAATAAACTAGCTCAGATGTGCTCATTTGGGTCCAACTTTTTGTGACCCCATGGACTGTATGTAGCCCCACAGGCTCCTCTATTCATGGGATTCTCCCGGCAAGAATACTGCAGTGGGGTGCCATTTCCTCCTCCAGGGGATCTTCCCAACCCAGGGATCGAACCTGCATCTCTTCTGCACTGGCAGGAGGATTCTTTACCACTAGTACCACCTGGGAAGCCCTTGATGACAGAAGATGAGATGGCTGGATGGCATCACTAACTCGATGGACGTGAGTCTGAGTGAACTCCGGGAGTTGGTGATGGACAGGGAGGCCTGGCATGCTGAGATTCATGGGGTCGCAAAGAGTTGGACATGACTGAGTGACTGAACGGAACGGAACAGAACTGAGATAAGATGATTTGTGTCTTTCTTTTTATTAATGTCGTATATCATGCTAATTGATTTGCACAACCAATACCACAGAAATAGAAAACCTCATAAGAGACTACTATGAACAATTATATGCCAACAAATTGGAAACCTAGAAGAAACAAATTTCTAGAAATATACAAACTACCAAACTTGAAAAAGAAAGAGAAAATCCAAGCATGCCAATTATTAGTAAAGACCTCCCATCAAAGAAAAGCTTATAACCAGATGGTTTCAGTGGTGAATTCTCCAAACATTTAAAGAAGAATTAATGCCAATCCTCAAACTCTTCCAGAAAACTGAAGTGGAGGCAGCATCTCAAATTTATCTTAAAGGCCAGCATTTTACTGACACCAAAGCCTAATGAAGACAGTACAAGGAGAGGAGCTGTAAGTCAAAATCCTTGATGAATACAGATGCAAAAAGGTTCAACCACATACTAACAAAATGAATTCAACAGCACATTGAAAATATCATACACCATGATCAAGTGGGATTTATTTGGGGGGGATGCAAGGATGGCTTAACATCTGTAAATCAGTAAGTGTCCCCAGGGCCAATTGCTGGCATTCTCACAGTTAAGACGGGACCAAGAGAGGTGCCAACAACAGTCACATTGTGAGTCCACACATGGGGTGAAAGAGGACACAGCAGAACACATTCAGAGGTGAACAGCTCCAAAGGAGGAATACTCAGTGACTTTTCTCCCAGTGGGAGTGCCCCAATCCTGCCTACCTTACACCACAGGTCAGAAACACAGCTAAGAAATAGATTTTTGGGACTCTACTCCAGCAACTAGGGAGCAGACCTGGCAGGGCAACCACAGAGCAAAGGGAGGCTCCACTCAATATCCAGGAGAGGCTCTGATCACCACAGCACCAATCAAAGCCCCTGTCAAGGGCAGAGCACAAGCCTCTGGACCAACCTCACCTACCAGGGAGCAGACACCAGAAGCAGCAAGAACCATGAGCCTGCAGACTGCAGAAAAAAAGACCACAAACACAGTAAGTCTGACCAAGTGAGACAACAAAGAAATATGATGCAGACAGAGGAGCAAGATAAAAACCTACAACTAAATGAAGGGGCAATAAGCAATCTATCTGAAAAGGGACTCAGAGTAATGATGGGAAAGAAGCTCCAAGGTCTTGGGCGAAGATTGAAGGCATGGATTAAGAAGACACAAGAAAAGTTTAACAAAGAACTAGAAGGGCTAAAGAAAAAACAGAGACATGAACAAGATAATAACTGAAATGAAAAAAAAAAAGACACTAGAAGGAATCAATAGCAGAATAACTGAGGCAGGAGAATCGATAAGCGACCTTGAAGACAGAATGGCAGAATCTCTGCTGGGGAGCAGAATAAGGAAAAACCAATGGAAAGAAAAGTGGGCCGTCTCAGAGACCTCTGAGACAACATTAAATATACCAACATATGAATTATAAGGGTACTGGAAGTGAAGAATAATTGGAAGTGAAGTCGCTCAGTCATGTCTGACTCTTTGTGACCCCATGGACTGTAGTCTACCAGGCTCCTCCATCCATGGCATTTTCCAGGCAAGAACCCTGGAGTGGGGTGCCATTTCCTTCTCTAGGAGATCTTCCCAACCCAGGGATTGAACCCAGGTCTCCCACATTGTAGACAGACGCTTTGCCATCTGAGCCACCAGGGAAGTCCATAAGGGTACTAGAAGAAGAATAAAAAGGGCTTGACAAAATATTTAAAGAGATTATAGCTGAAAACTTCCCTAATATGGGAAAGGAAGTAGTCCGCCCAATCCAGGAAGCACAGAGAGTCCCATACAGGATAAATCAAAAAGGAAAATGCCAAGGCACATATTAATCAAGCTAACACAAATCAAATACAAAGAAAAATATTAAAAGTGACAAATAATGAAAGAGGGAATCCTCATAAAGTTATCAGTTGATTTTTCAGCAGAAATTTTGAAAGCCAAAAACTAGTGGCAGGACATATTTAAAGTGATGAAAGCAAAAAACCTACAACCAAGAATACTCTACCCAGCAAGACTGTCATTCAGATTTGATGGAAAAATCAAAAGCTTTACAGCCAACAAAAGCTAAGAGAACTCAACACCATGAAACCACCTTTACAACAAATGCTAAAGGAACGTCTCTAGGTAAGAAACACAAGAGAAGGGAAGAATAAAGACTTACAGAAACAAACCCAGCGCAATTAAGAAAATGGCAATGGAAACATACATATCTTAAATTATTGTAAATTAAGTGGATTAAACACTCCAATCAAAGCACATTGACTGGCTGAATGGATATAACAACAAGACCCATATATATGTATACTATCTACAAGAGACCCACTTCAGTCCCAGGGACACATACAGACAGAAGTGAGGGGATGGAAAAGATATTGCATGCAAATGGAAATCAAAAGAAAGCGGGAGTAGCAATACTCATGTCACACAAAATAGACTTTAAAATGAAGACTGTTACAAGAGACAAAGAAGGACACCACATAATGATCAAGGGATCAATCCAAGAAGAAGATGTAACAATTGTATGTATGTACCCAACATAGGAGCACCTCAATACATGAAGCAAAAGCTAACAGCCATAAAAGGAGAAGTCAACAGTAACACAATAATAATGGGAGACTTTGACACCCCACTTAGGAAACACAAGCTTTAAATGATACATTATACCAATAGACTTAATTGATATCTGTAAGATATTCCATCCAAAAGATGAAATACACTTTCTTTAAGGTGTATAAGGAACATTCTCCAGGGCAGATCCTGGCTTGATTTGTGGCCCACATCTTGGGTCACAATTGTGACCCATAATTTTGTTCAAATTTCACAGAATCTTATGCTAGTGTCCATTATTTGCTTTCACACCTTATTCAACATTCCACATTGCATTTAGCTGCACTGAGCGGCTTATTTAACTTATATGCAGAGTACATCATGAGAAACGCTGGACTGGAAGAAACACAGGCTGAAATCAAGATTGCCGGGAGAAATATCAATCACCTCAGATATGCAGATGACACCACCCTTATGGCAGAAAGTGAAGAACTAAAAAGCCTCTTGATGAAAGTGAAAGAGGAGAGTGAAAAAGTTGGCTTGAAGCTCAACATTCAGAAAATGAAGATCATGGCATCTGGTCCCATCAATTCATGGGAAATAGATGGAGAAACCATGGAAACAGTGTCAGACTTTATTTGGGGGGGGGGCCTCCAAAATCACTGCAGATGGTGACTGCAGCCATGAAATTAAAAGACACTTACTCCTTGGAAGAAAAGTTATGACCAACCTAGATAGCATATTCAAAAGCAGAGACATTACTTTGCCGACTAAGGTCCATCTAGTCAAGGCTATGGTTTTTCCTGTGGTCATGTATGGATGTGAGAGTTGGACTGTGAAGAAGGCTGAGCACTGAAGAATTGATGCTTTTGAAGTGTGGTGTTGGAGAAGAGTCTTGAGAGTCCCTTGGACTGCAAGGAGATCCAACCTGTCCATTCTGAAGGAGATCAACCCTGGGATATCTTTGGAAGGAATGATGTTAAAGCTGAAGCTCCAGTACTTTGGCCACCTCATGTGAAGAGTTGACTCATTGGAAAAGACCCTGATGCTGGGAGGGATTGGGTGCAGGAGGAGAAGGGGAAAACCGAGGATAAGATGGCTGAATGGTCTCACTGACTCGATGGACGTGAGTCTGGGTGAACTCCGGGAGTTGGTGATGGACAGGGAGGCCTGGCGTGCTTCGATTCATGGGGTTGCAAAGAGTTGGACATGACTGAGCGACTGAACTGAACTGAAATGAACTGAGCAGCTTTAGCTGCATGCAGTAAATTTTCTTTTCATTCTTATTATGTTACAAGTATTTTCTAAATTTCCTTGTTTTGGCTTTTTAGATACACCCATCATTTAAAAATGGACATCTAACTTCCAAATACATGAGGTTTTTAAAGTATATTAGTTAGTTGCTAATTTGTATTTGAGTTAGTCACTCAGTCATGTCCAACTCTTTGCAACCCCATGGACTATAACCCACCAGGATCCTCCATCCATGGAGTTCTTCAGGAAAGAATACTGGAGTGGGCAGCCATTCCCTTCTCCTAGTTTTAAAGTATCTTTGATATTAATTTCCCATTTTGATATTAATTTCTCCTTTGAAGCTTTCTTCTCTGCAATCATCCTCAGTGCTTTTTCAGTCTTCTAACTTTATTGAGACTTTCAATGGTTAAGTCAAAGATCTCTCTTGGTAAATGTTACTTTGCACTTGAACAGACTTTGGACCTTGAAATGAAATTTTGCACCTTGTTTTATGTCCCTGGATATGTTCTAGTGTCTCCTAAATGTTACATTGCACTTGAAAATAAGGATTATTTTCAAATATCTTTTTATATTGATTTTAAACATAATTCCACAGTGATAAGAGAACAGACTTTGGACCTTGACATGCAATTTTTGCACCTTGTTTTATGTCCTTGGATACGTTCCAGTGTCTCCTGGTTTACAGTCTATGGGAACTTGAATAGAATTTGTATTCTACTGTTGTGTGAAAATTGTATAAATCTTAGTTATGTTGAATTGGTTCGTGGTGCTTTTCAGGTCTACTATATATATCTACTTTTCTGTATATTCATTCTATTAATTTTTGAGAGTTTGATAGTGAAAGTCCCACTAAAAATCTTATCTACTTAAAATAATTGTAATATATACTGGAACTACATGTAATTTTGTCCTGTATTTTCTAAGTCTCCTGTAAATGTGTTATCATAGTTTCATGATCTAAAAATGAAAAAGAAAGGAAAAATATTTTAAAAATTAAAATAATGATAGAATCAACACTCTGCCCCATCGCAACAAAACTAGAATTCCCTCCTGGGTGATAACTCATGCCAGAGAGGAAGAGGCACGAGGAAACAAACAGCCTTTAAGGTGTAGCTCCACAACGCGCTGCTGCATCTTGGTATCTTTATGGGTCTTGCTGCTTTCATTGGTTTGCAATCCGGAAGTTCAAACTCTCCAAATAAGCCATTATTTCAACCAAATATGGCAAATTCTGAAGCCTAGCTGCCACTGAATTTTACTAATGCAAACCTTGTCGCTCCAGATCTCAATGCCTTGCCCAGCACCAATCAACAAATAAGTAACTGAGACAAAAGCCCCATAGTAATTGGTTAAATTGGCAGG
>SJXQ01008716.1:0-40317 GCA_006408695.1 Aepyceros melampus | reverse complement strand
ATTGGTTAAATTGGCAGGGGCCAGGGGCAGGGGGTGGAGGTAGGGGGTGGGGGAACTTATCTGAAGGTAATGCTGGAGATCCCACCTCAGCCATGGATGTTTTGTTAAACAACCTAACAGCTTGTTATTCACATGTGCCCAAATCAGGCCTTAAGATTTAAAATTTATTTGCAGCAGAACCCCTTTCATCACCTATCTGGGCAAAACCTGGGATTACTGAGGACCTTTAAATTCAGCTACTTTCAGGTGGGGCTTTAATGTCTATTCAAGTTCTGGTGCTTTGCCCTAATGACAGTGGTTTCAGGATGCCAGCACCACGCTGGCTCTGCACCCACAAAACCTTTGACATAAAGGATATTTGCAAGTGAAGCTTTCAGGGCCCAACACTATCTCCAAATTCTATAAGGCGCTTGTGTGTGTGTGTGTGAAGTCGCTCAGTCATGTCCGACTCTTTGCGAACCCGTGGATTGTAGCCCACCAGGCTCCTCTGTCCATGAGATTCTCCAGGCAAGAATACTGGAGTGGGTTGCCGTTTCCTTCTCCAGGGGATCTTCCCAACCCAGGGATCAAACCCAGGTCTCCTGCATTGCAGGCAGACGCTTTATCCTCTGAGCCAAGGCGCTTTAGCCTCAGCATAATACCATAGAGCCACAAAGATACGACCTACATCAACCTCAGTGGACATCTCCATGGGACAGATACTGCAGTATCACGGCTCCCAGGAGCTTGTCACTGGTGATGATTTCACCTCTGCCTCCCAACCAGATACCAGAAGTCCCAACTACACCAGAGTTGGGAAGGCCTCACCATCCACAGAAGACCCAGGCTTGATTTTCTAGTGATTAATTACTCTTGAGTCCTGCTTTAAAAGATGGGACCCACCAGACTGGAGTGACTTTCTAGACAGTTTGCTTGCTGTATGGCCCAACTTTGGTTTTTCATACCTGCAAAAAGAATACACTCTGCCCCTATAGTTATAATTCAACCTACACCATGTTAAGTCCCTATGGGACCAAGCCCAATGTCTCACAATGCTCCCAACATTCGGTTGCTCTGTTACCATCCACCTCTCCTTAAAGGGCAGCCTTACCCAAGTATCCACACTGTGTGCTCTCTGACCTTTAACGGGAGAATTCTGCTGGCCTCTCAATGTTCAACCACGCATTCCCCTTCACGCTCTTCCCCTCTCCCTCCAGCTTTCTGCCCCCAGACTCACACTTTAGTCTCTCTTACCCTAACGATGTCCAGCCCTCTTGCCTTAAAAGATGGCAATGCAAGCAAAATGCACACCCAATGCCCTAAACTCGAGAAATTACGTCTAATATATACATACTGAAACTGCCTCTCATACACGGACTAGCTGTGGCTGTTGGATTTGCCATCAGTCCACTTTCACATATAGTACACCACACATTTATCCAGCTGATACCTGGTCCAGAAAAGGAAAAGAACTCAAGTTAAAACCTAGTGCACACAACCGGCTGCCCTGTACCTAGGGCGCCCCCTCCTGGCTAGTGGCGCCCGCTCAGTACACACCACTTCGGGAGCGACCCCAACACACACCCGACAAAAATCGGGGTCTTCCTCCGGTCCCATTCTCTGACCATCCCCATTTACAAAAAGCAAGGTACAGCCTCTCCATCTAAGGCAACACCACAGGACTACATCGTGGTCCGACTAACGAGGGTCTCATCTCTTCAGCTTTGCCCTTCTGTTATCTCCTAGACACAGACCACACGGATGCACTTCACCCTCTAAGGATCTTCCATTTCTATAAACTTCAATAGTTTCTCCTGACCCTGGCCAGACATGATGGACACGCAGCATTCATGCCTGTAATGCCAGTGCTCACCACGCCTCTGAGACTTGCGGCAACAGCCAGAGAGTTAGGCCATCGCTTTAATCCAACAGGCAGAAATCATTGATACTTACTGTGAAAGTCCGAAATTCTAGTATCTCATATTTCTCAAGTATAACAAATATTAAGTCTGCTTAATCAAGGCCAAAGGACTCTGGCAAAAAACTCTGTTTTGTCCTAGCTGATCAAGGAATGTTTGTGGTCTTACCCTGCCCTGCTCACAATACTCAAGCTGCCCCTCCAGCTCCAGCTTGTTCCCTTGTCTCCACATGCAACCTGCTGCGTGGCCCTGCCTGGGAGCCCTCTCTTTTGGAGCTGTAAGTAACAAAAAGTTCTGTCTTTCCAAGGGCTGTGTGCCACAACCAAAGGAATCTTTAAATCTTATAAAACAGTTCTCAGTTCAGCTCAGTCTCTCAGTCGTGTCCGACTCTTTGCGACCCCATGGACTGCAGCACACCAGGCCTCCCTGTCCATCATCAACTCCCGGGGCTTACTCAAACTCATGTCTATTAAGTCGGTGAAGCCATCCAGCCACCTCATCCTCTGTTGTCCCCTTCACCTCCTGCCTTCAATCTTTCCCAGCGTCAAGGTCTTTTCAAATGAGTCAGCTGTTCGCATCAGGTAGCCAAAATATTGGAGCTTCAGCTTCAGCATCAGTCCTTCCGATGAACATTCAGGATTGATTTCCTTTAGGATTCACTGGTTGGATCTCCTCGCAGTCCAAGGGATTCTCAAGTCTTCTCCAACACCACAGTTTAAAAGCATCAATTCTTCGGCGCTCAACTTTCTTTTTAGTCCAACGCTCACATCCATACATGACTACTGGAAAATCCATAGCTTTCACTAGATGGACGCTTGTTGGAGAAGTAATGTCTCTGCTTTTTAATATGCTGTCTAGTTTGGTCATAACTTTTCTTCCAAGGAGCAAGCGTCTTTTTATTTCATGGCTAAAGTTACCACCTGCAATGATTTTGGAGCCCCCCAAAATAAAGTCTGTCACTGTTTCTCCATCTATTTCCCATGAAGTGATGGGACCGGATGCCATGATCTTAGTTTTCTGAATGTTGAGCTTTAAGCCAACTTTTTCACTCTCCTCTTTCACTTTCATCAAGAGGCTTTTTAGTTCCTCTTCACTTTCTGCCATAAGGGTGGTGTCATCTGCAGTTCTACATAGGTTTTAATTGCAGTTTAATGTTTTAAAGCTGCCAAGTTTAAAACAAGTTTTTCTGAAACTTTAGCATTTAGCAAGCAACTAGTTATAAATCTGGAAATTTAAGTGGGAAATACTTATATTTAATTCTTGATGAAGATTCAATCCAATGTTAATTCCTCTAAACAATTAATGGAATTATTAGGCCTGGATAATGAACTCTCTTTAAACATTTTAAAATATGTCAATTATAAGTTTAGTCTGTGGAGTCTCTCAAGCATCTCAAAATCTTACATGTTAGTTAGTCTTTTATACACTTAACAAGTAAAAGCTGGAGTGGAGTGGGGAATGGCTTTTCTAGTAAAGTAACTCTGGTAAAATAAATAGATAAAATATATGCATTATTAGTAAATAATATTAGTAAGTTATGTTCTCTTAAACATTTAAACACTGTACAAACTTAAGAAAGTTCTCTTAAACCTCTGAAATCAAAAGGCTCATATATGTAATACTGTAAAATGTCAGGTTCTGTTCATTATTTCAAGCACCTTAAAGGTAATATTTCATAGATTAGTCCAATGATTAAATAATTTCTAAGCCTAGTACAAACCTGTAATACTCTAGTTTTAATTGATTTTATCATTATAATTAATTTCATCATTCTATCATTGTTTTCTCGATTTTGCCCAATTGCTTGCTAAAATAAAGAGACATATGATCTCATTGGGCTGAGGTTATTGATCAGAAGATCAATGCCAATTAAAGAATTCCAGGGAGGAACAAGGACCCACTTTGTTGCTAGCCAGGGCCAGAGGGACTTCTCATGGGTCAAAGGTCAACCTGTGGGGTGTGTCCTGGAGGCAGTAGATGTTTCAATCTCACTCCATCGTGTACAACCTGGTACATGACGTGTATCTTTCCCCAGTTTTTAACATTAATCTCTTTTATAACTTTTGTCTGGTTTGTAATTAATACTCTACAAGCTAATATTCTTCCCCACTTGAGGAAATTTAACTTCTCTCTTCACTGCATGATTGGAATCTGCCTGTTTTTATCCTTTACATATTTGGTTTATTGATAACCCTATGTTTTATAGACCACTCCATACCTGATAAACACAATTGATTTGATATTTATTTTAGAGAATTATCTAGGTTTGCACTGAGCTCACGATCTATAGCTCAGCTACACATACTCTTTCATCTTTGAAGCCTGGGCTAGAGTGTCTCAGCTTAGGGTTGTCGTGTGGGAGGCTCCATGATGCCTCTGAATTCCTGGTTGCAGTTCATCCATCTTATCGAAAGGCCCCTCAATACCATGCGCCTTATTCCTCTTGAAGAGACATAAATTCATTGAAAGCATGCTGCCCTTCTCTTAGGAAGCTTTTGCCTATTTTATTTCTTGCTTCTGTCATGTCAGGTTTTGTTTTAACCTTTTCAGTTCTGGTAAAATATGTGTTCTAATCATAACTCTAAACAGATCTTTCATGCACATTTGGGCAGGACAAGGCAGGTGGACAGGATATATAATAGAGGTACTTAGTGCTAATTTTCTGAAAGTGGAGCTAAAAGGCTTGAAATAGGACCGTTCTGTCCTGATACAGGCCAGCATAAGGTGGTGAATTCTTCACTCCGCAGCCTTCCTTGATCCAGCCTGTTTTATGTCTTTTGTTCATGTGTCTTTAACGTCTACTTGGGTTTCTCTTGTTGCCCTTGCCTCAGTACTTCATAACTCTCTGAGGGGACTAGCCTTGTCCACCTTGAGAAACGAAAGTGCTGAGGCTTGGACAGAGGTGACGCACCTGTGTGATGCTGAAGTTTCAGGACACTCCATTTCCTTGAATCCACTTCCAAGATCCTGGTAGGGCCCTAGCAATGTCTTCAGGTAGTCATATGGTCGTATAGAATTCACAGAAGATATTTAACCACAATTACACTTTGAGATCTTACCATCATCAGATTTCCTGTGTCAAATGTTAAACGGGCTGCAGGTATTTTGAGATCCACATAAGGGAATGTTGAATTTTAGTTTGGGTTTGATGGGTAGATTATGTGATTCACGGTCATTTCCATATATTGATAATTTATTGTGAGCTATTAGTATAGCACCACTATGCCAAAACAAACACGTAGAACCCAAAGTTTTATCAAAATGCTAAAGTGTCCTAGTGGCTGCCAGTTTCAGAAATTGCTAGGTTGTAAAAAGAAAGAGATTATGAAATGTAGAGACAGAGAAGATTGTCAAAAATTTTTTTTCAATCACCAGATATATAAAATTGTAAATAGAGATATTGCTCCTTATCCTAGTCAAGGCAGAAAATTTTTTCCTCTTAGGAAGAGATCTGAAAATGCTTTATACAGTTAAAAGCACATCATGTTTTCATGGGAATAATACAAAATTAAAATTATGAGAATCCTGCTGGCCAGGCACAAATATGAAGCAGTGCTTCAGGGGTGTGTGAAGTTTTAGGCACCTTATTGTCAATCAGATCAGTTCAGTTCATTTCAGTCGCTCAGTCGTATCCGACTCTTTGTGACCCCATGAATCGCAGCACGCCAGGCCTCCCTGTTAATCACCAACTCCCAGAGTTCATCCAAACCCATGTCCATCAAGTTGGTGATGCCATCCAGCCATCTCATCCTCTGTCATCCCCTTCTGCTCCTTCCCTCAATCTTTCCCATCATCAAGGTCTTTTCAAATGAGTCAGCTCTTCGCATCAGGTGGCCAAAGTATTGGAGTTTCAGCTTCAACATCAGTCCTTCCAATGAACACCCAGGACTAATCTCTTTCAGGGTGACTGGTTGGATCTCCTTGCAGCCCAAGGGACTCTCAAGAGTCTTCTCCTACACCACAGTTCAAAAGCATCAATTCTTCGGGGCTCAGCTTTCTTTATAGTCCAACTCTCACATCCATACATGACCACTGGAAAAACATAGCCTTCACTAGATGGACCTTAGTCGGCAAAGTAATGTCTCTGCTTTTGAATATGCTGTCTAGGTTGGTCATAACTTTACTTCCAAGGAGCAAGCGTCTTTTAATTTCATGGCTGTAGTCACCATCTGCAGTGATTTTGGAGCCCAGAGAAATAAAGTCAGCCACTGTTTTCACTGTTTCCCCATCTATTTCCCATAAGTAATGGGACCAGATGCCATGATCTTCGTTTTCTGAATGTTGAGCTTTAAGCCAACTTTTTCACTCTCCTCTTTCACTTTCATTAAGAGGCTTTTTAGTTCTTCTTCATTTTCTGCCATAAAGGTGGTGTCATCTGCATATCTGAGGTTATTGATATTTCTCCCAGGAATCTTGATTTCAGCTTGTGCTTCCTCCAGCCCAGCGTTTCTCATGATGTACTCTGCATATAAGTTAAATAAACAGGGTGACAATATACAGCCTTGATGTACTAATTTTCCTATTGGGAACCAGTCTGTTGTTCCATGTCCAGTTCTAACTATTGCTTCTTGACACGCATACAGGTTTCTCAAGAGGCAGGTCAGGTGGTCTGGTATTCCCATCTCCTTCAGAATTTTCCACAGTTTATTGTGATCCACACAGTCAAAGCCTGTGGCATAGTCAACAAAGCAGAAATAGATGTTTTTCTGGAACTCTCTTGCTTTTTTGATGATCCAGCAGAGGTTGGCAATTTGATCTCTGGTTCCTCTGCCTTTTCTAAAACCAGCTTGAACATCAAGAAGTTCATGGTTCATGTATTGGTGAATCCTGGCTTGGAGAATTTTAAGCATTACTTTAATAGCATGTGAGATGAGTGCAATTGTGCAGTAGTGTGAGCATTCTTTGGCATTGCCTTTCTTTGGGATTGGAATGAATACTGACCTTTCCAGTCTTATTGCCACTGCTGAGTTTTCCAAATTTGCTGGCATATTGAGTGCAGCACTTTCACAGCATCATCTTTCAGGATTTGAAATAGAAAGAGTGCCTGATGAACTATGGATGGAGGTTTGTGACACTGTACAGGAGACAGGAATCAAGATCATCCCCAGGAAAAAGAAGTGCAAAAAAGCAAAATGACTGTCTGAGGAGGCCTTACAAAGAGCTGTGAAAAGAAGGGAAATGAAAAGCAAAGGAGAAAAGGAAAGATATACCCATCTGATTGCAGAGCTCCAAAGAATAGCAACGAGAGATAAGAAAGCCTTCCTCAGCGATCAATGGAAAGAAACAGAGGAAAACAACAAAATGGAAAAGACTAGAGATCTCTTCAAGAAAATTAGAGATACCAAGGGAACATTTCATGCAAAGATGGGCTCGATAAAGGACAGAAATGGTAGAGACCTAACAGAAGCAGAAAATATTAAGAAGAGGTGGCAAGAATACACAGAAGAACTATACAAAAGAGATCTTCATGACCTGAATAATCACGATGGTGTGATCACTCACCTAGAGCAAGACTCCTGGACTGTGAAGTCAAGTGGGCCTTAGAAAGCATCACTATGAACAAAGCTAGTGGAGGTGATAGAATTCCAATTGAGCTATTTCAAATCCTGAAAGATGATGCTGTGAAAGTGCTGCACTCAATATGCCAGCAAATTTGGAAAACTCAGCAGTGGCCACAGGACTGGAAAAAGTCAGTTTTCATTTCAATGCCAAAGAAAGGCAATGCCAAAGAATGCTCAAACTACCGCATAATTGCATTCATTATCAATGACAGAAAACAAATTTTACTCAACCATACTGGAAGACTAAATTAACTTTCTATTCTTTGTACAGAAAATGATATACATTTTTATCATATAAAGAGATAATTGAAGGTTATGAAACAACAATGTAAGGAAAGGTATTATGGAGTTGTATCAGGCAGTTTGTTAATATAAAATATTGTAATTTTTCTGGATTTTGTGATGCTTTTATTTGTTAAACTTTTAAAATGTTTGTTATGATCTTTTGTTCTAAGTAGATATTCAGCTCAGAAATGAATTTTCATTATTACTTTTGTACTTTTTGTGGTAAAATTGACTTTACCATTTTAGGCAAACAGTTCTGTGACATGAAGTCCACTCACCTTGTTATACAACTGTCCCCACTGTAGCCATCTCCAGGCCTCTCACCTTCTCCACCTAAATCCCATTCCCATTAAATTACCTTTCTATTCTCCATGACTCCCCAGGCTCTCTCTCCTCAGCCCCTGGTACTGCTACTGTACTTCCAGCTCTGTGAATTTTACTATTGCAGGGGCCTCGTATAGGTGAACCGTATTTGCGTTATTCCTTTGTCCTTCTGTGTCTGCTTTTCACTTGCTTAGTTTTCAGGGCTCACCAATGTTGTACTATTGGTTCTGAAGGCTGAGTAACAGTATATTCTATGCATATACCGCATTCTGTTTGTCCACTCGTCTGTCCATGGATGTGTGGGTTGTTTACCCCTTTTGGCTATCATGAAAGATGCTGCTATGAACATAAGTATACAAATATTTGTTCTAGTCCTTGCTTTCAATTCTTTTAGGTTTATACCCAGAAGTGGAAACACTGGTTTACACTCTAGTTCTACATTTAAAATTTTAGGAACCACCATACAATTTTCCACAGTTGCACATTTTATATGCCTACAAGCAATGCAGAAGAGGTTCTAATTTCTCCACATCATTGCCAACACTTGATATTTTCTGAGGTTTTTTTTTTTTAGGGAGGGGGCAGAGATTGCTTTCCTGGGCTTTAGATAATAGCCAAGTAATGGGTGTTAAGTGTATTCCAATTTTCAGAGGGCCCTCAACACTTGAGTCTTCCCTCGAGTCAGGTCAGAACTTCAGCTCCACCGTGGTATATGTCACTTTTTCAATTTCTCTGTTGTTTTGTTTACTCATTTTTAAATGAGGATAATAATAGGCCTGCCTCTAGAGCTGTTTTGAAGATGTGATGAAGTGAAGCCCTTAACCCAGTGCCTACACTGAGGAGGCAGCAATGCTTCTCTGTTTCATGTTTGTACATCTTTCTCCTGTGCTGTACTTGAGCTGCTCACTCATATTTTTATCTATAAAACCTAGTTTGGGGCCTGACACACAGGCAGGGTTTAATAAGTGTTTGAGGACTGAGCTTAAAATAGTCTGCAGAACACAGGTCACAGTCCTTTTAGCAAGGGTGAATATAGGAGTTCAAAAGTTTTTTAATGCAGAACTGAAAGTGCGTATCAGAATTCTGCAGCTCTATAACTCACTGTGTGCAATTCAGAGCTTATCAACATAGTAAACTCTTTATGGTTCTGCTTCTCTAATGTCTCTCACGCCCAGCAAGTGATTTTCTTTTTCTCATACAGTTATAAGTCAAAGAATTTTTCTGGGTATTACTTTAGACAAATATCTGTTCTGGGTGGACTCTGCTTTTGCTGAAAAGACTTTGGCGCCCCAAGGGCAAATGAAGTAAGTGACACGTTTTAGAGAGCTGCCCCAGCTGGGCTGGTTTCTGCTTGCCTGCACTCTCTGTGACACTAAAGCCTGTGTGAGATTTGGGGATCCCAGTCCTAGGTGAGCCTTAGAGTTCATAAAAACCCTAAAACTGTATCTGAAGTTGGGTAGGGTGTGTGTGAGAGAGAGAATATGGGCAGTCTTGAGACATATAGATTGACTTTTATCAGAATCTGAAAGGAGTTTATGACCAAGAAAGGATTAAGAATGACAAATCTAGAAGGCCTCGGGCATCTGACTCACTATCAAGCCAGAGTCTGAAGTTTAGGAGAAGAAATAGAGCTCTTTATACAAACTGTGATATAAATTCAGGTCTTAGCTAGGAATAAGCCACAGAATCACCTCCCAGCCCCATCCTTGAACTGGAGGGATAATTCAAACCGCCTTTAACTCCATCAGTGCACAGCATTGATCTGCAGCCTGTAGATCAATGCTAAAGTTGGTAGAAAAGTCATGATAGCGGGGGCTATACAAAGAAGCATGCCGGGATCACACAAGGGAACAGAGCTTTCAATCAATAAGGAACTAAACAACGTGACTAACGGATGGGGGATGAATGGAGGATGTTGAGATCAGTCCATCATAGTGCCAGGTGCCCATCCATTTCAGTTAGGGGCTGAGGGTGTTACTTTTTAAAAATAGCATTGTTCATTTGTTTCCTATCAAGTAAACTTTTGCAGCATGCTACTTTGGGGTACCTACTACAATGTAGGGACTCTAAGAAGCTGCTGAAGTCAAAAATCCCTCCTTCCCAGCCTGTGTTAGTCCATGAAAATGTTGCTGAAAATACACCCTTTTGCTCGAGTTTAAAACCAGGATACAAAACACAGATGTACTGAAAGAAGCTAAAGAAGTTTTGAACCATTTTCTGCCACTGACAGCCTGATGTGAATTCATTTCAAGATGGCTACTTAGCTCAAGTTGGGCAAACTTGAATACAGGGTTAGAAGCTAGAGATATGTGTCCTACGCAGTCCAATGGCCAAAGTGGGATAGACGTGAGGTAGTGTTAGGAAACCATAAGCTTGGAAAAGAGAGAATTCCATGCAAGATGCAATGAATGTGAACAGGAAGTAGGAGGGGAAAGCCATTTCACAACTGTGTCAACCAACTGCAATCTTGACCTCTGATTTCCATAAAGTAAAGGTCTTTCACAAAGTAAACATGTCATTTTAAAGAGTATCTGAGACGACCATGCAATTATGATGTGCCGATTAAATGGATGATGGGAGAGCCTCAGTGGGAGGAGCACAGAGACCAAGCTACGAGGCTGTAAGAGGAGAGGAAAAGTGGCTACTTTTGCTTGAAAATGTCTTAACTAACTTGGTCTGCCACTGATTTGCAGGCTTCAGACTCCAACTACAAGGGAAGCATTTTCTGAGCCTCCCTGGAGAGAACCCATGACCTCAAAAGCCTCTCCCTGAAGCTGCGTCCAGAGGCTTGGTACTGTCCCAAGAAGAAAGGTGGATTTAGATTCTGGGAGGCAGGACCGTGTGTGAGTGTGGTGAGGCTGACATGACGGTGACAAGCCTGGAGCTTCTTGGCCCTGATGCGGGGCTATTGGACCAACTTAGGGACGGGACACACAACCCCAACATCACACAGTTCTATCAACCTGGAATTCTCTAGCTCGTTCCTCTTTTTCAAAAACAGTTACATTTTAAGAAAGATGGAGAGTCAATTTTGAAGAACTATAAGGAAACCCAAAAGAGACTCCTGTGTTTATCAACTGCCTCAGTTAGAATGAAACACAATTATCAAACGGTATTTATGTTTGTTTTATACAAGCCAAATGGAAACAATACTTTCATATGTTTAAAGCGACTATGCATCACAACTAAAGACAGAAAAGATTTTGAAATTACAAATGCAGTTTTCAAATATTCTGCCATTTTCCCCTCCAATCCTTTGTGTTTTTATTTTCTAATATGATCAGCTACAAAAGTCAAGAGTCCCTTGTCTCTTGCTCCCTCCAAGTATATTCCCTTCCAGGCATAAATGATAACACGTTGGTGTTTTTCCACTCACTTGTCAACAAATGCAGTCACGTGTATACATGAAAAAATGTGTTATATACAAAATTGGGATCATCTTATGCTGTTGCTCTGCAATTCACTCTATGCACTTAAAATATTGCCAATGCTGTCATCTAGAATCATTATTTCAGCCATATGCCTTTGGTCATTTTGAAATGCCTCTTCTTACAATCTCCAATTCAATTAACATCCTTATACTTCAAATTATTTGAAGAATTAATTATTATTAATTAATTAATGGATAGAGACCCCAGTCTCTATCCATTTATAATTCACATGAGCACTACACACTAATAATTGTACCACCTCATGCTTCCCCAAGGAATATCGTCAATGTTTTGCATTTTGCCCTCCATCCTTTCTGTTTCTCATTGCTTTGAATTTCATTTTCTGACTCAATAATCACATAGACAGTCATTTCACACACCACTGTCCATTGGTGAGCAGAGTCTAAACACTCTTCTTTTGGAGGCAAGGGAAAAGGTGACCTTTCTGTGTTCTGGATAAGAAAGGGTATGGTGGGCTTCTCCCCTCCCCAGCTGTGTAGATTAGCAAGTTCTGCACCAAGTTGCAGGTCTTACCCAGAGTTGCTAACACTGACCTCTAAGAAGCAGGCAGCACACTGGCAAGTGGCAAAGCAAATTTTCTCCAAAGACCAAGAAAGATCCACTGGGCTTAAATGGTTGTCTCCACTCTGGGAGCCAAAGTTTCTGAGTTTCTTACCCTGGAACATCAAGCCTGTTTCCAGCCAGGAGCCACTGCCTTCCTCAGTTCTACAAACACTTACGCTCCACACCTGGCATGTGTTCATAAGACTTATATTTTGGAAACCCTTCAGTTCAGTCTGTTCAGTTTTGTTCAGTTCATTTCAGTCACTGAGTCGTGTCCAACTCTTTGCGACCCATTAATCACAGCATGCCAAGCCTCCCTGTCCATCACCAACTCCTGAAGTTCACTCAGACTCACACCCATTGAGTCAGTGATGCCATCCAGCCATCTCATCCTCTGTCCTCTGCCAGGGTCCAGCCCCAGCAGAGTCCAGGGATATCCTCTGGATGGACGACGTCAGAGAATGAAGAAAGATAGAGAAAGAGACAAGGAAAGAGACGACACGGGGTGACCAAGCTTCAGTGAGCGAGGCCCCTTTATTTTTCTCAAGGCTTTTATACCCTGAGTTGTGCATATAGCAAGGTGAAAAATGCAGAGTCAACTCAACATTTCATCAGTAATAACTTTTATCGATATCAGAGTGTTATTTTTTGTACATCATCTTCTCTCCTGGAGGCGTGTTGATATTCCATGACCTCCTTTGCTAAAGGTTGGTCAGCCAGAACAATAATCTTTTCTTTTAAAGTGTTTCTTCTTAAATTCCTAGCCTGCGTCACCCTTAAAGTACAGAGTTACATTTTTATGCAGCAAAGATTCAGCAGGTTACAGCAAAGAAAGAACTTATTAACTCAATGCCTAATGTTGTTAATGCTAAAGCTACTGCTTGCTATTTCTATATCTTAATTATATGCACTCCCAGGAACACAATGGATAATGGATGTGAGAACTTGGCAGCAAGAATAGGCTCACCAATGTTGCAAGAGTCTGGATAAACCTGCCAAGTAAGCTAGAATGCTAACAGAGGGTTTGAAACACTCCGTTTTTGCCCAGGAGATTTGCCGACTAAAGCCCTAAGTTAACTCTTTGGTCAGGGACAGCTTCCTGTTAACGTCAGAAGAGTTGGTGAAAGACATAAAATAGTAAGACAAGCAGATTCTGTTTTGGAGCTAGATGCTCAAGCAGGTCCAGGGGGTCCGTTGAGTCCTGAGGGCTTGCTTATCAGGACTTCCGCATGACCTTGTCATGGGTGGGATCTCCGTGCTGGCTCCCAGCAGTCCTTCCCTTCTCCTCCTGCCCCCAATCCCTCCCAGCATCAGAGTCTTTTCCAGTGAGTGAACTCTTCACATGAGGTGACCAAGTACTGGAGTTTCAGCTTTAGCATCATTCCTTCCAAAGAACACCCAGGGCTGATCTCCTTTAGAATGGACTGGTTGGCTTTCCTTAGTCCAAGGGACTCTCAGTAGTCTTCTCCAACACCACAGTTCAAAAGCATCAATTCTTTGGCGCCCAGCCTTGTTCACAGTGCAACTCTCATATCCATATATGACTACTGGAAAAACCATAGCCTTCACTAGATGGATCTTGGTTGGCAAAGTAATGTCTCTGTTTTTTAATATGTTGTCTAGGTTGGTCATAACTTTCCTTACAAGGAGTAAGCGTCTTTTAATTTCATGGCTGCAGTCACCATCTGCAGTGCTTTGGAGCCCCCCAAAATAAAGTCTAACACTGTTTCCACTGTTTCCCCATATATTTCCCATGCAGTGATGACACTGGATGCCATGATCTTCATTTTCTGAATATTGAGCTTTAAGCCAACTTTTTCACTCTCTTCTTTTACTTTCATCTAGAGGCTTTTTAGTTCCTCTTAACTTTCTGCCATAAGGATGGTATCGTCTGCAAATCTGAGGTTATTGATATTTCTCCCAGCAATCTTGATTCCAGCTTGTGCTTCCTCCAGCCCAGCATTTCTCATGATGTACTCTGCATAGAAGTTAAATAAGCAGGGTGACAATATACAGCCTTGATGTACTCCTTTTCCTATTTGGAACCAGCCTGTTGTTCCATGTCCAGTTCTAACTGTTGCCTCCTGACCTGCATACAGATTTCTCAAGACACAGGTTAGGTGGTCTGGTAT
This sequence comes from Aepyceros melampus, assembly GCA_006408695.1. Classification (NCBI taxonomy): domain Eukaryota; kingdom Metazoa; phylum Chordata; class Mammalia; order Artiodactyla; family Bovidae; genus Aepyceros; species Aepyceros melampus. The sequence goes on along the minus strand of SJXQ01008716.1, from coordinate 26,122 downwards.
TCCCATCTCTCTCAGAATTTTCCACAGTTTATTGTGATCCACACAGTCAAAGCCTGTGGCATAGTCAATAAAGCAGAAATAGATGTTTTTCTAGAACGCTCTTGCTTTTTCGATGATCCAGCAGATGTTGGCAATTTGATCTCTGTTCCTCTGCCTTTTCCAGAGCCAGCTTGAACTTCTGGAAGTTCATGGTCCTTGTATTGCTGAAGCCTGGCTTGGAGAATTTGGACCATTATTTTGCTGGTATATGAGATGAGTGCAATTGTGCAGTAGTTTGAACATTCTTTGGCATTGCCTTTCTTTGGGATTGGAATGAAAACTGACCTTTTCCAGTCCTGTGGCCACTGCTGAGTTTTCCACATTTGCTGGCATATTGAGTGCAATATCTTCATAGCATCATCTTTCAGGATTTGAAATAGCTCAACTGGAATTCCATCACCTCCACTAGCTTTGTTCATAGTGATGCTTTCTAAGGCCCACTTGACTTCACATTCCAAGATGTCTGGCTCTAGATTAGTCAACACATCATCATGATTATCTGGGTCATGAAGATCTTTTCTGTACCGTTCTTCTGTGTATTCTTGCCACCTCTTCTTAGTATCTTCTGCTTCTGTTAGGTCCAGACCATTTCTGTCCTTTATTGAGCCCATCTTTGCATGAAATGTTCCCCTGGTATCTCTGATTTTCTTAAAGAGATCTCTAGTCTTTCCCATTCTGTTGTTTTCCTCTATATCTTTGCATTGATTGCCTGGGAAGGCTTTCTTATCTCTTCTTGCTAGTCTTTGGAACTCTGCATTCAGATGCTTATATCTTTCCTTTTCTCCTTGCTTTTCACTTCTCTTCTTTTCACACCTATTTGTAAGGCCTCCCCAGACAGCCATTTTGCTTTTTTGCATTTCTTTTCCATTGGGATGGTCTTGATCCCTGTCTCTGTACAAAGTCATGGATCTCAGTCCATAGTTCATCAGGCACTCTATCAGATCTAGTCCTTTAAATCCATTTCTCACTTCCACTGTATAATCATAAGGGATTTCATTGAGGTCGTACCTGAATGTTCTAGTGGTTTCCCCTACTTAATTCAATTTAAGTCTGAATTTGGCAATAAGAAGTTCATGATCTGAGCCACAGTCTGCTTCCAGTCTTGTTTTTGCTGACTGTATAGAGCTCTCCATCTTTGGCTGCAAAGAATATAATCAATCTGATTTCGGTGTTGACCATCTGGTGATGTCCATGTGTAGAATATTCTCTTGTGTTGTTGGAAGAGGGTGTTTGCTATGACCAGTGTGTTCTCTTGGCAAAACTCTACTAGCCTTTGCCCTGCTTCATTCTGTAGTACCAGGCCAAATTTTCCTATTACCCCAGGTGTTTCTTGACTTCCTACTTTTGCATTTCAGTATCCTATAATGGAAAGGACATCTTTTTTGGGTGTTAGTTCTAAAAGGTCCTGTAGGTCTTCATAGAACCATTCAACTTCAGCCTCTTCAGGGTAACTGGTTGGGGCATAGACTTGGATAACTGTGATATTGAATGGTTTGCCTTGGAAATGAACAGAGATCATTCTGTCGTTTTTGAGATTGCATCCAAGTACTGCATTTTGGACTCTTTTGTTGATCATGATGGCTACTCCATTTCTTCTAAGGAATTTATCCCCACAGTAGTACATATAATGGTCATCTGAGTTAAATTCACCCATACCAGTCCATTTTAGTTCGCTGATTCACAGAATGTCGACATTCACTCTTGCCATCTCCTGTTTGACCACTTTCAATTTGCCTGGACTCATGGACCTAACATTCCAGGTTCCTATGCAATACTGCTCTTTACAGCATCAGACCTTGTTACTATCACCAGTCACATGCACAACTGGGTATTGTTTTTGCTTTGGCTCCATCCTTTCATTCTTTCTGGAGTTATTTCTCCACTGATCTCCAGTAGCATATTGGGCACCTACTGATCTGGGGAGCTCCTCTTTCAGTATCTTATCATTTTGCCTTTTCATATTGTTCATGGGGTTCTCAAGGCAAGAATACTGAAGTGGTTTGCCATTCCCTTCTCCAGTCGACCACATTCTGTCAGACCTCTCCACCATGACCCGCCCGTCTTGGGTTGCCCCACAGACATGGCTTGGTTTCATTGAATTAGACAAGGGTGTGGTCCTAGTGTGATTAGATTGACTAGTTTTCTGTGAGTATGGTTTCAGTGTGTCTGCCCTCTGATGTGGACCACATTCTGTCAGACCTCTCCACCATGACCCGCCCGTCTTGTGTGGCCCCACAGGGCATGGCTTTGTTTCATTGAGTTAGACAAGGCTGTGGTCCTAGTGTGATTAGATTGACTAGTTTTCTGTGAGTATGGTTTCAGTGTGTCTGCCCTCTGATGCCCTCTTGCAACACCTACCTTCTTACTTGGGTTTCTCTTACCTTGGGCATGGGATATCTCTTCACATTTGCTCCAGCAAAGCACAACTGCTGCTCCTTACCTTGGACGAGGGGTAACTCCTCACTGCCGCCCCTCCTGACCTTGAATGTGGAGTAGCTCCTCTAGCCCTCTGGTGCCTGTGCAGTCACTGCTCCTCAGATGCAGGGTAGCTCCTCCTGGCTGCCCCCCCTCGGGCATGGGGTCCTCCTGGCTTCTGCCCCTGACCTCAGATGTGGGGTAGCTCCTCTCCACTGTGCTCGTGTGCCATTGCAGCCTCCTACTCTTTGGAAACCATTCAAGTGAATTCACTCAGTTGTGTCCTACTCTTTGTGACCGTATGGACTGTAGCCCATCAGACTCTTCAAAACATGGAATTTTCTAGGCAAGAGTCTTGGAGTGGGTTGCCATTTTCTTCTCCAGGGGATCTTCCCGACGCAGAGATCAAACCTGGGTCTCCTGCATTGCGAACACATGCTTTACCATCTGAGCCACCAGGGAAGCCTGTGGAAACCCTTAGGCTGGCAAGATTCAACAACTTATTGACTCTTGGCAGCAAGGCATTGACAAAAAGAGAGGGTCATGGATTTGCGATCAGATTATCATTTCCCCAATTTCTAATGTCTTTTTTGTCTGTGTGCTCAGAGATTTTGGCCACAGTTGTTCTCCATGAACTTAAAAACAAGTTCATAAGTCCAGGCTGTGTAGCAGGTAAAGAGGAGAAAATTTTTAAATACTTAAAGTGGATCAACTCTTTATAAGGCAATGCCAAAGAATGTTCAAACTACCCCACAATTGCACTCATCTCACACACTAGCAAAGTAATACTCAAAATTCTCCAAGCCAGGCTTCAGCAATACGTGAACCGTGAATTTTCTGATGTTCAAGCTGGTTTTAGAAAAGGCAGAGGAGCCAGAGATCAAATTGCCAACATCCACTGGATCATGGAAAAAGCAAGAGAGTTCCAGAAAAACACTTATTTCTGCTTCATTGACTATGCCAAGGCCTTTGACTGTGTGGATCACAATAAACTGGAAAATTCTTCAAGAGATGGGAATACCAGACCACCTGACCAGCCTCTTGAGAAATCTGGATGCAGACGAGGAAGCAAGAGTTAGAACTGGACATGGAACAACAGACTGGTTCCAAATAGGAAAAGGAGTACATCAAGATTGTAAATTGTCACCTTGCTTATTTAACTTCTATGCAGAGTACATCATGAGAAACACTGGACTGGAAGAAACACAAGCTGGAATCAAGATTGCCGGGAGAAATATCAGTAACCTTAGATATGCAGATGACACCACCTTTACGGCAGAAAGTGAAGAGGAACTAAAAAGCCTCTTGATGAAAGTGAAAGAGGAGAGTGAAAAAGTTGGCTTAAAGCTCAACATTCAGAAAACGAAAATCATGGCATCCGGTCCCATCACTTCAGGGGAAATAGATGGGGAAACCGTGGAAACAGTGTCAGACTTTATTTTTTGGGGCTCCAAAATCACTGCAGATGGTGATTGCAGCCATGGAAATAAAAGATGCTTATTCCTTGGAAGAAAAGTTATCAGCAACCTAGATAGCATATTCAAAAGCAGAGACATTACTTTGCCGACTAAGGTCCATCTAGTCAAGGCTATGGTTTTTCCAGTAGTCATGTATGGATGTGAGAGTTGGACCATGAACAAGGCTGAGTGCCGAAGAATTGATGCTTTTGAACTGTGTTGTTGCAGAAGACTCTTGAGAGTCACTTGGACTGCAGGGAGATCCAAACAATCCATTCTGAAGGAGGTCAGCCCTGGGAATTCTTTGGAAGGAATGATGCTAAAGCTGAAACTCCAGTATTTTGGCCACCTCATGCGAAGAGTTGACTCATTGGAAACGACTCTGATGCTGGGAGGGATTGGAGGCAGGAGGAGAAGCGACGACAGAGGATGAGATGGCTGGATGGCATCACTGACTCGATGGGTGTGAGTCTGAGTGAACTCCGGGAGTTGGTGATGGACAGGGAGGCCTGGTGTGCTGTGATTCATGGGGTCGCAAATAGTCAGACATGACTGAGCAACTGATCTGAACTGAACTGAACTCTTTATAAAGTTATCTAGAATAAAACTCACACAAAGTCTATTAAGCGATTTGCAGATTTTTGCAAATGCTAACCTTGAAGTTACATTCTGGGTATGAACAGGTGCAGGCTGCTGTGGCATGAACACCATATTTGGCTTCCTCTGCCTGCAATGTGAGAAATTCCTTCTACTGTAATAATATTAGGGAGGCTGTGTCCAGCCAAGCAGGTTTCACTTTCTTAACTCATAGAGGTTTATCAGGTCAGTAAAGTTTCAGAACCATTTACTCTCACCTTTCATCATCCATTAAGGTGGAGCCTAAACTCTCTACTTCTAGATTTATGTGCCTGTGATTTTTGCATGTTGCTCCAAAATGAGGAGTAAGTTTACACCCCAGACAAAGCCATGTTTCTGGAACATAGAAGTTATTGTTTTTCAAACTGATGCAATATAGTCTGTCAAACAGATGTTATAAATCAGTTCAGAGATTGTCACCTTTTATAGGGTAAGACAATCAAATGAATCGTTCTGCTTCCTGCAGCTCAGCTGCCCCTCTGAGGCCAGAGTCTTCCTCGAGCCCCTGCCCATGTTTCTGCCCACCTCCCCTGCACAGCTTGGGTCTCTTAGCTGCTGGGGCTTTTTGCATCCATCCTTTGGCCATACAGAGAGGGCAGAGGGCTACCTTCAGAGCCAGCAGCAGCTGTTACTGCCAGTCCTGTGACCAGAAGCTGAAGAACCCCTCCAGCCTTCTCAGGCTGCTCCCTCACCACGTACCCCTTGGCTGGCACTGCAAAGTGGCCGGTGTTCAGGGTAATTTAATACTTTCCCCTCGGTCACAGTTTATGACATATTGAACGTTGAAACATTTATTCTCCAGTTAGGTTTCAGGTTTCTAGTACTAAGATTAGAGCAAGTCTTAAGTAAAGAGACAGTACCCCTTTTCTGAAAATGGTGTGCCAAGATTCTGGCCCATTTTCCTAAGAGGAGATGATTCTTAGCTTAGTGTGTATTGCAGCAGTCTTCCTTGACTGAAATTGCTGTCATTCCAGCTCCAGCTACATATTCTGGTCACTTCACTTTGCTTGTTCACAGCGTCACAAACGTTGCACAGAAATAAAGAACAGACTCAACTCACTCATTTATCCATCTCAACATTTGACAAATAATTACTGAGGCTCTGTTAAGAGTAGTGGAAGATTACTAACATTTTATCATCTAGCAGAAAAACTAGTATACACATAGTCATAACCAAGGTTTTCACATGAAAAATGTCATAAGAAAGATATAAAACAAATTCTACAGCCACCCAGAGATCTTTTCCAACTTGGGAGAATTGCTAATTTAATGAAAGAATTCATTAAGGAAATACTTATCATCTGAGATTTACATTGAATAATGGCTGGATTTTCCCAAGTGGATTTGTGTGTTTGGACTGGAAAGCTGAATGTCCCACACGTAAAAGCAGCACACAGCAAGCCTGAAGGTGGAGAGAAACACAACATAAATTTGAGGGGAACATATAATCCTGCTTTACTAAAATAGAGGAAAAGTCCCCTGGAGAAGGAAAAGGCAATCCACTCCAGCACTCTTGCCTGGAAAATCCCACGGACGGAGGAGCCTGATAGGCTACAGTCCATGGGGTTGCAAAGAGTCAGACACGACTGAGCGACTTCATTTCGCTTCAGAAAGACTTCACTTTGACTTTTCACTTTCATGCATTGGAGAAGGAATTGGCAACCCACTCCAGTGTTCTTGCCTGGAGAATCTCAGGGACGGGGGAGCCTGGTGGGCTGCCATTTATGGGGTCGCACAGAGGCGGACACGACTGAAGCGACTTAGCAGCAGCAGCAGCAGCAAGATGTAAGACTGGAGAAACGTGTGTAGTACAGTTTGTGATGCTTACCTTTTATGAAAAGGATTGGGAGTGTTATGCCCAAGTTGCGAAATCTCCCAATGACCACCAGGGAGCCAATATCCGATGCAAAAGCAAGAGAGTTTTTATCACCAAGCTCGAGCTGGGGCTCTCCCATTACTGATGCAGTGGCTAAGGAGAGGAGCTCTGAACTCTGGGTTTCATTGCTTATACAGGGTATTCTCGCGGGAAAAATGTTACCTTCTGTGGAAGGGTTAGGTGTTGGGTTCTGATTGGTTCCCATTTCCTGGGCTTAATTTGAATTTTCCAGGCAGGTCATAAGTCCTGAACGTAAAGTCAGGAGATCCTGATCTGGGATCTGATTGGCTCGCAGGTGGTGGGGTGAGGTCAGGGGATTTCTAAAGACTCTTCAGAACTCTAAAATGGAGTCTTTTTTAACAAAATGGGGTGGCTTAGGTTCTTCAGGAGCTCTCGGAAGTTAACAGTCTAGAAATGAGCTGAATGGAACCAGGCCTCTGGGCAATGATCCTCACAGGAGGACCTGAGCTGCATTGAAGGGGACAGAGGCTCAGGCAGTGAGCCTTGGGGGATGCAAAGTCTTGTCAACAAGTGAAAGGCAATGCAAAGGGAAGGGTAGGAAGGTGTGCCAGGGTGTTGTGGAGGTAGAATTGACAGCATTCACGTGTGGTTGTGGTGGTGGTTTAGTTGCTAAGTCGTGTCCCACTCTTCTGACCCCATGGACTGTAGCCCACCAGGCTCCTCTGTCCATGAGATTCTCTAGGCAAGAATCCAGCAGTGAGTTGCCATTGCCTTCTCCAGGGGATCTTCCCAACACAGGAATCAAACCTGGGTCTGCTGCATTGCAGGCAGATTCTTTACTGACTGAGCTATGAGGGAAGCCCGGCTTTCACGCATGGAAGCCTAAGGAAAGAGAGGGGGTTGTGAGAAGTCCAGGCCTGGGGGCTAAGCCCCCACCCCTGGGCTTTGTGGCAACATTAACTGATACACGGGAGGCAGGAGACAGATCACGAGATCATCTGGAGGCAGGAAGACTGAGTACCGGCCAGTCACTCAGTCAGTGCCCATCTCACAGCAGCAAGACTGAGCAGAGGGAAAGGTTGTTGCTGAACCACAAAAAGACACCGGGATTCTTGGCCTCCAGATGAGAAGAATTTAATCCAGGGCCAGAGACGAGTCTTGATCACTCAGAGCTTTTGTGTAATAAAGTTTTATTAAAGTATAAAGGAGATAGAGAAAGCTTCTGACACAGACATCAGAAAAGGGCAGAAAGAGTGCCCCCCTGCTAGTTTTTAGCTGGATGTTATATAGTCACTAGCAGTCCATTAATGAAAGAAAGGAATGTCTTAAAACTCACAATAGCATCAGGCCTCACATCCATAAGATGTATTTTGGGATAATCTTGGCACCAGATGAGTCATCCCAGGCCATAAAACAATTAACTTGAATCATGTAGGAGGGAAGATTACCATAAAAATAGTTTCATTTACATAGATTAGGGGAACAATGTCTGAGTATAACATAATGGTTTGTCAAGTCTGTTCTGAGCCATTAGGCAGAAGGGACTTGAAGACAGAGTCTTGGGTAAATGCATAGCAGACTAACATAGCTTAAGATGAACATCTCCATAAGAAAAATGTATTGGTTAACTCAAAGTTTGAGAATAGTTAACTTCAAGTGGAATCAGGTGTCATTATGGCAACACAGTATTTTAAGAGAAACCTCCTTTTAAATTTGTATAAGAAGGAAATAAAAATATCACTTGTGCCACTTAAGAGAGAGATAAAAAGTGTCCAAACACTTGCAATTTATTTCCTCTGTTTGGAGATCTCTGGCCTTGCTGCCTGTTACCCTCTCAAGAGGAGCTCTCAGTTAAAAGAGGAATATTTTGTTAAAGGGGTTTGAGACAGGCTGCTGCTGCTGCTGCTAAGTCACTTCAGTCGTGTCCAACTCTGTACGACCCCATAGACGGCAGCCCAGCAGGCTCCCCCGTCCCTGGGATTCTCCAGGCAAGAACACTGGAGTGGGTTGCCATTTCCTTCTCCAATGCATGAGACAGGCTAGAGTTGCTTATTTGTATACCACGTGTCTATTTCCTGGAAGAATGTGAGCTTCAGAAGGACAGGAATATTTGTTGAATCACAATGAAGATGGTTGCAATGAGGATTCAGTAACGCATGTACAGCTGACCTTGGGCCTTGCTTAACTAAGCCTAAGGTTGAGTTCACTCACAACCAATATAGGCAGCAGGTCTGAAACGCAGCATTGGCTATTGTCAGACATCAACTATGGCACTGGCTGTTGTCAGATGTACATTTTCGAAAACTTTTGAAGAAAGTTGGTTATAGGATTTGGGGGAAAATAAAGAGTGCCATTTTCATAGCGACACCTTGCAAGTATGTAAGTCTACACCTCTTAAATGATTAATGGATGGGACACTTAGCAGCATTCATCACCTGCATGAAGGGAAATATTTATGGTGCTCTGCTCCAGTGCATGGCACTCCGTCAGCAGTGGAAAAGATATAGGTACAAGTTAGTGCTTAAATTAGCTGCTAAGAAATTGGAGTTTCTCCCATTATTAGGAAAAGCAACAAGGGGCTGCCTGAAGCCAAAGCATTGAGAAACAAAAGCATTTCCTTCACTTTCTCCTTAAACTGTGAGGAGATGAACATGCCCCCAAATACCAGCCATGATGACAAGCAAACTTGTGTGGGTTTATAACAGCCCTTATAAAATAAAACTCACATCAAAATCAGCCTGATCACCTTCATGTAGCTGTGCCACAGGGGAATTAAGATGAACAGTGCACGTAAATGACTTCATTGGTAATCGCGTTGCCAAACCACACGTTTCCAGCTCTTCTTAACCACTTCCTCTTACATATCTATTATTGGCATCAGCATTGATATTTTCTTCAAAATAATATGTATGTTATCTTCCTAAAAAATTGAAAAGAATCAAGGGATGACTAATTAGAACTTGAAAATCCAGTCAGATCTCCAGAAGAATCAATATAGAAAAATCCACTCCCTTCTGCTCTACCAGCCACAGTTAATTAAAACATGCAAATCAAAACTATAATGAGGCTATCACCTCACATTGGTCAGAATGGTTATCATTAAAAGTCTACAAGCAATAAATGCTGGAGACAATGTGGAGAAAGGGGAATCCTCTTGCACCCTTGGTGGGAGGGTAGATTCATACAGCCTCAGTGGAGAAAGTATGGAGGTCTCTTTAGAAGCTAGGAATAAAGCTAGCATATGACCCAGAAATTCCACTACTGAGCGTATACCCTGAGGAAAATCACAATTCAAAAAGACACATGAACCCCAATGTTTATTAAAGCATTATTTATAATATCCAGGACATGGAAGTAACCTAGGCGTCCCCTGACAAATGAATGGATAAAGAAGTTGTGGTGCATATATACCGTGGACTATTACCAGCCATAAGAAGGAATGAAATTGGGTCTTTTGTAGTAACGTGGATGAACCTAGAGTCTGTCATAAAAGGGAAGTAAGTCAGAGAGAAAAAAAAACAAAAATTGTTTTTATTTGTATATTAATGCATATATAGAGAATCTAGGAAAAATGGTACTGATGACCCTATTTGCAAGGCAGAAATAGGGATGGAGATGTGGAGACTGGACTTGTGGACACAGTTGGTGAATGAGAGGGCGATGAGAGCAGCGCTGACATAGATCCGCTGCCACATTTGAAACACACAGCTAGTGGGAGCTGCTGCCGAGCACGGGGAGCTCAGCTCTGTGCTGACCTAGAGCGAAGGGTGGGCAGGGAGGCTCAGGAGGGAGGGGGCATATTATGCTTATTGCTGACTCATGCTGTTCTACAGCAGAAACCAACACAGCATGGTAAAGCAATTATCCTCCCATTAAAAATCTAAGAAACCACAAAAAGTATCCAAAGAGCAATATCCTTTACAATACTAAGGAAACTATTGCTTAGCATATTATTTCAAGCACCCTAGGCCTGCCCTCAACACACACACACACACACACACACACACACACACACACACACACAATTATACCTGTGGTTTAGAAAGCAAAATCTCTGGACCATTTTAAACTCCAGATGAAGTTAATCTCCCTGACTCTCCTTCCCTAAATGTAGCAAAGCAATCATGTCCAGGGCTGAAATCCATCTCTTTTCCCCATTTAGTCAGCTTCCTCCTCAATACCCCACCATCTCTATCAAGGTGCACCCCTCTTAATGAATCTTTGAGAAGCTGTTCCCTGCTCCCTATCTGTGGTCAGCTGAATTGTTTTTGTTGTTGCTCAGTGGCTAAGTCATGTCCAACTCTTTGCAACCACATGGACTGCAGCAATTTTCTTGAAGAGATCACTCATATTTCCCTTTCTATTGTTTTCCTCTATTTATTTACATTGTTGATTTAAGAGTGCCTTCTTATGTATCAGGCTTCCCTGCTGGCTCAGCTGGTAAAAAATCTGCCTGCAGTGCAGGAGACCCTGGTTTACTTTGTGGGTCAGGAAGATCCCCTGGAGAAGGGAAAGGCTACCCACTCCAGTATCCTGGCCTGGAGAATCCCATGGACTGTATAGCTAGCCCATGAGGTCTCAAAGAGCTGGACAGGACAGAGTGACTTTCACTTTCACTTTCTTTCTTATCTCTCCTAGCTGTTCTCTGGAACTCTGCATTGAATTGGGTGTATCTTTCCCTTTCTCCCTTGCTTTTTGCTTCTCTTCTTTCCTGAGCTGTTTGTAAAGCCCCCTCAGGCAGCCACTTTGCTTTCTTGCATTTCTATTTCTTTGGGAAGGTTTTGGTACTGCCTCTTGTATAATGTTGCAAACCTCTGTCCATAGTTCTTCAGGCACTCTATCAAGTCTAATCCCTCGAATCTACCAATCACCTCCACTGTATAATTATAAGGGATTTAATTTAGGTCATACCTGAATGGCCTAGTGGTATCCCACACTTTCTGTAGTTTAAGCCTGAATTTTGTTCTAAGGAGCTGATGATCTGAGCCACAGTCAGCTCCAGGTCTTGTTTTTGCTGACTGTATACTGATTTTGGTATTGACTATTTGGTGATGTGCTTGTGTAGAGTTATCTCTTGTGTTGTTGGGAAAGGATGTTTCCTCTGACCAGTGCTTTCTCTTAGCAAAACTCTATTAGACTTTGCCTTACTTCATTTTGTACTCCAAGGCCAAACTTACCTGTTACTCCAGGTATCTCTTGATTTCCTACTTTTGCATTCCAGTCATTTATGATGAAAAAGACATCCTTTTTTGGTGTTAGTTCTAAAAGGTCTTGTAGGTCTTCATAGAACTGGTCAACTTCAGCTTCTTTGGCATTAGTGGTTGAGGCATAGACTTGGATTACTGTGATACTGAATGGTTTGCCTTGCAAACGAACCAAGATCATTTTGTCATTTTTGAGATTGCACCCAAGTACTGTATTTCAGACTCTTGTTGACTATGATGGCTACTCCATTTCTTCTAAGGGATTCATGCCCTTTCAGTTCAGTTCAGTTCAGTCACTCAGTCATGTCTGACCCTTTGCCACCCATGGACTGCAGCATGTCAGGCCTCCTTGTCCATCACCAACTCCTGGAGTCAACTCAAACCCATGTCCATTGAGTCGGTGATGCCATCCAACCATCTCATCCTCTGTCATCCCCTTCTCCTCCCACCTTCAATCTTTCCCAATGTCAGGGTCTTTTCCAATGAGTCAGCTCTTCACATCAGGTGGTCAAAGTATTGGAGTTTCAGCTTCAACATCAGTCCTTCCAATGAACATTCAGTACTGATCTTTAGGATGGACTGGCTGGATCTCCCTGCAGTCCAAGGACTCTCAAGAGTCTTCTCCAACACCACAGTTCAAAAGCATCAATTCTTCAGTGCTCAGCTTTCTTTATAGTCCAACTCTCACATCCATACATGACCACAGGAAAAACCATAGCCTTGACTAGACGGACCTTTCTTGGCAAAGTAAGGTCTCTGCTTTTTAATATGTTGTCTAGGCTGGTCATAACTTTCTTCCAATGAGTAAGTGTCTTTTAATTCCATGGGGGAAAGTAGATAAACTTAAAAATATATTTTAAAGGAAGAAAATATTAAACCTGCTAGTGGTTTTTACATAGGTTCTATGTGAAGAAATGCTCAAAACAGACTCTCAGAGTTCTTCCTCAAGAAATAGGGAGGACAGTAGTGCCATTCATGGGTGGAATACTGAGAGGGAAAATTGTTGTGGTGGGAGATGAGAGTTACATTTTGTATGTGTTAACTTTGCTAACTTCTGCTTTATTCTAAAATGAGCTTTAAGCTGAGTGTCCAGGGTAACCATTCAGCTATCTATGTCTCAGGTGTATAGTGTTACAGTTGAACACCTGTGTACGCTACAGAGTCATCACAGCTGACTGTATTCCCACAGACACAGCTGCCATCCATCACCATACAGTTGATGGCCATCGCCCACTCTGCCCGCCTGCCAACCATTTTCCCGTCTTGGCAACCACCAATCCAGTCTCTGTATCTATGAGTTTGCTTTTTATTTTGTTTTATTCATTTGTGAATTTGCCTTGTTTTTGAATTCCACATAGGCGTGAAATCATACAGTCCATGTCTTTCTCTGATTTATTTCACTGACCATATGTCCTCAAGGTCCATTCATGCTGTCAGGAATGGCAGAAGTTCATTCCTTTATGTGACTGCTATTTGCTTGTGAATATACATTTACACACACTATCTCTCCTTTATCCACTCAGCTGTCAGCGGACACTGAGCTTGTTTCTGTATCTTGCCTACTGTGAAAAATGCTGCATTCGTGTATATATCTTTGTGAATTATTGTTTTCATGTTCTTTGGATAATACCCAGAAGAGAAATAGCTGGGTCATATGGTAGTTCTCTTCTTAACTTTTGAGGAATATTCATACCATTTCTTATAGTGGCTGCAGCAATTTACAGTCTCATGTTCCTTGCAGGCCAAGATGGAGAAGCTCTATGCAGTTAGCAAAAACAAGAACTGGAAGTGACTGTGGCTCAGATCATGAACTCCTTATTGTAAAATTCAGGCATAAATCTAAGAAAGTAGGGGAAACCAGCTGGCCATTCAGGTATGATCTAAATCAAATCCCTTATGATTATACAGCGCAGGTGATGAATAGATTTAAGGGATTAGATCTGATAGCATGCCTGAAGAACTGTGGACAGAAATCCATGACATTGTACAAGAAGCAGTGACCAAAACCACCCCAAAGAAAAAGAAGGCAAGAAGGCAAAGTGCTTGTCCTAGGAGGCTGTACAAATAGCTGAGGAAGGAAGAGAAACAAAGGGAAGGGGAGAATGGGAAAGACATATCCAGGTAAGTGCAGAGTTCCAGAGAAGAGCAAGGAAAGATGAGAAGGCTTCCATAAATCAACAGTTCAAATAGAGGGGAAAAATAGAATGAGGAAGACTAGAAATCTCTTCAAGAAAACTGGAGATATCAAGGGAACATTTCATGCAAGGGTGGGCACAATAAAGGACAGAAATGGTAAGGACCTAACAGAAGAAGAAGAGATTAAGAAGAAATGGCAAGAAAGCATAGAAGAACTGTACAAAAAAGGTCTTAATGACCTGGACGACCATGATAGTGTGGTTACTCACCTAGAGCCAGACATCCTGGAGTCAAGTGGGTCTTGGGAAGCATTACAGCCAACAAAGCCAGTGGCAGTGATGGACTTCTCACTGAGCTATTTAAAACCTTAATAGGTGATGCTGTTAAAGTGTTGCACTCAATATGTCAGCAAATTTGGAAAATTCAGCAGTGGCCATAGGCCTGGAAAAGGCCAGTTTTCATTCCATTCCTAAGCAAGGGTAATGCCAAAGAATGTTCAACCTCTTAACTAATATTGTAATAGTGTAGTCAGTTTTGTGTAGTTAATTTTGCTCTTTTTGTCTTTGACTTAGATGTTTGCCTTGGAAGTGACTGGTTTACTATCTTTATCATGCATCAACTTTTTCCAGTCAGATTTTTACTTTCATGTGTTTTCTTATTATATGAACCAGTACCATGTCTTTCGGTTTAAAGAAGTCCCTTTTAACATTTTTGGGCCAGTTTAGCAGTAGTGAGCTTTCTTAGCTTTTGTTTGGGAAACTTTTAAACTTTCCTTCAATTCTGAGCAACAACCTTGGTGGGTAGAGACTTCCTGACTCAGAAGTTGTCTTGTTTTTTTATTTTAATTTTTTCCTTCTAGTTCTTTGAATATCTCACACTTCTCTCTCTGGCCTGTGAGGTTGCTGCTGAAAAATCTGCTGATGGCCCTGTATTTAACAATTTGCTTCTCTCTTGCTGCTTTCAGGATCCTCTCTTTATCTTTTATTTTTACCATCACAATTATAACATGTTTTAATTCTAATACTTCACTTTTACCATTTTAATTATGTATTTTGCTGTGAATCTCTTTAAGTCCACCATATCTGAAACTCTCTGAGCTTCCTGGACCTGATCGGTTTCCTTCCCAGGTTAGGGGAATTGGCTCAGACGGTAAAGTGTCTGTCTACAATGTGGGAGACCCGGGTTCGATCCCTGGGTTGGGAAGATCCCCTGGAGAAGGAAATGGCAATCCACTCTAGGACTATTGCCTGGAAAATCCCATGGACAGAGGAGCCTAGTAGGCTACAATCCATGGGGCCACAAAGAGTCAGACACGACTGAGCGACTTCACTTTTCACTTCTTAATACTTTTTCTTTCTCTTGTCCTTCAGGAACCCCAATGATTTGAATATTCTGCTTGATGGTGTCCCCAAGGTCCCTTAGAGTATCTTCACTGTTTTAAATTCTGTGTTCATTTCGCTGCTCTGTCTGGGTGAGTTCCATCGTCTTGTCTTCCAGCTCATTGATTCATTCCTCTGCCTCATCCAGTCTGCCATGAACCACTCTGGTGTATTTTTCAGCTCAATTATAACTTCTGTCTGGCATTTGCTTGTATTTTCTGTCTCTCTGTTGAAGTTCTCACTGTGTTTGTTCATTCATTTCCCGAGTTCAATGGGCGTCTTTATGACTTGATTTTTAACAGCATACCAGGTAGATTGTGTGTTTCGAGTTTTGTTAGTTCTTTTCCCGAAGTTTTGTCTTGCTCTTTTGATGGGGACCTATTTCTGTGTCTCCTCGTTTGGCCTAATTCTCTGTTTTCTGTTCTTGTGTCCTGGGTAAGTCAGCTGCCTCTCCCAGACTTGAACGGGTAGCCTTGTGTGGGTCGCGCTGTGGGGCTCAGACATGGGCTGGCACCTGAGCTGATGCTCGGACGCTCTCTCCTATGTGGGCTGCATGCCCCTTCTTGACAGGGCAGGGCTAAAGCTGCTGCCGTGGGGCGCTGGTGGCCAGGGATGGCTGCTGACCCGGCAGACACAGTGTGGCCAGGAACAGCAACAGCAGACTGGATCTCAGAACTGCGAGGGGACCTCGCCATGGGAGCTGCCAGCTGCTGGTGGATGGGGTTATTGCCCAGTCAGCTGTGAATCCTGTCCGGATGGCAGTGGTAGAGGAGGATTTCTGGCAGTGTGCTTCTGGTACTAACAGATTAGATGGACGTTTACAAAATGGAACCTGCCCTGCCATTAGCAAGGTGGCTCCGGCTGTTGTTGAGAGTTGAAGCTTAGGGCCCTTTAAGGAGGAGGTGAACATTCTCACTCATGCGTTCCTTAAGCCTCATGCAACAATGGATCTTGCAGGAAAGCTGAACTTTCTTTAGGTCCAGAGCTAATGAATACACAGCACAAAGTATTAATCATGGAAATGCTTTTCTCAGGCTCTATATTAATAATTATAATTGTTACAGATCTTGCCTGGGAACCTGCCTCTCAAGACTTGCACCCCTGGTGACACAGCAGCAGCATCTCCCACCCAGAGACCTTGCCCGGAACCCATTCTCCCTGGCTAATCTTATGCCAAATTATTTCAGGATGCATGCCTTAGGAAAGGGTCTTGTGGAATTTTACAGACCTCGAGATCTTCTTTTCATCTGTTCTCAACAGCCAGTTGAGAAGTATATAATGACCTGCTTAAACTAGTGAGGTTTGGGACTCTTTCTTCCACCTGCTGACATCTGTGTCAGCAGCTTTCTCGGTCCTGTCTCGTAAAAAAATTTCACTGCACGAAGCTCTGAGAGACTGAGACCTGTCTTTGGTCCCAGAGTTAAATCTTCTGCTTTAGAGACCATGAACTCTGCACCTACCACCATCAGCCACCAGTGTCTCAGTCTCCAGAGAGAGCATCCCAACTGGTATCCGACTCTGTAACATACACTCTGAAGTTAGTAAGCAGATCTCCTTTACTTACAGCCTGAAATGACCAATGTAATGTCTCTGTGATTGTTTTGGAGTCAAGTGAGTCTGTGTGCAAGCCCTTTAAAAGTGAGTTTCCCATCCCCTGTAGTTTTAATAATTTTCCTAAATTTCCTATTGATTTTCAAAGCCAGGTGTGTTAGAAGCTCATTTCTCCTGTGCAGGGTCTAAGGGTTGGGATGCCTGAAAAATGAAAGTGTAAGTCGCTCAGCCGTATCCAGCTCTTTGTGACCCCATGGACTATAGTATAAGTAGGTCATTATATACTTCTGTATACTTCCTATACAGTCCACGGAATTCTCCAGGCCAGAATACTGGAGTGGGGCACTCTTTCCCTTCTCCAGGGGATCTTCCCAAACCAGGGATCATACACAGGTCTCCCGCATTGCAGGTGGATTCTTTACCAGCTGAGCCTCCAAAAATACTGAAGTGAGTAGCCTATCCCTTCTCCAGCGGATCTTCCTGACCCAGGAATCGAACTGGGGTCTCCTGCATTGCACACAGATTCTTTACCAACTGAGCTATGAGGGAAGCCCTTGGGATGCCTGATGTGGAGCTCAAATCTCCTGCTTCTCAGGGAGATAATCATGCCTTTGAGATCCTTCCTGACCGTGGATTACCGGGGCGTGGTTCTGTTTTATCCTCAGCATGACCATGTCTCAGTTTTTCCTGACTACCTCAGTGATATCCTTTTACCCTTTGTTGTACAGTCTCTGTTTATCTACTTGTTATCTCCTTTTCAGAGGGAATTATTCCACGTGCAGCTGTAGGCTTGCTTTGTCTATGGGAGAACATGAGTTCAGGATCTTCCTGGCCCACCATCTTGAACACAACTCTTGGGCCAATTTGATATTTAAGTGTCTTTGCAACACATGTGTGCCTGTTTTCAGGGGACAATGGTATTTCAACTTATAAATAAAATGAATGGCTTACTTTTCTATTTAAGATATAACTATTTAAGAAGTGACTATTTCAAACATGACAGGTAAAGACTATAAAAAAAACAACACGAAATCTCATCTTTTAAGTTTTCCTGGAAGGATTCATGGAAAAAGGACTATGTAATTTTTCCCCAAAGATTGGATGATGGAGACTTAATGAAGCTTAAACTGTTCTTTCTGTATCTTTATGTCTTCTTCTTCTCGTTGCTTTTTTCTTCCACTAATCAAATGCTACAACCAGGAAGCATAATCTGTCTGGGACAAATATCACATGCTCACCATGTTTCTCCAAAGAATTCGGTCTCCTCAGTGGTATGTCATATATAACTCTAGTAAATGGGTTTTGAGTCAGTTGTGCTGACCTTCAGTCCAGTTCAATTCAGTCACTCAGTCATGTCCGACTCTTTGCAACCCCATGAATCAAAGAACACCAGGCCTCCTTGTCCATCACCAACTCCCAGAGTTTACTCAAACTCATGTCCATCGAGTCAGTGATGCCATCCAGCCATCTCATCCTCTGTCATCCCCTTCTCCTCCTGCCCCCAATCCCTCCCAGCATCAGGGTCTTTTCCAATGAGTCAACTCTTTGCATGAGGTGGCCAAAGTATTGGAGTTTCACCTTCAGTATCAGTCCTTCCAGTGAACATCCAGGGCTGATCTCCTTTAGAATGGACTGGTTGGATCTCCTTGCCATCCAAGGACTCTCAGGAGTCTTCTCCAATTCGGTTCGGTTCAGTCGCGCAGTCGTGTCTGACTCTTTGCGACCCCATGAATCACAGCACGCCAGGCCTCCCTGTCCATCACCAACTCCCGGAGTTCACTCAGACTCACGTCCATTGAGTCTGTGATGCCATCCAGCCATCTCATCCTCTGTCGTCCTCCCAATCCCTCCCAGCATCAGGGTCTTTTCCAGTGAGTCAACTCTTCACATGAGGTGGCCAAAGTATTGGAGTTTCACCTTCAGCCTCAGTCCTTCCAATGAACATCCAGGGCTGATCTCCTTTAGAATGGACTGGTTGGATCTCCTTGCCATCCAAGGACTCTCAGGAGTCTTCTCCAACACCACAGCTCAAAAGCATCAATTCTTTGGCGCTCAGCTTTCTTCACAACCCAACTTTCACATCCATACATGACCACAGGAAAAACCATAGCCTTGACTAGATGGACCTCTATTGGCAAAGTAATGTCTCTGCTTTTGAATATGCTGTCTAGGTTGGTCATAACTTTCCTTCCAAGACAGTGTTCAGAGAGTCTAGACATCCCAGGGCAACTGAAGGAGGTCATACGGGCCATGGTGGAATAAGCTGTGTTATAACTTCCACCACGTTGTCAACTGGATGTAAAGTGCTGTTGCAAGCCGCTTCACTAGGTTCTTGCCCAGAGGAGAGAACAGAACCTTTCATACAATCAGTCTTCTGTTTCTCCAGCTTCCCTTCAGCCTCACTTCTATCTCCATGTCAGCCTTTCTTTTAGTTTGAAACCCAATGTCTTACTCCTTTCAAACTCTCCCCACCAGTTAAAATAAGAAAGGTCCTGATGGGATCATATGCACTTCTTTGAACCTCGTTTTGCTTTGTTAGCTATTTCCGGCATATCTGTTTTTTACTGTAGCTTATGTTTCCCAAAGCCTCACCAACCTGTAAGGACAAATTAAGTCACTGATATCTTGATCAGATCTGCTGGAATAAGATTCTCTACTCTCTGACCCCAAATGAAACCTCACCCCCACTCTTCCTTGCAGTCCTCTAGATTTGTCACAGCTTTTCTTCCAAGGAGCAAGTGTCTTTTAATTTCATGGCTGTGTCACTGTCTGCAATGATTTTGGAGCCCAAGAATACAAAACCTGCCACTGTTTCCTAGTGAATAGACAGATAGTGATAGTGAAGTCACTCAGTCATGTCCGACTCTTTGCAACTCCATGGACAGTAGCCAACCAAGCTCCTCCGTCCATGGGATTTTCCAGGCAAGAATACTGGAGTGGGCTGCCATTTCCTTCTCCAAGGGATCTTCCTGACCCAGGGATTGAACCTGGGTCTCCCGAATTGTAGGCAGGCACTTTACCATCTGAGCCACCGGGGAAGGCCTATTTCCTAGATAGCATATGAAACAGCAGAGACATCACTTTGCTGACAGTGGTCTGTATAGTCAAA
Organism: Aepyceros melampus; assembly: GCA_006408695.1. Lineage (NCBI taxonomy): Eukaryota > Metazoa > Chordata > Mammalia > Artiodactyla > Bovidae > Aepyceros > Aepyceros melampus. The sequence goes on along the minus strand of SJXQ01008716.1, from coordinate 6,359 downwards.
GCTATGATTTTTCAGGTAATTGTATATGGATGTGAAAGTTGGACCATAAAGAAGGCTGAGCACCAAAGAATTGAAGCTTTTTAACTGTGGTGTTGGACAAGACTCTTGAGAGTCCCTTGGACTCCTAGGAAATCAACCCTATATAGTCATTGGAAGGACTAATGTTGAAGCTGAAACTCCAATACTTGGCCACCTGATGTGAAGAGCTGACTCATTGGAAAAGACCCTGATGCTGGGAGAGACTGAGAGCAGGAGGATAAGGGAATCCAATTATGTAATTGGTATTATACGATATCTATTATTATCCCATTGAACATTTTTGCTTAGTTAAGTTTGAGATTTATCTGTGTTGATGCATATAGTTCTGTTTATACTCCATTGTATGACAGTGAATTTGTCCATTTCCTGTTGGGTGATATTTGTTTCCAGCTTTTAGCTATTAACCACTGAAAATAATGCTTCAATAATTATTTTTTCCTTCTAATGGAATTTAAAGCAATTATAGTGTGGAAAACTTAGAATAAGGAGGTATTCTTCAGAGACTGTGGTTATGGTTGTTGCTGAAGGTCAGAGTACTTGGGTTGGGGTAAGAGAAGGGTGGTAAGAAAGAACTGTCTTCCTAGAATATCCCCTCCTTTCTCGTACCTTCTTCCTGACTCTAACAACTTTTGTGTCCTCTCTTTCTGCCACCAAGGCTCTCCCAAGTAGCCACGAGAGCCAACCTAATCTCTTCGAGTAGAAATAGTCTGCATTTGGAATTTCCACCTGTATGAAACTTTGAACAAAGTGGTATAAACCAACAAAACTTTATTTTTCTCACCCATAAAGTTTTAAATAATATTAATAACTTAACAGTGTTTTTGGAAAAGTGAGAGATAACATCTGGGATCTTAAGGCAGATTAGACTCTTCCTAAAGAAAATTGGAGTATGTCCCCTCCTGTTGAATCTGGGGAGCTCTGTGACTTAGCACCTCTTATATGATTTCTCTAGCAGGGCAATCAACTTTTTAAATGCAGACTCATGCCTCCAAGAGCTTATTTCTGGATAAAGAAAGTTGAAGTTATCAGCCTCAAGGCCTGAGCCTGGAAATTGGTGCCGTCTCTTTCACCCAATTCTACTCGTCAAAGCAGGACTAGAGGACTGGAACAGTCTATTAACTGATCTCATCAATCATAAATGCTTTCCTTTCTTCAAACCTATTAATAATGTTCCACCTCATTTAGTATAACAGAACTTTACACATATTAGGCCCTGAAGGACTGTTTCCGTGTCTACTTCTCTAAAGGCATTTCATATCAGCTTCCCCTGTTCACTGTGCTTCAGTTTTTGTTTCCATCTTTGGCAGGGAGCAGACCACCCCCTGGCACCCGACTCTAGTACTCTTCCCTGGAATATCCCATGGACGGAGGAACCTGGTAGGCTGCAGTCCATGCGGTCGCTAAGGTTGGATATGACTTAGCGACTTCACTTTCACTTTTCACTTTCATGAATTGGAGAAGGAAATGGCAACCCACTCCAGTGTTCTTGCCTAGAGAATCCCAGGGATGGGGGAGCCTGGTGAGCTGCCGTCTATGGTGTCGCACAGAGCTGGACACGACTGAAGTGACTTAGCAGCAGAAGACCACCCGGCAAAATCTGTGATTAAGGCAACTATTTTTTTTTTATCTCACAATTGTGCAGTGTTGGGGATCATGGGGTTAGGAGGGCTGTTCTTATGGTTTTTCCTGGGCCCACTCCTGCATCTGTGTTTAACCAGAGGCTCAGCAGGAAGCTACACTCTGTTGGCATCCTTGGGTGATCAGGCTTGGCTCTCCAAGTGGTGATTCCATTTGCAGGAGGCAAGACCAGGCAGGCTCTCTCTCAAGGCCCACCTGTGTTCCAAATAAGTGCTTATCAAGCTCCTGTTGTTGCTGGTGTCCCATGAGCCAATGAAGTCATGCAGCCAAGCCCAAAGTCAATGGGGCACGGGGGTGGATTTCACAAGGGCATGAACGCCAGGAGGCAGGGCTCACTGAGGACCATTAACGTGACAAGACCCAAAGGCCAGATTTCACTTCCTAGAATTCCCCAGGTTCACTTCTACCTTAGGCTGCATCGTTTCCTCCTTTAGTCAATCCACAAACATTCAGATACCCACAGGTACCAGACATCGGGGCCCTCATGAAGGTTTCCTTTTCAGAGGGGAGACACAGCTAGCAAGTGCAAAAGTAAACCAGGTAATTTCAGAGGGTATCAGTGCTCTGCAGAAATCAGTCAGGGTCGCGGGGAGAAAGCGACTGGCAGAGGTGGAGAAGGTGAGTTGAGCGAGGTCAGGAAGACCTGAGAGACGGCTGGGGATCTGGTCTGCGGAACGAGAAGGCGCCGGCCTGGGGCAGCGCCGGCACGGGCTCCAGGCAGAGGAGCCGCCCGCCCTCCGCCAGGCCCGGGCCCTCCAGCCGCGTCTTCACGCAGCGGGCGCCGGCTCCTCTCGACCTGGAGGCCAGCTCTCTCGGTTGGCCCCCTCTGTCTGCCTAAGCTAAAGTAGCTGATTCTTGCCCTCACCGCCCCCTACCTAGCTTAGTCTTTTAAAGAACTTACAATTTTCAGGTATTTGGTTGCTGTTTACTTGTTACAAGTCCCCAATTAGCTATAATTCCCATGAAAATAGGGTCATGTACAAATGTTTCTTGAATAATTTCATCAGTCAGTTCGGTTCAGTCGCTCAGGTGTGTCCAACTCTCTGCAATCCCATGGACCGCAGCACGCCAGGCCTCCCTGTCCATCAAAGAAGGCGCCGGCCCGGGGCGGCGCAGGCGCGGGGGGCTCCAGGAGAGGAGCCGCCCGCCCTCCGCCAGGCCCGGGCCCTCCAGCCGCGTCTTCACGCAGCGGGCGCCGGCTCCTCTCGACCTGGAGGCCAGCTCTCTCGGTTGGCCCCCTCTGTCTGCCTAACCTAAAGTAGCCGATTCTTGCCCTCACCGCCCCCTACCTAGCTTAGTCTTTTAAAGAACTTACAATTTTCAGGTATTTGGTTGCTGTTTACTTGTTACAAGTCCCCAATTAGCTATAATTCCCATGAAAATAGGGTCATGTACAAATGTTTCTTGAATAATTTCATCAGTCAGTTCGGTTCAGTCGCTCAGGTGTGTCCAACTCTCTGCAATCCCATGGACCGCAGCACGCCAGGCCTCCCTGTCCATCACCAGCTCCTGGAGTTTACCCAAACTCATGCCCATGGAGTCACTGATGCCATCTGATAGAACTATGATTATTCAGCATTCAAATATTTGGTAAGAAAATACATAAATGAATTAAGCTAGTCCCAGTCTGAAAGGGTGACCACAAATGCCTGGTGTGGGACATTTTTTGTGTGTGCCCGATTCTTGATGAGTCCAGATTGCTGCAGTCATGCAGGCTGGTTTGGGGCCATCTGCTTTCGGGAGGTTTCATTTTCAAAGCTCCTTGGAGCTTCCTGGACTCTGAGTCTTCGTCAAAGCTGCCCCATCTCCCTCAACAGGTCTCCATCGTTTTAAAACCCAGAAAGGAAACTTGGGAGTTGGTTTCTTTAAAAACTCTCCAGAGATTCTTATACAAAATTCCTACTTCTCTCTCTTGCTGTTTTCAAAATTCATCATGGGGAAAAAAGAAAAAGATTTTCATTCTATATCTTTAAATACCACTTGCCATGAACAATGATAACAGTGGTCAATCATCCTGCTTTGCTTACCAGAAGCAGACACTTGAGGCATCATATTAGTAACCCTCCCCTCAATCCTGCAAGGTAGGAATTCTTTTCCTCATTTTCCAGGTGGGGAAACAGACTGTCAGAGGTCAAGAAACGTCCACAGTGTCATCTCAGGGTTGAAAGGCAGAGCAGATAAGCGGACTCCTGAGTCTAGAGCTGATGATGTTCCTGCCACCTGCATTGCCTTATGTTGCCCCACTTCACGCAGGAGAGGGAAATACAGACCCACCATGACTTGCGCCCAGTCCTGCAATCCAAAAGTTTCTGCAAACCAAAAACTTTTCTGCAAAAGTCTGACCTGACTTGGCCTGAACTCATTTGTGAACAAAACTTGACCTGACCTGATATGAAGCTAATTATACTCCTTACCTATGCCACTTATTATGACTAGCCATGATTTTGGTATAAAAATAATAAAATGTTAAATTACAGGGTGCTCTTCCACCTCTTCGTGCCCCATTAGGACATTATGTATATAATATCTGCCCTGTAATGCTCCTATAAGACCTGAAAAGTTCTAAAGTCTGAAGCACACGTGGTCCCAGGAGTTTTCGATGAGTAACCGGGAATGTGTTATATTTGTGAGTGATCCTTTTGTCCACAATGCTTTTACAAAGTGGAAGTAATTTTTTTCTTATCTTCTTCTCACACCCAAGAGGAATTGAGGAAAATTTCTAATGTGCCTTATTTTCTTGCTTTCTATAAAGCCACTTCATTCTGTGGTTTCAAGGTATTAGCTGTACTTGATGTCAAGAGAAGTTTGCAGTTATTTGTCAAAAAAAAAAGATTTAATTTTAAAAATTAATAACATGCTAAGGGGGGAAGGTAAAGGCCAAAAATGTATACAGAGTATACTAACGGTATTCTTTGAGAGAGAAAATCTGCAGTTTTTTTTTTCCTGTGTATTTATCAACTAGAAAAATATAAGCAAAATTTTAACTGTGGTTCACTCTGTGATGATTGAGGGAGTTGTTTTTTTTTTTTTTTTTTACTTTGTACCCTTTTATACTTTAAGTTTAGACCCACATGAACTTATTATACACCAAGAAACTTAAAGAAGTAAGTAAACATATCCATGAATGACTTTTCACAATGTGCAGACTCGAGACCCAGGTGCCAAGTCAGCGGAGGTACAGTTCACAGCCTGGTGTCAGTCATTCACGCAGCACACAGCTAATGGCCCGTGTTTTCCTTGGTTTCTCCCTTTCCCATTTAGGACAGGTGTTTCCCCTCATCTTCCATCCCTGAAGGGCACACGCTGGCCTTTGTTTCTGCCTCATGCCAGCCTGCCCGCTCTGCCGCTTCAGTCCCCAGACAGTATTTTTCTCTGGCCAGAGCTCTCAGCCCCTGGCCTAAGTGGTCATCTGAGCCAGGGCAGGATGAGAGGGCCCTGAACAGGAGGCTGGGCAAAGCTGATGGGCGGGCATGGTCAGAGCAGGCCCACGGGTCTCGGCAGGCAGCAGTCGGACTGTGACAGGCAGCTCCAGACACGGGCAAGGGCCGGGCGTGGCTCAGGACCGGGAGCTGAGGTGCAGACGGCACAGCCACTGTGGCTGGCACCCGCGGAACTGAAGCTGGGCTGCAAGCGTCGGCGTGACGTTCAAGCTGGGCACGTAGAGCAGAGTTCAACTTCCAGAAAAGACAGGCTTGTACGTGTTTACACCAGAATGGAGCTATAGCATTCCTGCCGGACTGGAGAAGACTCTTGAGAGTCCCTTGGACTGCAAGGAGATCCAATCAGTCTATCCTGAAGGAGACCAGTCTTGGGCGTTCATTGGAAGGACTGATGCTGAAGCTGAAGCTCCAATACTTTGGCCACTTGATGCAAAAAAAGGACTCACTGGAAAAGACCCGATGCTGGGAAAGATTGAAAGTGGGAGAAGCAGAAGATAGAGGTTGAGATGGGTGGATGGCATCACCAACTCAATGAACATGAGTTGGAGCAAACTCTGGGAGATCGTGATGGACAGGGAAGCCTGGCGTGCTGCAGTACATGGGGTTGCAAAGAGTCAGACATGACTGAACAACGGACTGAACTGAACTGGACTGGTTTAAGCACTTTTCCCACTGAGGAAAATGAGAAAGGTCAGGATTCTGTACTTGCTGCTTGTAACACATAGTGGATGTGATTCCCTCCTCTCCCTCACGCAGGGCTGTCCTGCCCAGTTTTATACTCTAAGAAGCAACAGGTCATGGAAATCCCTGCAAACTTGTGTTGTCCTTCCCTTAAAGACTTCCCTGGTGGTTCAGACAGTTAAGCGTCTGTCTACAATGCAGGAGACCTGGGTTCGATCCCTGCGTCGGCAAGATCCTCTGGAGAAAAAAAAGGCAATCCACTCCAATACTATTGCCTGGAAAATCCCATGGACAGAGGAGCTTGGTAGGCTACAGTCCATGCGGTCAAAAGAGTCGGACATGACTGAGTGACTTCATTCACTTCACTTCCCTTCCCCTAAAGTTGGGTTGAAATGACCTGGGGGCAGCCTTGACGGCTAAGGAGGCAGGCTGGTGACCTCAATGACAGTGAGGGTGACATGGTGAATCACACACTCAATCCACAGCTCATTTCAACAACCAGAGTTCATGGTGCCCAACTGCCATGGTACCATTTGTCTTACACTTTGTTGCCATGGGCGG
>SJXQ01008715.1:0-19533 GCA_006408695.1 Aepyceros melampus | reverse complement strand
ATGGCTGGATGGCATCACTGACCTGATGGACGTGAGTCTGAGTGAACTCTGGGAGTTGGTGATGGACAGGGAGGCCTGGAGTGCTGTGATTCATGGGGTCTCAAAGAATTGGACACGACTGAGTGACTGAACTGAACTGAGGATTCTGAAGGAAATCAACACTGAATATTCATTGGATGGACTGATCCTGAAGCTGAAGTTCCATTACTTTGGCCACCTGATGCAAAGAGCCAACACTTAGGAAAGACTATGATGCTGGGAACAATTGAAGGCAGGAGCAGAAGGGGATAACAGAGGATGAGATGATTGGATGGCATCACCAACTGAATGGACAAGAGTTTGAGCAAGCTCCAGGAGTTTGTGAAGGATAGGGAAATCTGGCATGCTGGATTTCATGAGGTCGCAGAGTCGGACATGACTAAGCAACTGAACAACAAAAACTCTATGAAAAGAAGGAAGGAACCAGACCATTTCTGTCTGTGATTCACTTTCAAAGTGTGGTTCCTGGACCCAGCAGCATCAGCATGTGCCCAGGAACTCATTAAAATGCAAATCCTCAGGCCCACCCCAGACTATCTGAATCTGAAACTTTGAGAGTGGGGCCAGTAATTTGTGTTCCAATAAGCCATCTGGGTGATTACAATGCATGCTTGGAGGATATCTGCCTAACACTATTTCCCATGGTGTAGTATTCAGAAAAGTATCAAAGACATATTAACAAGTGTTATACAACAGAAGATTCCTTATTTGAATAAGGTTGGGAAATGTGGTGCTAAAAAGGTTAAGTAGAGCCCGTGGGCCATGCCCCTTCACCAAAGTCCCCTACAGGTCATTCCTCCAGACCTGCCACTATGTACATGTGCCTATTTATGCCCCACAAATAGCACATCCCTTGTTCTTTCTCCAAGAGCCCAGTGCCACATCTCTCTTAGCCACACACACACACACACACACAGAGAGAGAGAGAGAGAGAGAGAGAAAGAGAGAAAGAGAGAGTTCCCTTTCCTTTGCTTCAAAGCCCACTTTCTTTTTTCCACCCCAGTATGACAGACAGGAAGGAATCTCAGTGTGGACTGATGCTCCACCACCTGCACTGCAAGGCAGTCACAACAATAGTCAACATATTAACCGAAGTGTAGGTTGTGGCACCTGCGCTTATTCGTGTCTGACTCTTGTGACCTCATGAACTGTAGCTCGCAGGCTCCTCTGTCCATGGGATTTTTCAGGCAAGGATACTGGAGTGGGTTGCTATTTCCTCTTTCAGGGGATCTTCCCAACCGAGGGATCGAAACTGCATCTGCCTGCATTTCCTGCATTGCAGGTGGATTCTTTACCAGCTAAGCCATTGGGGAAGCCCAAAGTGTAGGTTCAGTTCAGGTCAGTTCAGTCCAGTCACTCAGTAGGTGGGGAAACAGTGTCAGACTTTATTTTTGGGGGCTTCAAAATCACTGCAGATAGTGACTGCAGCCATGAAATTAAATGACGCTTACTCCTTGGAAGGAAAGTTATGACCAACCTAGACAGCATATTCAAAAGCAGAGACATTACTTTGCCAACAAAGGTCCGTCTAGTCAAGGCTATGGTTTTTCCAGTGGTCATGTATGGATGTGAGAATTGGACTGTGAAGATAGTGTAGGTTATTCAGTCCTAAATAACTATTCTTTGGGGACACATTCAGTGCAGTTCAAATATATGTTTAGAAAAAAGACTTTTTTTTACTGAAAGGACACAGTCTTGCTAAAGACATATCCAGTTCCTATTTCGAAACTGAATGAAAATATTTCAATCTGAGGCATCTATATTTGTATTATTTCAGTGGTTCAGGGCTTGCTTTTCCAAAATTAATGTGAGATTATTTGCTTTACATCTATCCACAGTGCAAAATGCTTGCCTGCAGAATAGCTTCTGTTTCCATTTTAATATGCAGAAATTAGTTATGAACCCCTAGATAGTTTTCAGTTTGGACAACCTAAAATTCAAAATTTACCTCTAGCAACAGGAAGAAACTGAAGGCAACTTAAATATACTGGTTTGTCTCTGAAATGTGGCTACTCAGTAGGACTAAAGGAGAGAGTCCAAATTACTTATTCATCTACTAAAAAAACTAAAATACCCCAAAGCTTTAACATTTTACTTTGTTACATTGTTGGGTCATCATTGTAAGCCAAAGAACAGGGGAATAAGCATGCAGAAAAAGGGATTACTCCAGCCTCTAAAAAAACCAATATTGCATTTCCTGCCTGCTTTTGCATCAGTCAAGAAATATCCCCACAGGATGAGCTAACTACAAATGTCTAGTGTTCATGTGTGGAAGTAATCTTCCAAACCCTGGATCTTGAAGAAAGCGGATAAAATCTGGGCAACACAGAACTTGGAGATTAACTCAAGCATGATGTGAGACTTAAAACCTTTGAAAGGAACATGCCAGATCATGCCAAGTTGCTCACGCCTGCTCATAATGAGACTAATTTTGTTCTGAAGGAGAAAGGGCATTAATATAAGGGTTGCTGGCAGGGCAAACAATAGATGACGTCTCATCCCATTATATCCTATAATAAGTGTGTGTCATCCTAGTCTTTCCTCTGGTTTCTCTGACTCAAATTCATGCATTGTTAAAAACTTATTAAAATGCATTGAATCATAGCTCTGCAGACAACAAAAATAGAGGGAGTTTTTGATGCCAAGCCAAATAATTTTGGCTTTTCTTCCCAATGTTCATGTAAACAAACTGTCAAACACCCATACATATGAATGGAAAATTATTCATGAAGGGGGATGTTTACTGAAGTTCTCAGAAGAGATACGACAGGGAACTGACATGTTGCCTGTGGAGGGCTGTTCCTTTACATAGTGTCATATCGCATGAGCAGATATTTCACTTCACATTGTCCACCATTAAACACAAAACTCATGTGTAAATTACATTTATTAAAATTCAGGTCTTTCTAAGTAAAAATATAAAGACTTTCCCAAGTACTGATTCTTCTTTCTCCATGAGAGAAAAAAAGAGAGAGAGAAAGATGTGTGGAATAATTGTTCTGAAAGTTTGGGGGTCAAATCTTAGAAATGATCACTGATAAACCAATCACATCTATTTCATATGGAGCAACAAAAACTCCCATGGGAGTTTGAAGAACCGGAATCTAGCAAGATGATAGCAGGAAAAACATAACTAGACTTTGTGCTAAAGAAATATATGTTAATGGTTGTGTTTTCATTGGATGAGGGGTTATAGATTCTAATTAACCTTTGAAGCAAGTCAGGAAATAAAATTTTAGTTGCTGAAGGGACTTCTAAATGCCTCCCATTATCTACCCTCCCCATTTTCTACAGTCATAGAATTTGAAGCTGGGTACATGGTCTCCCCTTGTGGCTCAGGTGATAAAGAATCCTCCTGTAGTGCAAGAGACCTGGATTCGATCTCTGCATTGGGAAGATCCCCTGGAGAAGGGAAAGGCTACCCACTCCAGTATTCTGGCCTGGAGAATTCCATGGACTGTATAGTCCTCGGGGTTGCAGAGACAGACACAACTGAGCAACTTTCACTTTCACATGGTCTCCCAGTTTGTCTACATATCCCAGGCTCTCTTATAAGCCATGTGTGACCTATGGCAAGTTCCTAATCAAAAAGCAGGGAGAAGTGGTCTGTGCATCTTCAAGAGCTGTGCCCTTAAAGAAAAGGGGCATGCTCTCCACTTCCTGTGCCCCCTCTCCACTGGCTAAAATGTGGACGAGGATGCAGGTTCAGGTGAGGGCAACACCTTAGTGACCAGGACTAACAAGATAGAATCCTGGGTCCTCGAACTGTGGTGTTGCCCAAGCAGCCCCTGACTGCTCGCATACAATTAGAGAAATAAAACTATCTTGTTTTGGGCTTCCCTGGTGGCTCAGATGGTAAAGAATCTTCCTCCAGTGTGGACAGCTGGGTTCGATCCCTGGGTCAGGAAGATCCCGTGGAGAAGGGAATGGCACTCATTCCAATAGTCTTGTCTGGAAAAATCCCATGGGCAGAGGAGCCTGGTGGGCTGCAATCCATGGGGTGGCAGAGTCAGACAACTCTGACTGAGTGACTAACACACAACACAACAATTTATAGGATCTTTCACAGAAGTTAAATGCATATTCTAATAAATGCAAAGTATGTCTGTTAATAATGAAGAATATAGAACTTCCAATCCTCTACAAACAGGGTTAGTAAATTTCGGGCACAGGCCAAGTCTGGCCTGCTGCTTGTTTTGTAAACAAAGTTTTATTGAAACACAGCCATACTTATTCATTTGGGTATTGTCTCTCGCTGCTTCACACTCTAACATCAGAATTGAGGAGCTGTGACAGAGACCATATGGCCGACAGGGACTAAAATATCTATTATCTGGTCCATAACAAAAATTATCTTTGCTATAGAGGGAAAGAAAAAGAAGGCTTCATTCAGAATAAGTCAAGAAAGAGGGACAAACAAATCAAATAGAAAAACATGAAAAAGAGAATTTAAAATATAAAGTCAAAAATATGACTAAATATACTGATGGTTAAAATAAATGTGAGTGGGCTAAAGTCCTCCACTAAATATGTTAACATTTGTCAGGTAAGACAATGAGTCAAGCCTAGAATTGTTAGGGAATTTGGGGCATTTAAATAAAGAGTGGGAGAATATCAGAGGTGCAACAGAAGAGATCTGGTGTGGGTAAAATCTTCCCTGGAAAGGGAGGACTTGACTTTAAAGAAATTGTACAAAATTCCAGGTAGCTGTTAGGAATCTGACTGTGAGAATCAGAAATCAATTCATCTAAGAAGGAAGAGACCAAGAGAAAGCAGCCTTGGGCCAAAGAGCACATGATGAACCACCCTCAGAGCCACATGGTTATAGGAGAGGTAGGGGTGACCACAGGCTTCCCAGGTGGCGCTGGTGGTAAAGAACCTGACCGCCAATGCAGGGGACATAAGAGACCTGGGTTTGATCCCTGGGTCCGGAAGATCCCCTGGAGAAAGGAATGGCAAACCACTCCCCTGGACATTGGGAATCCAATGGACAGAGGACCCTAGCAGGCTATACAAGTCCATGGAGCCACAAAGAGTAGGACATGACTATAAGCAACTTAGCAAACACAGGGACCTAAAAGTAGAGTCCACCAAAGAACACATGCCAAATTCAACTGAATGGGTCCAAGTGCTTGTAAGTCGTCTGATTAGTATATACTGTAGACTCTACCATTCCCTTACATTTAATACAAAACTGTATGCTTCAGTATCTTATGGATACTGAGAAGGATATTAGAGAATTATAGAGGACCCATGATTCCAATGATGAGTAAAGGAGAAACTTCCATTCTCTGATTCTGTGAGGAAGCCTTCAGTCTTTGAGCTTCTCTGAGCTTGTTCCATTTTTGCGCTGCCGGAAGGAACATGCCAGCATTCTTGTCACTCACTCCCGTCTGCCATGCCTTCTTTCTGGGGCCGCTTGGCTGGACTTCCTTCCAATACCAGCACCTGTTATGATGTCATCTCCCCAGCCTCACCACTTCTACCAGAAAAGATTATACAAACTCCCCAATTATCCACAGAACTAAATAAGAGGATGCTGACATGAGCTGAGCAGCTGCTGAGGAAGCCATAGTGAGGCGGATGGGGATGCAGAGATGAGACTTCACCTCCTCTCTTATGTCCCTGTTAGACAGAGCAAAGCTCTTCAAATCCAGTGCCAGGGTGATATTTTTTTTCTGGGATGTTAGAGGTTATACTTTGAGGAAATGGTCTTATTATCAGTTCATTCAATATGTCCTAAGTGTCACCTGTATGTAAGCTATTGTGTTTGGTACTGGGGATGGAAACGTGGATACAAAGTGTCCCCTGTCTTTGATGAATCTACATCTAATGGAGAGAAAAAAAAAACTTCAAGGGTAAAATGCATTTTGACTGTGATATGTTTTATTGCATTACCTTGGTAGCTTCACTGAGTCTTACTCTGAGGTTATAACCTTAGATTTTATCAAAGGTCAATATTATAAAATGGTTCTGGGGCGAATGATTTTGTATCTTTTCATAAATTACTGTTGAAAAAAGTTCATTCCTCTGTTTCTTACATGGAAGTATCTCTTTTAAGAATTTAGTATCAGAAAAATGTCTTCTGACAAATGGTATCTTTTAACAGGTGAATAACTATATAATGAATCATAATTTAAAAACTCATTTGACTTCGAGAAACTTGTAATTCAATTAATGTTTAAGCATAGTTTATGTTTGAGGCATGTTTATGTTTTAATTTCTGTGGCTCTATATTAATGGTCTTAGGATAAATGTCTTTTTTAAAATTATGGACCACATAATGTTTTCCTAGAAGCAAACACAATATAAAATATAACTTTGATTAGAACATCTTATTCCTCCCAGAAGTATAAGTAATTTCCTAGAATCACATGGAAGCAAATGGCAACACAAAGCAGGGGTTATTATGACAATCTGGGACAGGAAATAGCCTTGGAGTAGATTATTTTGGTTGGGTGGTCTTTTGGAGTCCACCGAAGATCATTCTCAGGGCACAGCTTTTACAGGCCTACCCGCTGGCCTGGCCAGGGGTCTCTATCTGTTTTGACTGTGTCAGGAAGACAGAGTTTGGTGAAAATCTCCTAGAAGCTTGGATAGTTATTCAAGAAAAACATGAAAAGTATGTCACTTTATAATCTTGTCTAGCCTGGAAGGTTATGCAGGCTAGACCCCATAAGGGGAAGAGGAGGGGAAAGGAGGACTTATCAACAAATACCCTGGATATAAATATTCAAACCTAGTTTTCATTGGTCTAAATGCTATTTCTGTATCTAAAATGATGCCCTGAGGGAAAAAAATCAGGGCAACTAGGGCATGCCTGTGAACACCTGGGACTTTATAAGCGTTCTAGGTCTAACTAAAGGTTCTGTTTCTTTTATTCACCCACCCACCTCCCAACATAATTCCTGGCTGATTCCCACTTAACTTAGAATAAAACCTGCATTTAAAAAGCACCTTCACTTCGGATCTCCTTTACATGATGTAAAATGGCCTCTTTTAGGATTTAATTCTTGCACAGCTGGACAAGCAAGGGGTGGGGGGTGATGCAGGTTGCCACAGAAACTGCTGTTGGTGCTAGGATTCTTTATACTTTGCTCCTAAAAATAAGATGTAAATGTACCGAGGGTGTGATTAGCGCAGCACAGAAGGGAATTTCTAAAAGGAGAGCCAAACCTCCCGCCCCCACGGGAACGGGGGTGTTCTTCATAGCTGGAGGCCAGGACAGAAAACTGGGAACAGATGCCCAACATGGTTCTTCCCTCAAAAGGTGCAGGGAAAGACAAATGGGAAAACTGGCTTTTGAAGAAGAAAACAGTCTTCAATCAGGCATAATTCATATGAATTTCAAGGTTGAGATGTCCTGAGATTACCCAGGAAAGAAATAGAACCGTTCTCTGCAACATACATAAAAGCTATAGAGCTGCACACAAAAGCCAAGAGACAGGGTGAGACATTGTAGGCTGGTGTCTTGCCCAGAAGAAGATGCTGTCACATGTGACCTTCGTCAGCTGGTCCCCCAGTCAGCTTGGACACGTTCCGTGATCTTTACTTCCTTTGGAGACATCTGACAACTGGACTTCTCTCTCTAAATGTTGCACTCTGCCTTTCTGTAACTTCCACCCATTTGCTTTTGTTTACCTTCTGCAGCAACCAAGAAAAGTCAGCTGCCACCTTTTTTTTTTGGTCTTCATATGATAATTCTTTATTTACTACTAAATGGAACAATCAGCCACTGGTCCGCTCACAGCTTAGGTAGGCTGACTAAGCTGACAATCAGTCCACTTCATAGATCTCGGAGCAAAAAGAAATGTCGTTAAAACTAGCAACTCATGGTCATAAACAGAAAACGTGTATGTGTTTCTAAGCACATTCAACAGCTACGATGGGCCAGGCACCAGGCTAAGTGCATATTCATCTCATTTCATCCAGTTATATGAGGTAAGGAGCTTTATCATCCCCGCTTCATAGAGAAAATCCAGTTTAGTCTGAATGGCAGCAGCCTCATGGGTGTGTGCAGAGTAGAGTGGAGGGCACAGACTTCAGAGTCAGAGGGGGTTGAGCTTGAACGCAGTTCCTCCACTTGCTATATTTGTGATATCCTGGAGAAGTTATATAACCTCTTTAAACTGGGTTGTCATCTCTGAAAACTAGGATACTAAAATGTCATGAGTTAGTAAATGGAAAGAAAATTATATGCTTAAAATGTCAAGCACACAGTGGGGGCTCAGTAAACCCTAGTTTTCCTTTCTTTCCCCTACAATCCTGGAGGTCTCTACTACTGTGGTACAGAAGGGCTGTCAATCAAAAGTCACCATATGCAATCAAGCCTGGAGAAGCAACATGTATAGGTATTCAATCGTCAGACTGAGCAAACGAACCATTAAATGACTAAATCCTTTGCAAGCAGAACATCGTGAAATGATACGTGCTGTTAACATATAAGAACTACCTCCCTCAAATAGATGATAGGGAGATCTCATTGACTATTAAAATGGAGGGAAAAATAAATATGTACATACTATCAAGGCAAAGGCTTAAATGGTCTTTACACTTGGTCCGATATACCCTGTTGTAACTACTATTTCTCATCCTTCTGTCTTTCTCAGTCTTCCCTGTGCCGTGTCTGTTGTTTATATCCCTAGAGGGACAGAGAGCTGGTACCTGGGCTCAAAGCTCCTTGGTCCTTCTGTCCTCACTTTCTTCTTTCCTGGCTGGACCCCATGGAAAGCCCGTTCAGTGAGACTTAGACTCCTTCTCTCATGATCACTTCCCTGGACCCCAACTCTAGAGACAGTGTCACAAACCTCCTACTCCCCTGATGGACTCATTTCCCTGTTAATAAGAGGATAAGGGAAGCCTGGGATAGAAAGACTCCCTCCTGACCTTCAAGGGAATCTAATAAATGTAAATTCTCAGGGATGATAATATGAGTTAGGATCTTGTTATTTTTATGTAAGTGTGAAACTTGTCTAAATAAAAAGACATTTAAATATTGAAATTTACACATCATTCTATTGTAGACAGATTGGGTTAAATCTTAATTCTAACACCTTGAGTGTAGCCTTGGGTCAACTGCTTCATCTATCTAGGCTTCAATGTCTTCACATAAAAAAAAATGAGTCTAATACTAGCAAAATGTATACAGTGCTTAAATACACCTTTAAGCCAGGAACTGTTCTAAGCTCAGGTTAAAAACATGTGTATCTAATCCTTGTGATTACTATAGTATTTAGAGTAAAAGCCAGAGTTGCTGTGATAAAGAGCCCCAATGATGCAGAAGCTTAAAAAATAAAGACACTATGATGGTTAATTTTATGTGTTCACTGGGCTAAAGGATGCTCAGAAACATTATTTCTAGGTGTGTCTATGAGAGTGTTTCTAGAAGAGATTAACATTTGAATCAATAGACTGAATAAAGAAAATCTGCCTTCCCCAATATGGGTGGGCATCATCTAATCCTCTGAGGGCAAATTCTGTAGAGGGCAAATTCTCTCCTTCCCTTCTTGAGCTGGAATTGTTGACTTCTGCCCTCCCACACAGCGGCCCGTAATTCTCAGCTCCTGTACTTATACCCCTCATCACCTCTCGTCTCCCAGCCCCTATTCTAAGGCCTTCGGATTTGGACAGAATTCCTGCAAACTGGTTCTCTGCTTTGCAAACAGTGAAACCGAGCATTCTGCAGAACCTTCTTGGGTACAAAAGCCCTGCTATGTCCTCCATTTCTTGCTGATAGAAAAAGGCTTTACTTTTGGAACTTACTGATAATTAATAATGGAATTTTGTAAAGAAATAAAAAGCTAATTCACCTATAAATAATGATATTAGTACAGAAAACTATTACCCGCTAGTGCATTTCCTGTATGCCTTCTCTAGCCCTTCAGTGCCAAGTCTTTTATACCATGCATACCTACAGTCTTAATTCTTTGGAGCATCATTGTCATGTAGGATCATCTTGAACTATTCATACGTATGGAGAAAAGTCTGAAAGCCATTCACATGATACTACAGCCTTCCTCCTCAGAGTCTTGCTAATATCTAATAGGCAACAAATTGTTAAAAAGGCAATAAGGAAAAAAAAGAAAGATAAAAAGGTTTTAATCTCCCAGGTCTTCTCTGAGTTCCAATGAACAGACACAATTACTTACTAATTAGGGAAGGGAGGGAATGCAAGCAAAAATAAAACAATCAAGCAAGAAAAGCAATGAGAGTTTAAACAATTTCAGCAATAAAGCAGAATCACAGGACCCCTAGTTTCTCCTCAAGGGATATCTATAACAACCTGAAACATATCTTTGAATTGTTCTACAGAAATTAAGACCTCTACCCAGGCGGATGATAGTGAGTACATACTGACCACGAGCATGTAGACTTCAGACTGCTTGGGACCATAAGGATGATGATTAAGATTCCTAAAACATACACCAGTTACCTCACCACCAACCAACCAGAAGAAAGTCTACAAGTTTATCATGCATGCTGCAACCCTCACTCCTAATGTTGCCTTTCAAAGTCTTGCCCTGAAAGTAGCTGGGGATTTTGCATCTTTTGAGCATAAGCTTCCCATTCTCCTTTCTTGGCACCTGTAATAAATGCTGCCTTTCCTTCACCACACCCTGGTGTCAGGAGACTGGCTTTGTTGTGTGGCAGGTAAGTGGACCCAAGCTTGGTTCAGTAACAACAGTATTTGTCAGTCTCCATAATTGTGTGAGCCAATCCCCACAGGAAATTTCCTTTGGCATATTCTATCTCTATGCATGTATGTATGTATCTTTCTGTTGGTCTATCTATCTATATCTCCTACTGGCTCTGTTTCTCTAGAGAACCTTGACTAATACAGACACTGATTTCTCTTGCAACAATGCAATGATAGTAGAACCGTTGTTCTGCTCTGCAGAGTCACCCATGAACCCAGGTGAGCAGGATGGCCCATCCTCAACCTTAAATTTCACCATCACCTTTCATCATCTATAATCACCATTTTCAAATAAGAGAAAAGGGAATAAAGAGTATAAGTCCAGAATAAGAAATTTCTTTTTAACCCAGCAAGCCAGGGTAGTGCACATTGCTTCTGCTCTCATTCCAATGGTTAACACTTAGTGACATAACTGCATTCAGTCATTTCTAAGGGAGGTTGAAAATATAATCTTTAGTTGATTGACCATGTGCCCCAAAAGGAGAGAATGGATGTAGGAAAATAATCGGACTCTCCACAATAAAACCCTATATGATAGTCATATTATTATCTCCATTTTACAGATAAAAAAATCTGAGGCACAGAGAAGTAATTTGTTCAATGAAACAAAGTTAACAATGGTGGGGCTGTGATTTGAACCCCAGGCAGTATGGCTCTAAAGGGTATGGTCTTACCTAAAATACACATCTGCCTTCTCAGAGTCTGCTGTACATTGTGGTCATTTACTTTTTTTTTTTTCTTTCCTTCCACTGCACTGCATAAACTCCTTGAGGAAAAGATTCCATTCATCTTTAAATTTCCTACACTGTAGCTTTGCATATTTTAAAGGGTATGTCAGCTAGTTTTTAGTTGCAAGCCACAGTTGTAAACGCTAGCTTGTTTAAGCAGAAAAGAAATGTGGCAAGTGATTTTGGTAGCACAAAGCCCCTTCCAAAGGACCAGATAATCAGCTTTGAGTTACATAGCTAAGAATGAAACAGAAGGGAAGCGGGCAGGATACAATCTTTAAAAGAATGACATAGCTGTTGAGGATACCACATAAACTTCCTGTAGACCTTGAGCCTCGTTATATGCTCATTGTGATACATTAGCATATGCTAAATGACATATTCACAGGCACTATGACAGTTCTGAGGCTGAGCATAAGAGGCTAAAAAGTGGACATTTCCCTCAGATTCCTGGAAATCTCTTCCCCTTTTCCTGAAATAGATGGAATAATCCTCCCACTCAATAGCCTATGAAATTACCCAGCCCATAAAAACTAACCACCCCTTATTTCAGGGCCGCTCTTGCTTTCTGATATGGACCGCATGGTCTGTATTTGTATCTCTCTCAATAAATCTACTTCTAACCTATCACTTTGTCTCTCGCTGAATTCCTTCTATGCTGAGACATGAAAAACCTGATCTTCATTAAGTCCTAAGACCAGATGTGTGATCTCAATTAAAAGGCAGTGAGTCTCAGCCCATGGTTCAAGTCCCAAACCGAGTTTTGGCTGGGTTCAAGACCATCTGAGGTGTGCAGTCTCAGGGGGTGTGTGTGTGTGTGTGCGCTCAGTTGCCAGTTGTGTCCTGCTCTTTGTGACCCATGGGCTGTAGCCCATCAGGCTCGTCTGTCCATGAGATTTCCTAGGCAAGAATACTGGAGCGGGTTACCATTCCCTACTCCAGGGTTCTTCCCAACCCAGGGACTGCACCTGTGTCTCCAGCATCTCCTGCACTGGCAGGCAAGATTTTACCACTGTGCCACCTGGAAAGGCCCTGAGGTCTCAGGTTGTTGTTGTTCAGTCATTCAGTCATGTCTAACTTTGCAATCCCGTGGACTGCAGCACACCAGGCTTCCATGTCCTTCACTATCTCCCTGAGTTTGCTCAAACTCATGTCCATTGAGTCAGTGATGCCATCCAACCATCTCATCCTCGGTCACCCCCTTCTCCTCTTGCCCTCAATCTTTCCCAGCATCGGGGTCTTTTCCAGTAAGTCAGCTCTTTGCATTAGGTGGCCAAAGTATTGCCACCTTGGCATCAGGTGACCAAGTTGTGGTCTCAGGAGCAACATGTAATCCTAACAGGATGGTCCTGTGGAGTCACCAGATGGAGGCAAGACCACAGACCCTGGAAAACAAGCTGTAGCTTGCAGCTGAACCTCAGTTCTGGCTGCCACTGGAAGTCCATGTCTTTGTAATTTACTTTCCCCGGAATGAATCTGTGTAGCACTAGCTCAGGTGGTCACCAGTTTCTGAACTGAGGTGTTGCATGAATGTGTCTGGTTGGGGTGGCATCTATCACATGTTGGTGCCTAGTTACATGGAAGGTGGGAAAGAGTTTCTGGCTTCTGTCATGAAAAGGATAGGACTCAAAAGATGAAGAATTTCCCAACATAGGAAGGGTGATCCAGGAATAGGGTATCCCAAAATATATCAACTGTCTACCCCATGGGGGCGTGAATAAAGTGTCTCTTTCCTTTTAAATTTCCTAAATCCTTTCTTGCCTGAGAAGCAGAGTGCCTGAAACATTGAGATGACTTTCCTGAGGCTTCTTAAGAAGAAATGTTAGAGTTCAAAGAAACCTCTGAACTTTTAAAATCTAGTTTTCAGACATTGATTTAGTAGGTCCCCTAGTCCATTTCAGAGAAGGCAATGGCACCCCACTCCAGTACTCTTGCCTGGCAAATCCCATGGATGGAAGAGCCTGATAGGCTGCAGTCCATGGGGTTGCGAAGAATCGGACTTGACTGAGCGACTTCACTTTCACTTTTCACTTTCATGCACTGGAGAAGGAAATGGCAACCCACTCCAGTGTTCTTGCCTGGAGAATCCCCGGGACGAGGGAGCCTGGTTAGTTGCAGTCTATGGGGTCGCACAGAGTTGGACACGACTAAAGTGACTTAGCAGCAATAGCAGCAGTTAGTCCATTTAGCTGCTATAGAAAGTAATGAGCAACTTAAATGATGCCAAGTGTGTTCAGATGGACTTCATTCTCTTCTATGTCTGCCTCATCTCACCATTTTTTTAAGCACTGATGTTTTTCTTCTTGTTTCGTTTTAAAGGCCTAGTGATCTACTGAGTGAAGTTTCACCTTTTTTAAATTGGAAGATAATCACTTTACAATGCTGTGTGTTTGTCTACCATACAATGAAAGAATCAGCTATATGTATACATATATCCCCTCTCTCCTCCCCCTCACCCTCCAATCCCACCTGTTTAGGTCCTCAGAGAGCATCAAGCTGAACTTCCCATGTTTCCCACCAGCTATCTATTTTACACATGGTAGTGTATATGTGCGGAGAAGGCAATGGCACCCCACTCCAGTACTCTTGCCTGGAAAATCCCATGGGTGGAGGAGCCTGGTAGGCTGCAGTGCATGGGGCTGTGAAGAGTCGGACACGATTGACCAACTTCACTTTCACTTTTCACTTTCATGCATTGGAGAAGGAAATGGCAACCCACTCCAGTGTTCTTGCCTGGAGAATCCCAGGGACAGAGGAGCCTAGTGGGCTGCCGTCTATGGGGTCGCACAGAATCGGACACAACTGAAGCGACTTAGCTTTCCCACCAGCTATCTATTTTACACATGGTAGTGTATATGTGCGGAGAAGGCAATGGCACCCCACTCCAGTACTCTTGCCTGGAAAATCCCATGGGTGGAGGAGCCTGGTAGGCTGCAGTGCATGGGGCTGTGAAGAGTCGGACACGATTGACCAACTTCACTTTCACTTTTCACTTTCATGCATTGGAGAAGGAAATGGCAACCCACTCCAGTGTTCTTGCCTGGAGAATCCCAGGGACAGAGGAGCCTAGTGGGCTGCCGTCTATGGGGTCGCACAGAATCGGACACAACTGAAGCGACTTAGCAGCAGCAGCAGCAGTGTATATGTGCATGCATACTAAGTCACTTCAGTTGTGTCGGCCTCTTTGCGACCCTATGAACTATAGCCCGCCAGGCTCCTCTGTCCATAGCATTCTCCAAGTGTATATATGTCAATCCTAATCTCACCATTTTTCCCACCCTCCCCTTCTCCTGCTGTGTCCACAGTCTATTCTCTACATCTGTGTCTTTATTTCTGCTCTGGAGATAGGTTCATCTGTACCATTTTTCCAGATTATTTTACTAATTCACAAACTCATCTAAAAGAGAAAATATGAATGAATGAAAGATATTGAATTGGCAATATATACATATGTTAATATATACATTATTTGAAAACATTGTGATGCAAATAGCAATTACTGTTATTATATACAGTAGTATATAATCAAAGTATAATAAAATGCTATTTATTAACCAAATGCACTTTAATAATCTATCACATTNATTCTTGTCAATTACACAGCAGCACGGGACTTAATTTTCTTTTGACTAGAGAAAAGTATATAAAACACTGGTGAAAATTTGGCTTTCATTAATAAATTATCTTTTCTTGACATACAGGCACAATGGAAAGAGGATTTTGAGAGAATGGATTAAACATGATAATTTGGAATTAGGTTCAAATCGTGACTAAATGGGGAAAGCGGTAAGAGATCGCTATGGGCCAACACATCTGTTAAGTCCTTAATAAACTATTTCATAAGGCCTAAGCTCATAGATATTATAATAACATCTAAACCATGATATCATAGAGTGGTTAATTCTTCTAAAAAAATTAAATATTTTCCCAGTCCTGACAGTCTGTGGAATAAAGTTGTTAATCCCCAGGTGCTAAAATCCAGCAGACCTGGTTTGAATCTGGTTTCTGTTGCTTATCTGTGTCTTGGGCATTTTGTTTCTTCTCTTTTCAAGACTCAGATTTTTCTTCTGCAAAAAGATTAACAGTGTTTGCTTCCTCTGGCTGCTGTGAAAATTAAACAGCACAATATCTGGACACCTCTTCATCTGATGCCTTGTACACAGTTATCATACAATAAATAGCTGTGGTTTTGATATTATTATTATTGTTGTTATTGTTACTATAATATAGGCAATAGATGAAATTGCTACCTGCAGGGTCATTGGATACTAGTATAACATATTAACCTATGAGGTGAAGGTTTTTATGTCTTCTAAAACCTGTTTCCAACCGAAAATATTTTTCAGGGTTTCTCATTGTGATAAAAAGCAGCATCCTCTGCCACCTAGTGGCTCCTTATGACCAGTCAAGAAAAAACATAAAAAGACAACCTCCAAGCCCCATAAGAGCCACCATATTTATTTTAACAAAGGAATTGCACCGTAGATTTTCAAAAGAAGCAAAACATAGTAGAAAAAATTTAATATATTAAGTTGAATTGATTTAATTTAATATATTATTTTTTCTTAATAATCTTCTATTAATCAAATTGTGTTTCATTATTTAATTACTAACAGCATCCCTGCAGAATGACTGGGAGCCTTTATGGCTTTTAGGGGCACAAGCAAATTCCCTGGTTTTTTCATGATAGAGGTGGTACATAAACAAAGGATTTCATCTTCAATGCTTTTAAAATACAAATATCACAAATGCTGATTTTTTCTTAAAATGTGGAGATCTCAGGGGCCTTGTATTTCTATTTCTTAACCTGTAAGAACATTTTTTTTTAAATTATTATTCTTTAACTAAATTTATCTGTTTTATATAAGAATGATAGTTCACTGGCAAAGGAAACAAGAAGTCATCCAGGGAGAGGGGACGCTGGAAGCAAAGGAAGTATATGTGTCACAGCAAATTCTGGAAACTGCAAGTAGTTCTATATGTTTGGGCTATAAGGTTCATGGTGAAAGCAGTGGGTTGAGAGGCAAGTGAGGCCAGATTCCCAAAAGCCTGGCATGTGATGTATCTGGATTTATATCTGTGGGATATTAAGATGCCACCACAGATCTTTACAACAGAAATTGTTCTTGTTGTTTAGTTGCTAAGTAGTGTCTGACTTTTTGTGACTCCATGGACTGCAGCACTCCAGGTTCCTCTGTCCATGGAATTTTCTGGGCAGAGTGGACTGCCATTTCCGTCTGCAGGGGCTCTTCCAGAACTAGGGATTGAATCCACGTTTCCTGTTTGTCAGGTAGATTCTTTACCACTGAGCCAGTTGGGAAGTCCCACAACAGAAATTCGATGAGGCTAATAGAAAATATTGATAAAGACAAAAACTACCAGTGAAAAACTACCTCCTGTATACCAGACCTCTTTTATTCTAAATATTGTGTCAATCCTTAAAATAACCCTTGAAACTCTCCCTCTCTGCTCATTTTGCTTTGTGGAAAACTGAGGCTCATGGAAGTTAAGTAACTTACTTGAGATCACGGTCAATAAGAGGAAGTTTAAACTGAAAGATAATCTATCTCTAAAGAATGAGTCCATTCTAGTAAACTAGAATATGCCATGCATCCTGAATACGGTCACATTTATTTTAGGACAGTAATTAGTGTTCTGTTAGTTTGATTGACTTTTTGAGAATTGAGGAATATACTTTTAGGGTGAGGGTAGTGTCTTTAAATGTGTTGTCCACCACTGAACACAGTAACTGTTCAAATGCTTGCTGGATGACTTAATACTAGTCCCTAACTCTAGAAGGGCAAGTGGAAGGCATCAGAGTGAAGTATTCTCTGATGTTACTATATTTTCACCCAGTTGCTTATAAATGCACAAGGAGGCATTGTTTGAACAAACTTCCTAGGTTTTCTGCCCCCCTCATATAATAAATCATGTGTTTTGAGTATGTATTGCATATATTAACTCATATAAACCTCACAATAGCCCAAGACTGAAGCACCGAGAGATTGTATAACTTGCCTAAGGTCTCAGGTAGAGATAGGATTCAAGGTCAGGAATCCTATCTTTCAAACCCTGACTCTTAAAAGCACCTTGCTATGCAGTCCCCACTGTGCTAGACTGCCTCTCAGTCAAGACTTGTTCTATTCAATAGGATTCAGCAGGATAGTCATCTCCCAGAAGGACAGCAGAAACATGGGTGGCTTGTGGGCAGCACAAAGGAAGCAAAGACTTCCACTGCTCACCACTGTGCTCCAGGGTTTCCAGCCAAAGGCTGAGTGAGGCTCAAATTCACCTTGCGTCGTACAGAACATAAGACCCCACTGTCTCTGCCAAGTCAAGACCCTTGCAGGGCTTCCTCTCCCAGGAGGAAAGATTTTCTTTTCCTAATTTACAAGAAAGCACTAGACAGGCCAGCAGGCCAGTATGAGGATCTGACCCACCAGGGAACAGTGGGTATGGACAGAGGTGGGGTGAGTGTGTGGAAGAAATGACTAACCTTCCAGGAGAATTCCAAAAGTTGAAAAGTCATAAAACCTGATCCTCTGCTTCAAATTTGGCCTAGAAAGATCCAGGGCACTGCTCAACCATTAAAGGCTCTTTAAAAGTCAAATCTTGAAATAAAGAAGGACAAAGGAATGAAAGGAATGGCCAGGAAGGTCTCTGGGGAGGTAACATTCAGGTAGGGAATCTCAATGAAGTGAATAAATGATCCATGAAAACATACAGGGAAAAGATGTTCCACGTAGAGGTAACAGCAAGTGCAAAGGCTCTGAGATAGGAGAGAACTTAACATGGGTGGGCAGAAAGGAGGCCAGTGGATAGAGCGGAGTGAGGAAGGGAGACAAAAACCAGATGAGAGCTAGATTAGGTAGTGGTGGTGGTGGCAGCAGTAGTGGCTAAGTCAGTTAGTAGGTAGATTGAAAAGTCATAAAACCTGATCCTCTGCTTCAAATTTGGCCTAGAAAGATCCAGGGCACTGCTCAACCATTAAAGGCTCTTTAAAAGTCAAATCTTGAAATAAAGAAGGACAAAGGAATGAAAGGAATGGCCAGGAAGGTCTCTGGGGAGGTAACATTCAGGTAGGGAATCTCAATGAAGTGAATAAATGATCCATGAAAACATACAGGGAAAAGATGTTCCACGTAGAGGTAACAGCAAGTGCAAAGGCTCTGAGATAGGAGAGAACTTAACATGGGTGGGCAGAAAGGAGGCCAGTGGATAGAGCGGAGTGAGGAAGGGAGACAAAAACCAGATGAGAGCTAGATTAGGTAGTGGTGGTGGTGGCAGCAGTAGTGGCTAAGTCAGTTAGTAGGTAAATCTAGATCTGATAGACTAGTTAAATCCCAAGTTTATGGGAAGCCATTGGAAGACTTTAAGTTATAAAATGACATGATCTGACAGAAAGGACTATTCTATGGTCATTAGCTCATTTAATGCTCATAACAAACCTGTGGGATGGATCTACCATTTCCATATAACAGATGAGGAAACAGAGGATTAGAAAGAGTAAGTAGGTAGGCAGTGCAATTAAAAAGACAGTGCTTGTCTATCCAACCCCAGAACCAAGTTCTTAGCCATGAGATTTAAGCCATTATGACCATGACAGTGGAGCTATTAGGTATGGTAGTCAGCCTCCACAATGGCCCCCAGTGATCCTTGTCTACATGTATCACTGTCTTGTATGATTCTCTCTCACTATGAATAGGTCTGTCCTTTAAGACCAGTGGTATATTGCAGAAGCAACTGATGGTTACTGGTCTCTAAGGCTAGGTCATAAAAGGCATCACTGGTTCTGGCTTGCTTTCTTGGATGGCTTGCTCTGGAATCATGAGTTTATGGACAGACTTATGTGGAAAGATGGTAAAGCGCCTCGCCAGTCAGCACCAACTTGGCAGTATATGAGAGCCACTTGAGAAGTGGCTCTTTCAGCACCACTTAAAACTTTCAGATGACTACCATGCTCAACAGGTTGTCAACAACCTCATGAAAGACTGAGCCAGAACCACCAGGAATTAAGCCCTTATGAATTCTGAAACTGTGAGACATATACAGAAACTGTAAGAGAGCATG
>SJXQ01008714.1:184217-208424 GCA_006408695.1 Aepyceros melampus | reverse complement strand
AATTTGGCAATAAGGAGTTCATGATCTGAGCCATAGTCAGCTCCTGGTCTTGTTTTTGTTGACTGTATAGAGCTTCTCCATCTTTGGCTGCAAAGAATATAATCAGTCTGATTTTGGTGTTGACCATCTGGTAATGTCCCTGTGTTGAGTCTTCTCTTGTGTTGTTGGAAGAGGGTGTTTGCTATGACCAGTGTGTTCTCTTAGCAAAACTCTATTAGTCTTTGCCCTGCTTCATCCACATTCCAAGGCCAAATTTGCCTGTTAGTCCAGGTGTTTCTTGACTTCCTACTTTTGCATTCCAGTCCTCTATAATGAAAAGGACATCTTTTTTGGGTGTTTGTTCTAAAAGGTCTTGTAGGTCTCATAGAACTGTTCAACTTCAGCTTCTTCAGCATTACCAGTTGGGGCATAGACTTGGATAACTGTGATATTGAATGGTTTGCCTTGGAAACAAACAGAGATCATTCTATCATTTTTTGATATTGCATCGAAGTACTGCATTTCGGACTCTTTTGTGGACCATGATGGCTACTCCATTCCTTCTAAAGGATTCCTGCCTGCAGTAGTAGATAAATTCATCCATTTCTACCTAGCTAGTTAAATTTTTTATTAGTTATCTTATCCAACAGTCAACATTCTCCTTTGGAAGTACAGATATTCTGTCCATTTTCAAATGAGAAAATTCGGGGTCAGGTCAATAGTAATAATTATTATTTAATAATAAATAGGTTATTCAGTTTTCTTATGGTGTAACCAAGCAGTTCCCCACAAGCTTTCACATAATAGATCCCCACCGATATCCTTTGTCTGCCTTTTGTCTGCAGAAAAACTTTAGTCAAAGAATAAACAATCAGAGAAGTGAGAAAAGGCATAGAAGAAAAAAGTCAAGCAAGACAAAATAATAATACTTTAGTCATTAAACAAAGGACCTTTGGTTCTTCCTTAAGGTCTATAGATAATATTGAGTTATGTTCTTTGAGCTGTTTCACAGATTCTGAAACCCCCACCTGGTGGAATAAGTGACTATATACTACCCACAAGCACATAGCCCACAGACAGATTGGAACCAGAAGGTTGATGATGCTGACTCCCAGTGACTTCACCACCTACAAATCAAAAGAATGTCTATGAGCCAATCATACCCTTGGACACTATACGACTCCCCACAGCCTCCTCCAGGGCGGGACACACACTCTTGAGGACATTAGCCCATGGCAGATCTCTTTGCCTGGCAAAGCAATAAAGTTATTTCTTCATACTTCACCCACAATTCTGTCTCTGAGACTTAATCTTGCACTGGTATACAGAAGCCGAATTTTGGCAAAAATGGTAGCAAGAGTCGATGGAAGAACCAAGACTCCAAACTGTTTTACCCCAATTTACCACAAATTCTGTCCCCAGTCTTTTACATCAGCCTTTCTCTTTTAAAAAGTTGCTAAATTTAGAAGCAAAAGACCTCAATAGGATCTGGTTCTGCCATTGTCCTATGTATCATTCAGTACAAGTCCATGAGATTCTCTGATATTTGGCTTTCCTTGTCATAAGATGGAAAGAGTATTATACACCTTATATAGGGATTGAGAAGGCAAAATGAGATAAAGTATATAAAAATACCTTGAAAACTCTACAAATGTTAGATATTATAACAAATCATGGGTGTTGTCTAAGTTCAATGATGTTAACCACATCTGATTTCCGAAATATTTATGTAAGGAAGATTTCCAAGTGTCTCCTCTATATATACACAAAACAAATTTTATTTGCCTTTGCTTTAAAAAAAAAAGAATACAGTTAAGGACAGCTGCATTTTAAAAACCATTTAAGGTACAACCATCTGATTTATACAATTTACCAGGAAATCATCCAGTTTATATAAAGTGAGTACATTATTGAAAGCAAAAATAATTGGTTTTCTCTATATCCAACCTAAGACACAGTGAAATAGTGTTTCATTCCATATGCCCTATTTTTGGAATAAATAGACACATTGGAAAATGCTCAAAGAATGATGGCGGCCTGAGAGATTGATTCAAGAGGAGAGAATACAGAGTTAAATGTACATGGATGGGTTGGGAAAAGACTACCAGAAGGACAAGATAACTGCCTACTGATATCTGATGATGTAAACATTTAAACAGAAGAGAAATTATTTAGCAAGTTACAAGTTAAGACGACTATGAAAAAAAAAAAAAATTCAAGCTAAATTTCATGAAAAAAAAAAAAAATCCTGGCAGTGAAATCCATTAGCTTGTGGAAGTATCTCTTTTAACAAAATTTGAAGTGCAACCCCTTGAAATATTTAAAACAAGGGAGAAAATAAACCTAGAAGCTTATTATAAGAAAAACAGACAAAACTGAGAGGGAAGACTTGATGACTTAAATCATTGCTATCCTTTATGGTCATATTTGGTGCTTTTAATGATCAAATCCAGAATTTTAAAAGTTTGTATTTTATTAAGGAATGATTTTTTTATATATATATAAACCTGCCTCCAATTGTTACTCTTACTTACAGCACTTTGTTCCAGTGGTTTTATTGATTTTGGACTAAAGAAATCCTTAATAAATCAAATGCTAACATAATTTCAAAGTGCAGGCATTCCAATGTCCAAGTTACTTTAAAAAGTGTATTCTAAAGAAGAAATATAAAATAGTGGTATTTAAATTTTAGTATATTTTAAACTATTTTTAGGCACAGTCTCTATTTCACAACAGAAAGAACAAAATAATTTTAAGAACGTACTGTTCTGTTACAGTGCAAGAATTTTTTATGTTTATTTGTTATGTTCAAACTTTTGTAACTAAAAAAGAAAAAAAACTGTTACAGCTTAGTGACCTAATTTTGCAGTCAACACAATTAAATCCAACTTTATCATCCCTCTCTGATCTTTGATTTTTTTTTCTTATAAATAATGAATTATATTTAGCTAGCCCTGAAGTAGCTGCAAATAAGAAAAATAATGTCGCCTCTGAGAATGACACTTTAAAACCAGCATACTCTAAGAGCAAAGACCCACATGGCATCTGAAGACAAAGGATTTCCCTTGTTACTTCACAAATTGGTACTGGGGTTTTTCTTAAGCATTACGGGAATTAGCTTATTCAATTCTGAATATTGGGCTTCCCTGGTGATTCAGTGGTGAAAAATCCACCTGCCAATGCAGGAGACACGAGTTCAATCCCCAGGTTGGGAAGATCCCCTGGAGAAGGGAATGGCAACACATTGCAGTATTCTTACCTGGGAAATCCAATGGACAGAGTAACCTGTTGGGCTACAGTCTATGGGGTCACAAAAGAGTCAGACATGAGTTAGCAATTACACAACAACAACAATTCTGAGTATTTCTAGCTGTAGATATATAAAACTGATTATAAAATACTTAATTATGACACCCTGCTTATTTAACTTATATGCAGAGTACATCATGAGAAATGCTGGACTGGAAGAAACACAAGCTGGAATCAAGATCACTGGGAGAAATATCAATAACCTCAGATATGCAGATGACACCACCCTTATGGCAGAAAGTGAAGAGGAACGAAAAAGCCTCTTGATGAAAGTGAAGGTGGAGAGTGAAAAAGTTGGCTTCAAGCTCAACATTCAGAAAACGAAGATCATGGCATCTTGTCCCATCACTTCATGGGAAATAGAGGGGAAACAGTGGAAACAGTGTCAGATTTTATCTTTCTGGGCTCCAAAATCACTGCAGATGGTGACTGCAGCCATGAAATTAAAAGATGCTTACTTCTTGGAAGAAAAGTTATGACCAACCTAGATAACATATTCAAAAGCAGAGACATTACTTTGCCAACAAAGGTCCATCTAGTCAAGGCTATGGTTTTTCCAGTGGTCATGTATGGATGTGAGAGTTGGACTGTGAAGAAAGCTGAGCCCTGAAGAACTGATGCTTTTGAACTGTGGTGTTGGAGAAGACTCTTGAGAGTCCCTTGGACTGCAAGGAGATCCAACCAGTCCATTCTGAAGGAGATCAGCCCTGGGATTTCTTTGGAGGGAAATGATGCTAAAGCTGAAACTCCAGTACTTTGGCAACCTCATGCGAAGAGTTGACTCATTGGAAAAGACCCTGATGCTGGGAGGGATTGGGGGCAGGAGGAGAAGGGGACGACAGAGGATGAGATGGCTGGATGGCATCACGGACTCAATGGACGTGAGTCTGAGTGAACTCCGGGGGTTGATGATGGACAGGGAGGCCTGGCGTGCTTCGATTCATGGGGTCGTAAAGAGTCGGACACGACTGAGCAACTGAACTGAGCTGAACTGAATCATGACAAATTCAGCAAAATAAGGATAGGCTAAAGGGGCTCTTGCATTTTTGCATTGTGACACCTAATTTGATCTTCATCCACAAGTGAGGAGAAAAATATCTTTCAGTGATCACTGGAGAAGTACCCAGCATCAATCACTCACTGCCTTTTATCTCTAAACCTTAAATGCCAGCATACAGAGGGCCTCTTGACCCTTTCCCTCCCCACTTCATGACTACAAACACACTTTAAATCTTCATCATCCCCCATTCACTTTTCTCCTAGCCTTTGGAGCTTTTAATGTCTCTTCATCATAAGCATCAAAATTTGATAAATTCACAAGTATTTTCAAATTGATACAATGTTGAGGTATTTCTTTTCTTTCTAATATAGGTATGAATCTTGAAAATAATTCCACTTCAGATTCTCATGTTACATGAGATAGGAAGAGAAAGTAGTTCAGTTCAGTTCAGTCGTTCAGTACAAGTTATGTAGAAATAAATAAATAAATCTCTTTTTTTTTCCAGTTGAAGAAGAAATAGTGAGGCCTGGAACATATGAACCATTGTTTGGAGGAAAATATTTTGAAGTTTTCAGATGTCCCACAGGATGCTGAGCTTCGGTTATACGTATGTATACCTGTGGCTGATTCATGTTGATGTATGCAAAAACCATCACAGTTTTGTAAAGTAATTATCCTCTAATTAAAATGAATAGGTTAATTTTAAAATTAAAAATTATAAAAGAAAAAGCTTGGCTTCTTGAGCAAGCAGGGACAAGATGGATTGAGGAAAGAGAGAACAACATTGCCAAGAGCTAAAACCCAGATTGGCATAAATGACCACTGAGGGATTTCTTAAGGACAAGAAGACCCATAATCAATCTAAAGTTGTGTGTGTTGCGGAGATGTAAGTCCTTTCGATTTCCCAAAATATTCATTATACTTTGCTCTACACAAAATGGCCTTAGAGTGCTTACTTTTGTTTGCATTTATTTTTATTTTTTCTGAGGGGTGGTAATTGTTTAATTATCTTTATCTTGTTAGACTGTAATTATGGATATTTTGTGGATAAAAAGACAAAGGGGCTGAATTCTATGTCAGTTTCAATACAGAACAGTGACAGCTCAGATGAGTGGTGGATAATTACAGACAACCAGCTAAGCAGGGTTTGAAGGACAATGCAAGCTACTCTATCCTCCCTGAAATCTTAATAAAGAATGACAGAAAAATAGGCTTAGAAGAGTCCTATCTTAGTCCATATGTGCTAAATAACACAAGACTGTTTAGCTTATTAACAGCAGAAATTTATTTCTCATAGTTCTGGATCTTGGGAAGTGCAAGACCAGGATGCAAGCATGGTCATGTGAGGGTCACACATTGTAGCCCCATGCAGCGGAAGGGATTAGCTAGTTCTCTGGGGCACCTTTTGTAAGGGCACTAATCCCATCATAAGAGCTCCATCCTCATGCTCTAATCACCTCCCAAAGGCCCCAACTCCTGACACCATCACCTTGGGCATTAGGATTTCAACATATGAATTTGACAGGGACATGAAGAGTCAGATCATAGTAAGGCCTATTTTACCATATGTCACCCAAATTGTTCAAGTGGCTTATGTAGGATTTCCTAGCACAGTTAAGGTTTGCTGATTCTCATGACTTTCCTCCATTTAAAAGAAGCTCATTTCAAACCACAAATGAGTCAGTTGCAGCCTCTGGAGTACAGCTACCTGTATATGGCTCTTGGGTATTTGAAATT
The DNA here is from genome assembly GCA_006408695.1 of Aepyceros melampus. Classification (NCBI taxonomy): domain Eukaryota; kingdom Metazoa; phylum Chordata; class Mammalia; order Artiodactyla; family Bovidae; genus Aepyceros; species Aepyceros melampus. Next base: position 202,399 of record SJXQ01008714.1, on the reverse strand, counting down.
TTAGCCTAAAGTGCTGTTGGGGACCCAGAACCAAGACAAAGCCCAAGGATCTTGGAAAACTTCCTCCCTTCTACCCCTGAGCCATGGCAACCACAGATCTACAAACTACAAACAATTTAAATTACTACGGCCTGAGTGCCTGGCTTACTACCCTTGCTGCTTAACTTCACACTGTTCCCTTTAATGGCAAGCATGTGGTGGGGAATCTCTTAAGTGAGAAATGGACACCAAGAGAAGACTGACCCTTCCCTATGCCCTTGCTGCTCTGATGCCAGTCTTGCTTTTCCTTCTAACCCTTGGAGTACACGACCACTTCCATCAAACAACGTGGGTACTTTGGCCTTGCACTAGACTCCTGGTGAGGCTTAGATTTAGTTGATGAATGCCAAATTGATTATTTTTAAAATTAGGGGGATTTTTTTGTCTTGGACTTATTTCTCATTTAATGCATAGAGCTGCTCTGAGAAAATATTTATTGTGAAGAATTCGAGTGCTTACTATGTGATATTTTTAGCCTCTCCCAGGGCTAGGAAGGCAAGAGCAGGACTCCTGAAGCTGGAGGTCCATGGTAGGCAACAGTTTTGTCTCTGGGATCAATGAATTCCAGAACTAAGGATGCGTTTGTTTCCCACATCAAGGGCAAGCGCTGCGGGTGTGCAGGACTAAAATCCTACAAAGGCTGTTACTCTCAGGCACTCCTGCTGCCTGCTCCTGTATATTGAGCCTTAAAGGAATACAGAAACAAGCTAAACACATTTTATTGGGTAGAATTTCCACCAAGCTCCTGAGAATTGAGAAAGAGAGTAAATAACATTTTCCTTCTTTATTATGTTGGCTGCCTCTTATGAACTACCTCGTAGAAAGCAAGGCAAGTATACAATCAAGTTCCAAGTAAATAACATCATTAATTCAAATGGAATAAAGTGTGAAACATGACCCAATCCAAACTGTTTTATATATATATATATATTTATTTAAAAATTAGAATGATCTCATGTGAAAGTGACAGGAATGTGCTATAATTTAGAAATAGATGAATCATCCAGTGTTCCCAGGATAACATTTTTATGTACTGATGAAATCTACGTATTATATCATGTTAAGAAAAATAAACCTCTGCCCATAAAATACTTTTATTAGAGTTTACCAAGTTAGCAGAATGGCAGCTAATGTTTGGAGTGCCTATTAAAGTGCAGGTTATTTGTCTGATAGTGATTATTGAGCATATTATTAAAAATGTGCTTTCACAAAATGTTAACAATTCTCACTGTATACAGATCCACACAGAAAATAAAACTTTTAACTTGTGGAGATTAAATACCCAGTAAAATATTTATTGTTGCACAATGTATTGTTAACTGTGTTGACTACTCTTCAGTAAGGTGCTACATAAAATGAAAAATTAACCACTGTAGAATAGAAAATAGTTTAAAGTTCCGAAGCAAGTTCCTGTGCATACAAAACAGCTTTGTCCTGGGCAATGTAATGTGGAAACATTTCAGTGAAGAAGACACCATCGTCAGATACCTGACAGCAAAACAAAACCAAGACCAGCACTGGAATTGCTAAATTAAGGAGCTGCATGCAAACGCAGGCTGGTCTGAATGAACAGTGTTTGAAGGATGCATGCAGGGTTTGGGGAGATAATGAAATTTCACTGCTATTATAACTGCATCTCAGCAATCAGAGCACAAGTTGGCTGCTGTTGCGTTGTGAAATTCAAGAGAGATAATAAACTTCCAGATTAAAATTTCAATTCATATTTTGAGAATTAAAAAAAAAAAATGATTGCCTCCCTCACTCTGTGCTTTAGAAACCCTCTGTTGAAATCACCCTAGGGTCTGAAATGTGAGTGTATGGTGGATTACAATTTTAGTGTTAATCAGAGCACTTCACTCAAACAGTAATCTCAAAATTCTTTCTCCTCATTGATTTTGCTTCTTTCTCCCTTTAAAACTCTGTGTTAGCAGACTTACTTTTAGATTTTTGAGAAATGACAATTTTTCTCTTGTGTGTCCTGGAAATGATTTTTTCCCCCCAAAAAACAGCTACCTCACTTTGCTGTCTGCCTAAAACACTTAAATAGGAGCCAAAAGTACCAAATTTTCATCCCTCTGCTACTGAAGTAGCCTAAGACATTGAAAAGAGTTAGAACCCAAGCAGGAAGGAAATCTTCCTGTCAGAAATTGCCTAGTTTGGCTGTGCTCTCCTGTGAGGGTTTAATTAAGTTGTTAAATCCATTTTCTGAGTTTCTGAAAGAGCACAGTACCTGCTGGCACTAATCCAGGTAATTTTTTTTTTCTTGACTTTTAAACCAAGTTTGAAACTAAGGTTTGCAAAAGGTCTTTGTGGTGAACCTCATTCTCATAGATGCCTCTCAGTATGTAAATCCCATTCACATGTGAGCCTACTACTAATTAGACACTGCTGCTGCTGCTGCTAAGTCGCTTCAGTCGTGTCCAACTCTGTGCGACCCCATAGATGGCAGCCCACCAGGCTCTGCCATCCCTGGGATTCTCCAGGCAAAAACATTGGAGTGGGTTGCCCTTTCCTTCTCCAGTGCATGAAGTGAAAAGTGAAAGCAAAGTCTCTCCATCGTGTCCGACTCTTTGCGACCCCATGGGCTGCAGCCCACCAGGCTCCTCTGTCCATGGGATTTTCCAGGCAACTAGTTAGATACTACTACATGCTGAATTGAGAACCTTCCAAAACTGTAGACTGTCCAGTCTCTTAGAGGAGCTGAAAAGATGACTACTGTGGATGAAAAATGTCATCTACCATATCAAGTTATCAGCCACTGCAACTACCCCTAACTGTGCATCCTGAGGGGATTCAGGATGGAGAAAAACAGGATACTTGCCTGAGATATTTAACGTGCATAGCAAAGGAATGATTTCAATAAGCCCAGATTCTTCCATCTTCCCATATGTAGCAAAGTGATGCTAAATTCGTTCAGTTGAGATGTCTGGTTTTCTTTAATTAACAGTAATCTTTTGATATTTCAATTACTTGGTTATTACTTCAAAAACTCCTAAGCATCCTGACCCCTCCCTTACCTCTTCAGAGACGTCCCTCAGGGCTATCTGAGAGGCTGCCAAATAAAACAACAAGTCTACCAAATAAAACATAATTTGCAATTTTTAGGTTGTGCATTTTTTTCAGTCAATACTACCCTATGTATCTGGAGAAGGAAATGGCAACCACTTCAGTATTCTTGCCTGAAAAATCCCGTAGACAAAGGAGCCTGGCAGCTTACTGTCCATGGGCTCACAAAGACTTGGACATGACTAAGCAAGTAAGCAAGTGCACATGCACACAACCTATATCATCTTCTTAGTCCCAAAGATTTTTTTTTTACTGTAAAAATCATACACAGTCATGTGAAAGACTTCTTCTAAAAAGCATTCTCTCAGTGCCTATTTCTTGGAGTCAATTACACATAGACTGGACTTTGAGCTGCTTGAGTGCAGGGAACATATTTTATTTATGCTGAATATGTCTGGTAAATAATAAGCACTCAATACATATTTGTTGAAAGAACAAAGAATGAATGGGTGAGTGTACATTGCTACCTTCTTCTACATGCTCTGAATTAGTGCTGTGGTTGAGAATGTTATCTTGGAAGTGTGACATTGTAAGGCAGGGAATTTAGAATAAACAGGAGCTCATATCTCCTTTTGAAGAAAAACTTAAAGAATTTGCATTGTGCTAGAAGCGAGATCAAGAGACTTTACCAAATTAATGCACATGAACAAGTTTATTTGTGAAATATGAGAGAGCTTGTAGAAACTATGATTCTAAGCAGTGGTCAGATTTGATGTCTTGCCATAATCCATATCACCTTTAGCCATCAGGGTATTGCCTTCCAGTGGGGATTCTTCCTCCTCTTTATAAAGATGCCAGCCCAAATGACACTGTTCGACTTAAGCTTATTTGTCAACAGGCAAATTTCCTACAGACTGTATACACACACACACACACACACACACACATACACATATATGTGTTTTTGACCACACCACCAGTAACTTCTTTTCACTCAAAACTACAAATAATAGAATTGAGGCCCTGGAGGGAACTTCCTACATTTTAGACTTTTCAGAATCTTAGAAAAAATATTCTGTTTCTCTTTAAAACAAAAGCAAACATAAAAGAGCCTAGCATTATGCCATACATAGACATTCCTAAAATGCAAGTAAGACGGTAGGCGCTGGGAGAGGGCATAAAGGGCAGATAGACTGAAACCAAAATCACAGAAAACTAACCAATCTAAACACATGGACCACATTTTTGTCTAACTCAATGAAACTAAGCCATGCCATGTAGAACCACCCAAGAAGGACAGGTCATGGTGGAGAGTTCTGACAAAATACAATCCACTGGAGAAGGGAATGGCAAACTACTTCAGTATTCTTGCCTTGAGAACCCCATGAACAGTATGAAAAGGCAAAAAGATAGGACACTGAAAGATGAACTCCCCAGGTCGGTAGGTACCCACTATGCTACTGGAAATCAGTGGGGAAATAACTCCAGAAAGAATGAAGGGGTGGAGTCAAGTAAAAACAACACACAGTTGTGGATGTGACTGGTGATAGATGCAAGGTCCAATGCTGTAAAGAGCAATATTTCATAGCACCCTAGAATGTTAGGTCCATAAATTAAGGCAAATTGGTAGTGGTCAAACAGGAGATGGCAAGAGTGAACACTGACATTTTAGGAATCAGCTAACTAAGATGGACTAGAGTGGGTGAATTTAACTCAGATGACCATTATATCTACTAATGTGGGCAACAATCTCTTAGAAGAAATGGAGTAGCCATAATGGTCAACAAAAGAGTCCAAAATGCAGTACTTGGATGCAATCACAAAAATGACAGAATGATCTCTCTCCCTTTCCAAAGCAAACCATTCAATATCACAGTAAACCAAGTCTATGCCTCAACCAGTAATGCTGAAGAAGCTGAAGTTGAATGGTTCAATGAAGACCTATGAGACCTTCTAGAATTAACACCTGGAAAAGATGTCCTTTTCACTATGGGGGACTAGAATGCAAAAGTAGGAAGTCAACAAACACCTGGAGTAACAGGCAAAATTGGCCTTGGAGTACAGAATGAAGGAGGGCAAAGGCTAACAGATTTTTGTCAAGAGACTTCACTGGACATAGCAAACACCCTCTTTCAACAAAACCAGAGAAAACTTTACACATGGATGTCACCAGATGGCCAACACCAAAATCAGACTGATTAATTCTTTACAGCCACAGATAGAGAAGCTCTAAAGAGTCAGCAAAAACAGGACTGGGAGCTGATTATGAACTCCTTATTGCCAAATTCAGACTTAAATTGATGAAAATAGGGAAAAACAGTAGACCATTCAGGTATGACGTAAATCAAATCCCTTACAATTATACAATGGAGGAGAGTTAATAGATTCAAGGGATTAGATATGATAGAGTGTCTGAAGAACTATGGACAGAGGTTCGTGACAACAGGAGGCAGGGATCAAGATAATCCCCCAAGAAAATGAAATGCAAAAAGGAAAAATGGTTGTCTGAGAAGGCCTTACAAATAGCTATGAAAAGAAGTGAAGCCAAAAGCAAAGGAGAAAAGGAAAGATATACCCATTTGAATGCAGAGTTCCAAAGAATATCAAGGAGAGATAAGAAAGCCTTCCTCAGTGATCAATGCAAAGAAATAGAGGAAAACAACAGAATGAGAAAGACTAGAGAGGTCTTCAAAAAAAATTAGACATACCAAGGGAACATTTCATGCAAAGATGGGCTCAACAATGGACAGAAATTGTATGGACCTAAAATAAGCAGAAGATATTAAGAAGAGGTGGCAAGAATACACAGATAAACCGTACAAAAAAAGACTTTCATGACCCAGATAATCACTATGGTGATCACTCACCTAGAGCCAGACATCTTGGAATGTGAAGTCAAGTGGGCCTTAGAAAGCATCATTATGAACAAAGCTAGTGGAGATGATGGAATTCCAGTTGAGCTGTTTCAAATCCTGAAAGATGATGCTGTGAAAGTGCTGCACTCAATATGCCAGCAAATTTGGAAAACTCAGCAGTGGCCACAGGACTGGAAAAGGTCAGTTTTCATTCCAATCCCAAAGAAAGGCAATGCCAAAGAATGCTCAAACTACCACACAATTGCACTCATCTCACATGCTAGTAAAGTAATGCTCAAAATTCTCCAAGCCAGGCTTCAGCAATACTTGAACCATGAACTTCCAGATGTTCAAGCTGGTTTTAGAAAGACAGAGGATCAACCAGAGGATCACCATAAAAGCAAAAGAGTTCCAGAAAAATATCTATTTCTGTTTTATTGACTTTGCCAAAGCCTTTGACTGTGTGGATCACAATAAACTGTGGAAAATTCTGAAAGAGATGGGAATACCAAACCACCTAATCTGCCTCTTGAGAAATCTGTATGCAGGTCAGGAAGCAACAGTTAGAACTGGACATGGAACAACAGACTTGTTCCAAATAGGAAAAGGAGTACGTCAAGGCTGTATATTGTCACCCTGCTTATTTAACTTATATGCAAAGTACATCATAAGAAACCCTGGGCTGGAAGAAGCACAAGCTGGAATCAAGATTGCTGGGAGAAATATCAATAACCTCAGATATGCAGATGACACCAGCCTTATGGCAGAAAGTGAAGAGGAACTAAAGAGCCTCTTGATGAAAGTGAAAGAGGAGAGTGAAAAAGTTGGCTTAAAGCTCAACATTCAGAAAATGAAGATCATAGCATCCGGTCCCATCACTTCATGGCAAATAGATGGGGAAACATTGGAAACAGTGCCTGACTTTATTTTTTGGGCTCCTAAATCAGTGCAGATGGTGACTGCAGCTATGAAATTAAAAGACATTTACTTCTTGGAAGGAAAGTTATGACCAACCTAGATAGCATATTCAAAAGCAGAGACATTACTTTGCCAACAAAGATCCATCTAGTCAAGGCTATGGTTCTTCCAGTGGTCATGTATGGATGTGAGAGTTGGACTATAAAGAACGCTGAGCACTGAAGAATTGAGGCTTTTGAACTGTAGTGTTGGAAAAGACTCTTGAGAGTCCCTTGGACTGCAAGGAGATCCAACCAGTCCATCCTCAAGGAGATCAGTCCTGAATATTCATTGGAAGGACTGATGCTGAAGCTGAAACTCCAATACTTTGGCCATCTGGTGCAAAGAACTGACTCACTGGGAAAGACTCTGATGCTGAGAAAGATCGAAGGCAGGAGGATAAGAGGGCAACAGGGGAGGAGAAGTTTGGATGCATCACCGACTCAATGGACATGAGTGTGTGTAAATTCCAGGAGTTGGTGATGGATAGGGAGGCCAGTCTTGCTGTGGTCCATGGGGTCAAAAAGAGTCAGACACGACTGAGCAACTGAACTGAACTGAACTGAAGTAAATCCCAATAAATGAAGACACCAAACTCAAATCTGGCCTCTTAATGAGTCTGTAAAATATGATGACAAGCTTTCTGATATAATACCTTACATCGAGATAGTGTTGCTATTATGTCCCCTGAAGCATCTGATAAATGCTATTATAAGCCACAGATATAGAAACTTAAGCATAAAGTAAAAAAAGAAAAAAATTAGATAAGGAGCTAGGTTACTATTTTGTTGTATGACCAATTAATGTTTTCAACTTATTGGAAAATGTCACAGAAATTCACTGCTTTTGTTCAATTATAAAAATTTGTTTTATAAATTCTATAGTATAAAGAAAAATATATTCACATTTTCCCTGTTGTAAAAAAAGGGGACTTGTGCTAGAATCACCTTTCATATCTAATTATTGTCTGTGATCTTACAAACTCACTTAAAAATCAACTGTAGTCCCATTCCAAACTAATGAGTTACCTACAATACCAGTGTCCAGTCTTGTTCTCAGAACAGTGTAAATATGTAATATATTTTTGTTGTTGTACTGAATCTACAACAAATAGATCAAAAATAAAAAGATAAACTATAGTCCCAGCATTTTAGAATGCACTATTGCTTTTAAGAAGAAAAGTTAGAGACCAATGCACACCTGACACCTTCAGCTCGCCTTTTGTGCAAATCATAGTGTAACAAGGAGGATGCAAAATAGCTTGTGGAACTGAGTTTGAAGCTTCTGCTTCTGCAATAGTCTTTAATCATGTAGAAAAATTATGTTAAAAATGTCCTTCTAATATTGAGTAACAGCTGTGCTACACATTCTGCTAGTACTAGCAATTCATAAATTAAAATAACTGGCAATTTTGCACTAAATTTATGTCAGCTAATGCGTGGTCAATGTAGGAGAGATGTTAAATCATAAACATTAGAGAAGTTTTCCTAAACAAAAGACCAGCCCCATTAGTTTTAGTGGTTTCGATAAATGGTTAAATAAACCATCCAGTATATTCTAAGAGATTGTATTTTTTTCACCTTAAAAAAGTCTGAACAGTTTAGCCTTAATTCACAATTGAAATTCTCCTTACTGCTGGGTGATAGTCAGAGGGCAACCATATATCTCAAAACTAGACAAGCTCCTACATATCCCAGATGCAACGCCACAGAGGGTCTGCTTTTAAGAGGCTGCTGTACATGAAGGCAGCCACTGATTTGTGTGTTTACTTCTAAATTTGTGGTGTTTCCTAAAAGTAATGTGCTCTTTCGTGTTCAATCTGCACCTACTCTGCTATCATATATTCTTACAGGAAGGGCCAGTGCCCTTCCCACTCTATGTGTGTGTTTATTTAACCATTTATTTAAATCACTAAAATTAATGGGGCTGGTCTTTTGTTTAGGAAAGCTTTTCTGATGTTTATGACTTAACATCCTCTCCTACATTGACCAGGCATTGGCTGACATACATTTAGTGCAAAATTAGATTAGAACTGTGAAAGGAGCTATTTCAAAGGTTTATATATGCAGATGGTCTAATTTGGTGAAAGGAAAAAATAAATAAATAAATGAGTGTGTGGAGCATGAAGAGAAAACTGCGGTAGAATACAGAAGATATGACCTGCTTTGCAAAGACAAATCCTTGACAAAGAACCATCTACTGAACAAATTCTGATTATCCAAAAAACAAACAACAAAAAAGCACTAAAGAAAGCAGTCTTTAGTGATTCTGGTTTAAATAACACATTAAATTCAAGCAGGAAAGAGTTTAGGCTGACTTCAGACTTCTTCAAAGCCACATTCACTGTCAGAAGAAAAGGAGCTATTTCTACAAGATTCTCGTGTGGCTGAAAACATTCCACCCAGACAAGACACAAGTCAAGAGAAATGGCAACCCGAAATATTCTCAAACATGCTTCTGGATCTCTTCTACAAAGAAAACAAAATCAGACTCCCATATTCTCTGTACAGATCTGATGAACACTTCATATGAAAACTACTCAAAACTCAAGAGTTAAATCCCTCAAAATGGAGAAGCTACTGCAAAATAACTGGAAAGGAAACCATCTGAATAAAACCAAGATTATTTCCTACAATGACTGTGGTTAAAAATGTAAGGTAAATGTAAGCTGAATAACAAAATCATAATACACAGTTTTAATAGATATTAAATCTATATGGCTATTAAAAATTAAGAAGCCATTTAATTTTATACTTTGTATAAAATATAGCAAGTATAAAGTGCTAATATCTTCATCTCTCACAGCAGAGATTGTTACTGATGTTATTAAAATGGCAACTTATATGCAATATTTTTCACAAGTTTTTAGGATTAGAGGGCTCTCTGTTATGAAACAGTATCTTTGGGGTAAAGAAATATTCTGTTGGAGTTCAAAAATCCTTTTATTTCTTAGGAAATTCTTCTTTGTTAAATGAAATAATTGTTTTATTTAAAATAATTGTTTGTTGTTTAGTTGCTAACTTGTGTCCAACTCTTTGCGGCCCTATGGACTGTAGCCCTCCAGGCTCCTCTGTCCATGGGATTTCCGAGGCAAGAATGCTGGAGTGGGTAATCATTTTCTTCTCTGCTAGATCTTCTTGACCCAGGGACTGAACTCATGTATGTCTCCTGCACTGGCAGATGGATTCTTTACCACTGAGCCCTCAGGGAAGCCTGTTTAAAATAGTAGTAATATTTAATGTTGCTTCAAAAAGTTTTTCTCTTTATTTATTTGCCTACCTGACCACTGAACCATCCAAACTTATAGCGATAGCTTATGGAGTTGTTGATCAAAGATAATGCCTGTCATAGAGAAAGGTGGAATTAGAAATAGTTTACTTTATACTTTTCTAGTAGATTTTTATAATGAATATATATATATATATCATTTTCATTCAGCAATGTAATTATTCCCCTGGAAACAAAAAGAAGAAACAAGTAAAAAAAAAAAAAAAAGACGCGAAGAAGAAGAAAGCCATTCAAGAGCCCCTAAATATCAAAGTCCCTTTCTCTTTATAGCCCAAGATGACTTAACTGATCATTGTCTACTTAAGCTGCCGGACAGAGCTCATCTTAATGTACTTTCTTCATTTGGGTATCATATTTTGAATTTAAGTAATTTGCTTTTAAATTTGTAAATTAATATTTTTAAAAGTTTTATCATAGTAAGACATAAGAATTAAAGCCATGTAATTCTTTGTCTCTTCTCACTTCAAGTTTTAGTCCCTAGACCAATTCCTCTTAACTTTTATCATTGGTATTTCCCTTTTTATTCCACATTCCCCCATTCTTACTTTGCAGTTTTAGAAATGTCTGTTTGTTTACTTTAGTAATAGATGAGAAATTAGTTCATAGATACTACTCCCTAATTTTACTAATTTACCAACAACCCAAATAATTTTTATCATCATTATTAGTTTCATAGCAACATAGAATTTATTTCTACTTCATTTCCCCGGAAGTTTAACCATACAATTAAATTTTAATTTAAGGTTTTACATTTTCTCTTTCTAAAATGTCCATTTTATTTCCTTTTGTAAACTCAGCTTCTCTGTTCAAATTCTGCATCTCTGTCCCTGTTCATGTATTCTTCTATCATATTTGTGATGCCTATTCAGTGTATCTGAATCTTGTCTACTAATTCTAATGTCTGAGTCTATTTCCCTGACTACTTTTTCTATTGATTAGTATTTACTTTATCTTCTATAGCTCTTAATTAGTTATTATACTCTAGACGGGGGAGCCTGGTGGGCTGCCGTCTATGGGGTTGCAGAGTCGGACACGTCTGAAGCGACTTAGCAGCAGCAGCAGCAGCAGACATATATTTAAAAGAGGCTTATAAACTGAATAAAATGTTTGCCAGATGGGAATTTAGTAACTTGGTAACTGGTGTAAGAAAATGATCATTTCAATCTGAAGGTAGCTGACCTAGTTTGGGACTAGATTGCAACTTTAGTTAATTTCAATTTACCTCTTATTTCAATATCTTCTGGGTGAGATTTTCCCTGGATATGTTGCAATCTCTTCCTTCTTGCAAGATCTAAGAACTGTGAGACTACAGAGAGTTCTTTTTGCTTTCTAGCCAGAACTCTTGTCTTCCATGCTGCCACTGCCAAACATTCAACAAAAGTCCTGCTGGGGGAGGGAAATCAGCAAGCAGAGAGAATGAGTTTTGTATCTAGGGGTTCTGTAGATCTAAAATGTCAGCCAACAATGTTATTAAATCTCTTGCATATCCTTATCCCAGAAAGGTGCTTTTGCCTTTGTCAGGCTTAATTTTCAACTTGCCTATACCCGGACTTTCAGACCATCCAGAGAGGAAAATCACCTGATCCTTAGAAATGTCTTGTTGTCAAGATACAGTTCCTTTAGACTTCTTTATGTCTTCTGTTCTCTAAAAGTGTTAAAAAGGAGACAATTTTTTAAAATTATTTCTATTTGTTATTTTCTAGGTGATTTTCTTTGACCATATTTTCTTTTTTTCAAACTCATGTGCTTTCTTGTTTGTTTGTTATTTCTTCCTTTTCCAGTAAGGCTCTTCTCATTTTATTAAGGAAGTATTTTCCAAATCTCTCTTGGAACACTAATTGGATTATCTTCTATCCTTCAAAATATGTCTTTTCCCATGGGAAGGATTTTTCTTGCTCTTTTTAAAAAAATATTTGAGCTTTTATCTTTTGCAATGAGAATTTTCCCTGATGTCTAGAGGGGCTTATTCTCCATTTAATTAAGGGACTACAGCAAATCTGACTGTGAACTCTGTAGAGGACTTGGCAGACTTTAATATGACTGGGTAAAAAGCTGACAGTTGAGTTTTCAGATCCCTAAATAACAGAATATGCATCATTTAACTCTGGGGTTTGTCTCTCCCATTGACTATCTTAGTTCCCCTCCCCCTCCACAAAGATGGTTTAGCTTATTTGAAGAGAAGTACTTGATTGCTTTCTACCATTTCACCTTTCTCCATGTGGGCTAAATTCCTTTCTTCTAGGCAATCTGTGGGCGACATAGGAGAGCAGTAGAGAGGCTAACTATTCCTTCTATAGACATCCATTTCTACTTTTTGTAGACATATTTCCAACTTCCAAGCCCTACTGAGTTTCTGAAGATAAAGTTTGTTTAATCCTTAGTTGTAAATTTTCTAAAGTATACTTGACTTTTTCTTTTCATTTCTGCCTTGTTGGTTACCAGTCCTCAGTGTTTCTTTGCTGTTGTTTGTATATGTGTGTCTGTTTGCACATGTGTCTGTGTATGTATAAGTGATGTGCTTCCAGAAAGAAAAGTTCTATAGAGCAACTAGAATGATACATACTTCCATCATCCCTACTTTGGGGGAGTAAATGCCTTTATATGTCCATTTTATTTTATTTGAAGTCATGTCAGTAGAGAGAAAGAAGACAAACAGATATTCACTCTGCTGCCTTGAAAAAGATGTGTTTTTTTTAATTCCTTTTTATTAAACAATAAAATTAGATTTCAATGATATAGTTTCATCTTAGCTGTAATCAAATACTTCTCTTCTTAGAAGAGTGAGAAGAAAGGGTCATTCAGAGACTATTTAACTAAAGAAGAACCTACAGAATATAAAAACAATTTCATCCACTTCTTATAGCTTTGGTAAACAAAATCAGATTTGCTTGAATGGTGCCTTGCCTTTCCATTTCTTTTAAAATATTTTAATGCATTGGACATGAAAAATCTTAAATGTACTTTATGAAAAGTTTTCAAGAAACATTTAGATGGAAGTAGAATTGTTACCGTAAGTCAAGTACATATACATTCCTACAACTAAAATTAAAACTACATCAAAAAGCTAGAGACCATCAGACAGAGGATGGTAAATTATCCAGTGACAAGCTTATTCTGTTGAGATGAAAGCATGGAAGAGAAAAACAAAAACTATTAGTAAATGGAACCTTCTAATTCCCATCCTGATTGTGCATTTTTACTATGTGATTACCACTCAATCTTTCCAGTTTTATGTGAGAATCTTTCTTACTGGCCTTAAAAAACAAAGAATATGCATATCTCAAAAACCAAGAAGTCCATGAGTAGGAAGTCTTCACACTTGGTGAATCCTCCAGGTCATTAATGGCTTTAAGAACCCAGATTGTTTCCAATTTTTCTCAGAGTATGAGCTTATCTGTTCCTAAGGGGACAAGCTCCTGTCATCACATGAAGATAGGACAATGGCAAGTAGAAGGTGAGCTTTTTCTTATGTAACACGTTTGGTCTCCTAACTGAGATTTTCAACATTCATGAAGAACTAAAGAGCCTCTTGATGAAAGTGAAAGAGGAGAGTGAAAAAGTTGGCTTAAAGCTCGACATTCAGAAAGCTAAGATCATGGCATCCAGTCCCATCACTTCATGGCAAATAGATGGGGAAACAGTGGAAAGAGTGGCTGGCTTTATTTTTCTGGGCTCCAAAATCACTGCAGATGGTGATTGCAGCCATGAAATTAAAAGACGCTTACTCCTTGGAAGGAAAGTTATGGCCAACATAGACAGCATATTGTAAAGCAGAAACATTACTTTGTCAACAAAGGTTCATCTAGTCAAGGCTATGGTTTTTCCAGTGGTGATGTATGGATGTGAGAGTTGGACTATAAAGAAAGCTGAGCACAGAAGAATTGATGTTTTTTAACTGTGGTGTTGGAGAAAACTCTTGAGAGTCCCTTGGACTGCAAGGGGCTCCAACCAGTCCATCCTAAAGAAAATCAGTCCTGAATATTCATTGGAAGGACTGATGCTGAAACTGAAACTCCAATACTTTGGCCACCTGATGCAAAGAGCTGACTCATTTGAAAAGAGCCTGATGCTAGGAAAGATTAAGGGCAGGAGGAGAAGGGGACAACAGAGGTTGAGATGGTTGGATGGCATCACCGACTCAGTGGAGATGGGTTTGGGTAAATTCCAGGAGTTGGTGATGGACAGGGAGGCCTGGCATACTGCAGTTCATGGAGTCACAAAGAGTTGGACACGACTGAGCGACTGAACTGAACTGAACTGAGGAGAAATGGAAAGGATGGAGTATGAGTGAGAAGATGAAAGACACAAACAACCCTGTTTTCATATGCATACGGGAATCTGCCATCTGGTGGGCTGCTGTCCCTGGGGTCACACAGAGTCGGACACGACTGAAACGATTTAGCATGCATGCACGCATTGGAGAAGGAAATGGCAACCACTCCAGTGTTCTTGCCTGGAGAATCCCAGGGACAGAGGAGCCTGGTGGGCTGCCATCTATGGGATCGTACAGAGTCGGACACAACTGAAGCGACTTAGCAGCAGCAGCAGCATGTACCATCTGATGTGAAGAACTGACTCATTGGAAAAGACCCTGATGCTGAGAAAGACTGAAGGCAGGAGGAGAAGGGGACTCTGTTGAGAGGATGAGATGGTTGGATGCATCACTAACTCCATGGACATGAGTTTGGGCAAGCTCCAGGTGTTGGTGATGGACAGAGGAGCCTGGTGTGCTGCAGTTCATGGTGTCACAAAGAGTCGGACATGACTGAGTGGCTGAACTGAACTGAGCAAGAAGAAAGGAATATTCCTTTTTTCTTTAGGCATAAAATAGCCACCGGGGCATTTTATGTAGAGAGGTCTCCACCACTTTATCTCTTTCATTGCCTAAAACATCAGCAACAGCAGCTTCTAGGGGAAAGGGTAGGGTTAGTAGGGCCAGTGGAAAATACTACATAGCAAATAAAGCTAGTGTGTAAACACTTGAGCAAGAGTGAAGAATCTTCACATTCTCACCATAACAGAGGCATTGAAGATGGAAAACACTAGAGCTGTTGAGGAAGGGAGGCAAATGGCAGATGTCACAACAAAAGTTGCTGGCTCACTTTTGAGTAGATGTTAAGTCTTGTCTCAAGATTTATTTGTGGGAGCTGAAGTGTGAATTCAGAGGATGAGATGGCTGGATGGCATCACTGACTTTATGGACATGAATCTGAGTGAACTCCCAGAGTTGGTGATGGACAGGGAGGCCTGGCGTGCTGCAATTCATGGGGTCGCAAACAGTCAGACACAACTGAGCAACTGGACTGAACTGAACTGAAGTGGAATTAAAAATGAAATAGAGGTCACACCCATCTTTGAGATGAGGGTATTTCCTGTGTCTTATTTCTCCTAGGTGAAGACTTTTTTCTTCTCCCTTTTGTGAAGTTTTTTCTATAAACTTTTACATTGACTATGTAGCATAATCAGAGAAGGCAGTGGCACCCTACTCCAGTACTCTTGCCTGGAGAATTCCATGGACAGAGGAGCCTGGTGGGCTGCAGTCCATGGGGTCGCGAAGAGTCAGACACGGCTGAGCGACTTCACTTTCACTTTCACTTTGATGCATTGGAGAAGGAAATGGCAACCCACTCCAGTGTTCTTGCCTGGAGAATCCCAGGGACGGCAGAGCCTGGTGGGCTACCGTCTATGGGGTCGCAGAGAGTCATACACGACTGAAGTGACTTAGCAGCGGTAGCAGCAGCATGTAGCATCATGAATGTTTAATCCAGTTTTCACGTAATTTGTTGCATTATGTATTTTGTGGTTTTAGTTTTCAAGTAGGAAGTTCTGAGTAATGAGGAACTAGGTAGTTGGAGATGAAAACATAAACAATCCCAGTGAAAGTGTTAGTGACTCCGTCATGTCTAAATCTTTGCAACCCAACTTGTGGGTAAAACAAAGCAGACAGAATTCAAAATGAGAGAGAATGAATCTCCAGATTAGTAATCTATCTTCTCTGGAAATGTCCTTCATGAAAAGGGTAGGGCCTCAGTAGCCATGTCTATGATACTTGGCCCTGTATTCTTTGGTCTGTTGTCTTGGTCACTCAATCATGTCTGGCCCTTTGTGACCCCATGGACTGTAGCCCACCAGCCTCCTCTATACATGGAATTCTCCAGGCAAGGATCCTGGAGTGGATTGCAATTCCCTTTTCCAAGGCATCTTCCTGATCCAGTGGTTGAACCCAGGACTCCTGAATTGCAGGCAGATTCTTTATTGTCTGAGCCATCAGGGAAGTATTATAATTAACCAAAGATGAACCATTCAGATCCTGTCTGTGGCCTATTTGAAACATGAAGGCAGAACAGGGAATCTGAAAGTCATTGGAGCTGAGTCATATTAATGGCAGTGCCTAGTGACAGACTAAGCATCTGCTTAGGGTACCAGCAAAACAGAAAAATTGGGGGAAAATGTGATGTTGCACATCAAAGTCAATCAAAACAGTAGACATTTAAAATCTTTATATTTTCAAAAATCAAGATAATAGCAAAAAAAAAAAAAAAACAATTTTGCTGAGCTTCTTTAACTCTTGTATAGATAGAGCTCTATCTATTACCTATTTTTCAGAGTTTAAGTCCCTACGGTCACCTTGATACCATCCTTTCCTGATGTGACACTGTCCCATTTTTCCTCTGATTCTCTGAGTTCAACTATATCCTTCCTCAAATCCAATTTCTTGAAGGTTCTAGAGTGCAGTTATTTAGGCTATAAGATTGAAACCAAGGACACATAAATGTCTTACACTGGTTCAGTATCCTACAGTTTACAAAATGCTTTCATCTCACTATTTCATTCTTTCAAGAATCCTAGGAGATACAGATATTATTAATTTTGTTATACAGATAAATAAATGAATACTTAAAATAGCAATAATCATGTGCTCAATAAGCTTCAAAACCCATTATAGAAAACTAGTTCCACATTCCTTTTGTCAAGTCAAACCAGCTGGCTTGGAAAATTTATTGAAAGTAAAGAATATATATATCCTGGAGATCAATTCAGTTCAGTTCAGTTCAGTCACTCAGTTGTGTCCGACTCTTTGAGACCCCATGAGTCGCAGTATGCCAGGCCTCCCTGTCCATCACCAACTCCCGGAGTTCACTCAGACTCACGTCCATTGAGTCCGTGATGCCATCCAGCCATCTCATCCTCGGTCGTCCCCTTATCCTCCTGCCCCCAATCCCTCCCAGCATCAGGGTCCCTTCTAATGAGTCAACTCTTCGCATAAGGTGGCCAAAGTACTGGAGCTTCAGCTTTAGCATCATTCCTTCCAAAGAAATCCCAGCGTTGATCTCCTTCAGAATGGACTGGTTGGATCTCCTTGCGTCCAAGGGACTCTCAAGAGTCTTCTCCAACACCACAGTTCAAAAGCATCAATTCTTCTTCTGTGCTCAACCTTCTTCACAGTCCAACTCTCACATCCATACATGACCACAGGAAAAACCATAGCCTTGACTAAGGCTTGCAAAGATGGGCTTGATAAAGGACAGAAATGGTCTGGACCTAACAGAAGCAGAAGATATTAAGAAGAGGTGGCAAGAATACACAGAAGAACCGTACAAAAAAGATCTTCATGACCCAGATAATCATGATGATGTGATGACTCATCTAGAGCCAGACATCTTGGAATGTGAAGTCAAGTGGGCCTTAGAAAGCATCACTACGAACAAAGCTAGTGGAGGTGATGAAATTCCAGTTGAGCTGTTTCAAATCCTGAAAGATGATGCTGTGAAAGTGCTGCACTCAATTTGCCAGCAAATTTGGAAAACTCAGCAGTGGCCACAGGACTGGAAAAGGTCAGTTTTCATTCCAATTCCAAAGAAAGGCAATGCCAAAGAATGCTCCAACTACTGCACAATTGCACTCATCTCACATGCTAGTAAAGTAATGCTCAAAATTCTCCAAGCCAGACTTCAGCAATACGTGAACCGTGAACTCCCTGATGTTCAAGCTGGTTTTAGAAAAGGCAGAGGAACCAGAGATCAAATTGCCAACATC
>SJXQ01008714.1:56196-182855 GCA_006408695.1 Aepyceros melampus | reverse complement strand
CAACCTAGATAGCATATTCAAAAGCAGAGACATTACTTTGCCAACTAAGGTCCGTCTAGTCAAGGCTATGGTTTTTCCTGTGGTCATGTATGGATGTGAGAGTTGGACTGTGAAGAAGGCTGAGCACCGAAGAATTGATGCTTTTGAACTGTGGTGTTGGAGAAGACTCTTGAGAGTCCCTTGGAGTGCAAGGAGATCCAACCAGTCCATTCTGAAGGAGATCAACCCTGGGATTTCTTTGGAAGGAATGATGCTAAAACTGAAGCTCCAGTACTTTGGCCACCTTATGCGAAGAGTTGACTCATTGGAAAAGACTCTGATGCTGGGAGGGATTGGGGGCAGGAGGAGAAGGGGACGACCAAGGATGAGATGGCTGGATGGCATTACGGACTCAATAGACGTGAGTCTGAGTGAACTCCAGGAGTTGGTGATGGACAGGGAGGCCTGGCGTACTGTGATTCATGGGGTCGCAAAGAGTCAGACACGACTGAGCGACTGAACTGAACTGAACTGATGCAATATTGCTCTTTGAAGCATCAGACCTTGCTTCTATCACCATTCACATCCACAACTGGGTCTGCTTTTGCTTTGGCTCCATCCTGTCATTCTTTCTGGAGTAATTTCTTTCTGAAGTGCTATATTGTGATTATTGGACCCACAAACCAGGCTACCCAGTGGTAGGAATAGAGTCCATTTCAAATGTATCAAGTCTCTAGAACTTCTCTTTTCCACCTTTGGATATAAACGTTGCCCACTGGGAAGGAGGCAGATGTAGCTTTCATTAGTGATAAAGTTGAAGGATTCTTTATATATAGCTCTGACATTTTGTTTCCCTTGGTGAGTTTCATTTTAAACATCTCTTTTTCATTTGGGGTTGCATAAAACATCCCAGAACGAAGCCAAACCTTTTGGAATACATACATTCATTTTGTCAACTAAGCACATTCCAGGCATGCCATCTGACTTTAATTTGTTTGTGATGCCACCAGTGTGAATGTTTTCCCCAGGAAACAAACATACTTGGTCTTTAATGAAGTCTTAACCCTTTGAGGCTATTTATGCAACCAATAAATATTAAGTGTCTCTATGTGCCAGGAACTATATTACATACTTTGAAGACAATGTCAGAATTATCATTGTCATTATCCTCTTCATTGGTCAGCAATGAATAGCAGAATAGAGGGATGGCCAGGAAGTGGTGTCAGTTACCCCACAGTTCTCTCCCAACTATCCAAATAAATATTAATATGAGGTGCATGAAAATGAAGATATACTTGCTAATCCATCACGATTTCAAGGCAAATTTCTCCATCTCCCTAGTCATTGGCACCTCTAAAGTTCTAGATCCAAAAATTTGGAGATGTCACCGGTAGCAGCAATTTCCCCGACCTCCTCCTTAGTTCCTCTGGTTCAGCCTTTGCTCCTCTGCTCTCCCTAGTTCCTCTTGCATTGACTTCACTCCCCGGTGATGGCTCTTACCCATCTGTTCAGTCTGTGATGCTGTTGGACAGTCCGTCCCACTCTTGAGGTGGTTCCCATTGCAGGGACACTTCTGTGCATCTAGACTGTGGAAGGTGACAAGCTGGCCTGGGCCTGAGAAGGCCCCCCAAGTTTAAGTGATCCTGGTGCCAACTTGTCCAGAATGGGAGGTGTTATGGTTGAATTGCTTTTTCTGTAAATTCATATGTTGAAATCCTAACCCCAAGTACCTCAGGATGTAAAGCTTATTTAGAAATAATGTTGAAAAAAAAAAAAAAGAATGTTGTTGCAGATGTAGTGAAATTAAAATGAGATCATACTTGAATGGACTGACATACCTGGTGTCCTTATAGAAATGGGAAATTTAGATACAGGCACACACATACAGGGAGAGCATGTGAAGATGAAGGCAGAGATTAAAGTCATGCTACCGCAAGCTAAGGAAATCTGAAGATTGCCAGCAAACCACCAGAGTCAGGGGAGAGGCATGGAACAGACTTTTCCTTACACCCCTGAGAAGGAACTAGCCTGAAGACACTTCAGTCTCAGACTTCCAGCTTCCAACTTCCAGAATCCTGAGACAATTTTTTGTTTAAGCCATTTATTTTGTAGTCTTTGTTATGGTAGTCCTAGTGAACTAATACAGGGTATTTGAAAAGGAGTTGAATTTAATAAGAGGATACAAACTTTCAGCTATGAGATGGATAAGGCCTGAACATCTAATGTAATGGTGATTAGAACTGATAACACTTTTATGGTATAATTGAAATTTGATAAAAGAATAGAACTCCAATATTTTCTTATATGCATATACATAAAGGTATATCCATGAGGTAATGGATATGTTAATTAACTGAGTGAAGGGAACTTTTTCAAAATGTGTCTGCATATCAAATCACCACTATGAACATTGCAGTACTTTATAACTTTAATTATCTATTATATCTTAATAAAGCTGAAATTTTAAAAGAAAGGAAGCTGCATTTAGAGGGGTGACAGGGTTGTGGTTAAATTTTTTATTTCCTTTTTTGAGAATTCTGGTACAGTTGGTAAACTCTTTAGTTAGTCTTCATTTTAGAGAAAGTCTATTTCCTCTAACACAAATATCATATCATATAATGACACTATATTATGCATGACGGAGCTCCTTCCAAAGTTTTGACATAAACAGGTGTCAAAACTCATCTGGTGTTCCCCAAAACTTCGCATGCATAACAATTATCTGGGGGAACTTGTTCAAAGTGCAGACTCCTGGGCTCCACTCTCATACTGACCCAACCAGAATCACTGAAGGCAGAAGAATGACAATCTGTGCTTTTGACAGGCATCTCTTGATTACATTTTGAGGAACATCAATATGAGTTGAAGGAGTGATGGGAGTTCATGCAAAATCTACTGAATGAGGGAGAGGGATCTTCTGGTGTAGTTTTATGGAGAGTCCTAAAATTCTCACTGTAGAGGCAATAACATTTTTAGCTAACATCTAAGAGAATATCCCCAAAGTACTTATTATGCATCATTAGTTAAAATGATCTTGTTGTAGACCTCCTCTCCACAAAAACCACACCATCATAATTTAATGAAGGAGAAAATTACTTCTAATTGGGTTTATTTCCCCAAGGAAAGGCAAGAGTCAAGAAGAGCCAGAAAATTATTTCATTGATTCAATAAATTCTTGGCTCCCTTCTAGGCATAGGGGAAAAAAGCAATGATTGAATTGTCCCTGCCTCCACTGAGCTTATACTCTAGAAGGGAAGGCAAACAAGAATATCTAAGAGCAGACGAAAATTCTAGCACCTACTATCTCTTATTCTCTTATACCGTGAGTTTCAAATTTCCCTTACATAGAAAATGGTTACTTGAGAATATTTTAAGAGTTCTTAAATTTATGAATATGTGTAAAATTTATAGTTTTTGAGAACAAAAAGAGAGCACAATGATTGATTGACTCAATGTCCTATTATAGATTTAAAGCTATAGTATTACTCTGAAAAATTGTGCTGCTAATACTCTGTGATTTACCCATTCTTTCACAGACATTTTGTCTGTGAATCCTCACTAAAAAAAGAAAAGATTTGAAGATTGGGTGGTGTTAATCGCTCCTTTTAACAGGCAACAGCAAGGGCAGAGATGTGTTTCTAATTTTCTCAGTTATCCTGACATTCTAGAAGGACCACAGAGATCAAGTTTCAAAAAAAAGATTTAACCATTCGTTTTTCAAACAAGATGGAAAGGTGTTAATAAAAGAAATAACATTTCAACCACATGGAAAAGTAAAGAAAATAAAAATTTCTGTTCACAACAATTACTATTAGTTTTCCACATTATTCAGTAAAGTTTAGGAGACCATCAAAAAGCAGGTAGAGAATAAAACAGGCTGTATTTTCAATTTAAATCTAATTCAATTTTGATAGAGGTTACCACAATTTAAGTTGCCTAGACCAGCACTGTCACAAAATCTCACACAATTACAAAGAGCATAAATTGTTTTGTCAATGTTTACAGACATTTTCTTTTAATATCCATAAGTATGTATTGCTCAAAACCCAATGCTATACTTGAAAATAGAACTCTGAGAATAAAAACAGCAACCATCTACCACCAGGCATCCATTCCAAACAGGAAGATCCAAACTATATATAATTTAGCAGCCAAGCTTGCTTTTCTTCTAAGTTCCCAGCCTCTTACTTCAGGGTTTTGTGTGGAGTTTTAGAAAGAATATTGAAGACACGGTTCCTAAACCATGGCCATTTTAAGAGGATACAGCATGCCTATTAATAATTGTATTACTCCTCTATTATTGCTAGGAATAATGATGGACTGGAAGCATTGGCCCCTGAGTAGAATTTATCCTGAAATGTTTTCAATTAACTCTTGGCACTGGCAGGAAAGCATCAAACCTTTCCCAGGCTGAAATATGGAAAATCTGCAGGGAACATCTCAGCAGGAGAGGAATTTCATTAAAACGAGCACATCATAATCCAATGACTTCTGCTCTCCCTCTAAGCCTCCCTATTGATAAGGAGTCCGAGGCGATTTTTATGGATTTGCAAAAAGAAATTATTTCATAAGATCTTTTCAGAGAGGTTACTTTGGGCCGAGCCTTTGAATGATTATATGCTCACTGATGAAAAAATGGTCATACATTGAGTTGACTGTGATGCTGGGTATGAGGGTGGACAGAAGGTGTTGAGCCCAGATTCAACCTGCAGAGAGTGGCTTTCTGCAGATGCCCTAGGTTCTGACACGGCAACAGCTTTTCCATGTCTCTGCAGAATACGTTCTGTTACAATGTGGGCTTTGAATAACCTGTTTGGAGAAATGAGAAGCAGACGTCTAATGATCAGCCATCATACAATCTACCAACTTTTAAAAGTGTGAATCTATCAGAAAAAGTTCAGTTGTCTTCCTGGATTGGGAGGAATCGGCAACAACCAGAAAAGCAGTGCAGGGTAGTAAAGGTTTGTTCACTGATTTTCAAATTGTACATTTCTGTCCTCAACTTCCTATCCCAACTCAGCTTTGTTAAATGTTTCATGAGAAAGAAAAAGCCTCAGTTTCCCCACCTGCAGAATCATGACAATATAATACTACACAGACAGGAAGTACTGTGAGTACTAAGAGATATCACATGGAAAAAACGTTTAGCAAGCATTATCTGTTAGAATTTTTTTTTGCCATATTAAAAATAAAGCATCAAAATACTTGACCAGCACTCCCTCAGAACTGTCAAGGTCATCAAAACCAAGGAGACTCTGAGAAACTGTCACAGCCAAGGGGAGTCTACGGATACATGACAAGTAAATGTAATATACCTTGGATGGGATCCTGAAACAGAAAGAAAACATTAGGCAAAAACTAAGGAAATCTGAATAAACTATTGTTGTTGTTTAGTTGCTAAGTCATGTCCAACTCTTTGCAACCCTATGGACTGTAGCCCTCCAAGCTCCTCTGTCCATAGGATTCTCCAGGTAAAAATATCGGAGTGGGTTGCATGCCTTCCTCAGGGGATCTTCCCAGCCCAAAGATTGAATCCACGTCTCTTTCACCTACCCTGCACTGGCAGGTGGGTTCTTTACCATTAGTGCCACCTGGGAAGCTCAAATAAACTATGGACTATGGTTAATAATGTATCCATGTTGGTTCATTGATTACAACAAATGTAATACAAATGTAAGATGTCAGTAAAAAGGGAAACTATGAGAGTGGTATATGAGTAAAATTAAATTATCTGTTTAATTTTTCTACAAATCTAAAATTGTTTTGAAAAATAAATCCCTTCAAACAAACAAGAAAGTCAGTATCATTTGAAATTATAAGGTAGCCTTTTATAAATAACATTCCACCTTAATAAAAGTGAGACCATGTATGCATTTTCATGTTTAGTGGCTAAGTCATGTCTGACTCTTTGCACACCTATGAACTGCAGCACAGCAGGTGAATAAAGAACTTTTGCCTTCTACCAGACACACATGTGCAAGCAAAATACTCCCACATGTGCACACACACACACATGCTCACATGCACACATATGCACTCACATATGTACACACAAAATTCCCATTGCAGATCCAGAATTCTGGTTGTCTCACTGTGGCTTTTGTGGAGTAAGATTCCGTACTCTTGTCACTCAACTACCCATGTGTCTCACATACTCAATCAAGCCGGTTGGTTGTGTTTGAGAGCTACTGGTCTATACCTACACACTTTACTTTCTCAACATCCAATCACTTCTTAAATCCTGGAAGCTGACCTCTACCTACCTCATCACTTGACTGAAACAGTTTTCTTAAAAGTTATCAGTGATTTGTTCATGAATAAGTCCAGTGGTTTTTCTTACTGATCACAGATTCCTCCTTGTTACTGTCTCCACTCTTGCCTGTCTTGTCACATGTTCATTTTGGTTCTCTTATGGGTCTCCTTTTCTGATTTTTCTCAGTTCTCGCATCCTGTAGAGCAAATATTGAACAAGACCCCAATTTTAGCTTTTTGACTTTCACTCATTATTCACTCCTGTTCAGAAATTTCACCGCCTTGCATTCCCTCAACTTCCACCTCTATGCAAGTGATTTCCAAAGCTATGCCACAAGCTTAGACGCCCTTATGACTGCCTATCTCTACTTCTATATGCCCACTGGGTGTGTCCAACTGAGTCAATATTTCTAGAATCCTCTTCATCACCCTTACATAAAAACTTTTCTTCCCCCTATATTTTTTGCTTTTATTAAGGTTGCAAGTGATTTCCAAAGCTATGCCACAAGCTTAGACGCCCTTATGACTGCCTATCTCTACTTCTATATGCCCACTGGGTGTGTCCAACTGAGTCAATATTTCTAGAATCCTCTTCATCACCCTTACATAAAAACTTTTCTTCCCCCTATATTTTTTGCTTTTATTAAGGCTGCAATGGCACCCCACTCCAGTACTCTTGCCTGGAAAATCCCATGGACGGAGGAGCCTGGTAGGCTGCAGTCCATGGGGTCACTAACAGTCGGACACGATGAGCGATTTCACTTTCGCTTTTCACTTTCCTGCATTGGAGAAGTAAATGGCAACCCACTCCAGTGTTCTTGCCTGGAGAATCCCAGGGGTGGAGGAGCCTGGTGGGCTGCCGTCTCTGGGGTCACACAGAGTCGGACATGACTGAAGCGACTTAGCAGCAGCAGCAGCAGCAGCAGCAGCAAGGCTGCCACCATTCTCAAAGAAATCTAGTCACCTAGTCTTTGATTCATGACATCAATCAGTTTTGACTTTTTGTTACGCCACACATCTAAGACTCTCACCAACATTGGCATTCGCTAACTCTCACTAACATTGACATTTCTAAGGACTCACACTGTACACCATCCATTTGTGTTGCTGTGATTCCGACTCAGACCTCATCACACATTGCTATTGCCTCACTGGTGTACTGGATTCAGATGCATGCTTACCAATCCTTCCCACAAACTATATGCTGATGTATGTACTGGTAGATGCAGATGTAAAATGAGACATCTCCACCTCATTTTAACCAGAGGATTTGCAGTAAGTTTCCTGAATGCATAATATGAAAGAGAAAATGTAAAGGATAAAAGTCAGAATCGTGGCAAACAAACATGAGAATGGAAGGTCAAGATCTAGGAGAAATCCATTGCAGAAATACAGGCCATGCATTTAATCTAGTAAAAATCAAATGGCAGTTTGCCCTTTGTGTTCTGGGAGCCAAATAAAAGAAGAAAACAATCAGATGATTCCCTTCTCTATAAAGACAAAAATGAACAGTTTCTCAGAAGCAACAATGTGTCTGGCACGTCATTTGAGAATAACATTTCCAAATGAAAGTTCCTTAAAGGGAACAACTTTTTCTAAAGCATGGCTCCAATCACAATATTTTTCTGTTCAAAACATTAAAAGCTATCCTCCCATAAATTGGAAAACGAATTCCAAACTTCTTAGACTGCAACCTGAGCTTGGGGGAATGGCTAAATACTGTGTTATCTTTCAGTCTTTCCTCTCATCCCTCCTTTGTATGTTCCTTGCGTTCAGGCAAACAGAATTACCCCCCACATCTTGGGTCTGCATGCATCCCATGCTCACCAGGAATGCCTCTCCCTCGCCACACTGCCATCTCCTTAGGTCTCTCCTTAGTTCCCTCTTCTTTCTAATTTTCCATGATTGTCTGAGACCCTCTGGTTGATTTTGGTGTCATTCTAACTTATGCCATGATACGTGTATCTGCTAATGGACCTTCAACTCTTCCAAAGTGGAGGCTGAGACTGCTTTAGCCTTCCTCTGCAAAGGCTGTTCTGTTGAAAACCCATTTACTAAACACTTAGCTAAAAATTTGAAATGTGCAGAAACAGATGGAGTTCTGAAAGGGCCTGTTCAATACGAAAATGTAAATTTCCCAGCAGTGATGAAAAACGCGTTCATTCATTCCATTGTATTCCAGATAACATAGGAAACATTAAATTATTCTTCTAGGAGGAGAGTCAAGAACCTGCATTTTGGACATCTGCCTTAGAGCCCACAAGTTAAAGTCATCTTACTCTTCAGCAGCCCACCTAGGTGCTCAGTGAGTAGTTTCAAATGAGTGGATGGTTTCTTTATAAGCTCCAGATTTTCTCAGGAAAGACATTTGCAAAGTCACATGAGAGCAAAGCTATTTGACTAGTTTTTCCTATACTTCTTTCCATTGTTTCAACAATATGGTAACATGAAATAATCGAGGATATGGACGAAGAAATACTTTCCTTCTGTTTGCTAGAAATGTCTATAGCTGACTAATGAATGATATTAATTTACTGAAGTCACTCCTCACCGTCACAATTTGTTTCACAATCTCAAATGATGTCAATTTGATGCAATGGCTTTCTGTCTTGGTCCCTCCAACATCTTCTTACCTCTCCTCTCCCTCCCTCTTCTTTCTTCTAACAATCAGAGATTGAGCAGTACATTCTTAGAATCCATATCCATCCCATAGTCCACTGAATTTCACCGTTTGTAAGTATGTGTGTGTTTTATTAACTCCTTTCATTGTCGTAACAAGCTTGTGAAAGCAGCCTACTGTGATTCCATTTTACAGAAGACCACACATTGAAATGTGAAGAAAGCTGAGTGCTGAAGAATTGATGCTTTTGAACTGTGGTGTTGGAGAAGACTCTTGAGAGTCCCTCGGACTGCAAGGAAATCCAACCAGTCCATTCTGAAGGAGATCAGCCCTGGAGTTTCTTTGGAGGGAATGATGCTAAAGCTGAAACTGCAGTACTTTGGCCACCTCATGCAAAGAGTTGACTCATTGGAAAAGACTGTGATGCTGGGAGGGATTGGGGGCAGGAGGAGAAGGGGACGACCAAGGATGAGATGGCTGGATGGCATCACTGACTCCATGGACATGAGTCTGAGTGAACTCCGAGAGTTGGTGGTGGACAGGGAGGCCTGGCGTGCTGCAATTAATAGGGTTGCAAAGAGTCGGACACGACTGAGTGACTGAACTGAACTGAACATATTGAAAGGTAAAGTTACTTGCTCTTTATCATTGTGAGTCAGTAAACATAGGTGGCCTGGCCCTAGATTTCATGTTCTTGACCTCGACACTCTACAGTCTAAGATGCACCTAAATATATTATGTGGAATCCAACTCTACCTAGTTGACCATTGCTTCCACCCTAATGATCTCATTCAAACCTCATAGCAACTCTGTATGACCTGAAGAATAGATGTTAGCCCATTTTTCAGATGAGAAAACTGAGTCTAAGAGAGAAAAACTGATTGCCCTAAGGTTTCACATAAGATTGATGGTTGAATTGAAACTCAAGCTAAGAAGCTTCTTGTACCTGGTATTTTTCCAATATATATGTATATTTATTTCTCAGTAAATATGTTATTATATATGTGTGTGTGTGTGTGTGTGTGTGTGTGTATGAAACATATCTATAAATAGCTTTATTAAGACAATTTACATATCACGAATTCACCTATTTAAACAATACAGTTTAGTGGCTTTTAGTATTCACTGAATTATGCAACCATCATCACTATCTCATTTTAGAACCTTTCATTAACCTAAAAAGGAACCCAGCACCAA
The DNA here is from genome assembly GCA_006408695.1 of Aepyceros melampus. NCBI lineage: Eukaryota > Metazoa > Chordata > Mammalia > Artiodactyla > Bovidae > Aepyceros > Aepyceros melampus. The sequence goes on along the minus strand of SJXQ01008714.1, from coordinate 172,807 downwards.
TAGCAGTCATTCCTTATTTGCCCCAACACTCCCTTTCTATCTGGTCCTAAGGAAACACTAATATACTTTCTGATTCAATAGATTTACATGTTAAGGATTTTTTACACATATGGAATCATATGTGACCTTTTGTGTCTGTCTACTTCTTTCATTATATACATATACCCAATTTTGTTTACCCATTCATCATTTAGACATTTGGGTTGTTTCCTTTTCATTTTTCGGCTATTTACGAATAATCTTGTTATGAACATTCACATGCACATTTTTGTGTGAATATAAATTTTCACTACCGGCTTCCCTAGTAGCTCAGTTGGTAAAGAATCCACCTGCAATGCAAGAGACTTTGGTTCAATTCCTGGTTTGGGAAGATCCATTTTTGTGTGAATATATATTTTCACTTGTCTTGGGTGATAAGTGGAGTGGAAATGCTAACTCTATGCTTAACTCAAACAGTAACTCTATGCTTAGCTTTTTTAGTAACTGTCAAATTGTTTTCTAAATTAGTTGTCAGTTCAGTTCAGTTCAGTCACTCAGTCGTGTCCAACTCTTTGAGATCCCATGAGTCGCAGCATGCCAGGCCTCCCTGTCCATCACCAGCTCCCGGAGTTCAGCCAGACCCACGCCCATGGAGTCAGTGATGTCATCCAGCCATTTCATCCTTGGTCATGCCCTTCTTCTCCTGCCCCCAATCCCTCCCAGCATCAGAGTCTTTTTCAATGAGTCAACTCTTCGCATGAGGTGGCCAAAGTACTGGAACTTCAGCTTCAGCATCATTCCTTCCAAAGAAATCCCAGGGCTGATCTCCTTCAGAATGGACTGGTTGGATCTCCTTGCAGTCCAAGGGACTCTCAAGAGTCTTCTCCAGCACCACAGTTCAAAAGCATCAATTCTTCGGCGCTCAGCCTTCTTCACAGTCCAACTCTCACATCCATACATGACTACTGGAAAAACCATAGCCTTGGCTAGACGGACCTTAGTCGGCAAAGTAACATCTCTGCTTTTGAATATACTATCTAGTTGGTCATAACTTTTCTTCCAAGGAGTAAGCGTCTTTTAATTTCATGGCTGCAGTCACCATCTGCAGTGATTTTGGAGACCCCCAAAATAAAGTCTGACACTGTTTCCACTGTTTCCCTGTCTATTTCCCAGGAAGTGATGGGACCAGATGCCATGATCTTTGTTTTCTGAATGTTGAGCTTTAAGCCAACTTTTTAACTCTCCTCTTTCACTTTCATCATGAGGCTCTTTTGTTCCTCTTCACTTTCTGCCATAAGGGCATAAGGGTGGTGTTATTTGCATATCTGACGTTATTGATATTTCTCCTGGCAATCTTGATTTCAGCTTGTGCTTCTTCCAGTCCAGCATTTCTCATGATGTATTCTGCATATAAGTTAAATAAGCAGGGTGACAATGTACAGCCTTGACGTACTCCTTTTCCTATTTGGAACCAGTCTGTTGTTCCATGTCCAGTTCTAACTGTTGCTTCCTGACCTGCATACAGATTTCTCAAGAGACAGGTCAGGTGGTCTGATATTCCCATCTCTCTCAGAATTTTCCAGTTTATTGTGATCCGCACAGTCAAAGGCTTTGGCATAGTCAATAAGGCAGAAATAGATGTTTTTCTGGAACTCTCTTGCTTTTTCCATGATCCAGAGGATGTTGGCAATTTGATCTCTGGTTCCTCTGCCTTTTCTAAAACCAGCTTGAACATCTGGAAGTTCACGGTTCACATATTGCTGAAGCCTGGCTTGGAGAATTTTGAGCATTACTTTACTAACATGTGAGATGAGTGCAATTGTGTGGTAGTTTGAGCATTCTTTGGCATTGCCTTTCTTTGGAATTGGAATGAAAACTGACCTTTTCCAGTCCTGTGGCCACTGCTGAGTTTTCCAGATTTGCTGGCATAGTGAGTGCAGCACTTTCACAGCATCATCTTTCAGAATTTGGAATTAGTTATACCACTTAACATTTATACCAGTGGTTTAGGTAGTTCCACTTCCAGTACATCCTCACTGTCACCTGCTGTTATGTCTTTTTTATTTAGTCGTGCTAATGATATGTGGTATCTTACTGTGATTCTAATTTAACTTCCCCAGATGACTAGTGATGTCAAGCATCTTTTCTTGTGTGTATTGACCATTTTTGCATCTTCTTTGGAAAATATCCATTCAAATCCTTTGCCTGTTTTAAAATTGGATTATTTATCATTGTTGAGTTATGAATTCTTTATATATTCTGAGTACAAGTCCCTTGTACTTAGATTTACAAATATTTTCTCCCATCCTGTGAGTAGTCTTTTCAATTTTTTTATATTATCATTCACAGCACAAAAGTTTTAAAAATTTAAGTCCATTTTTTTTTCATATTGTTGTAATATCTAAGAAACTATTACCTAACCCAAACTCATTAGATTAACTTTGTTTCCTTGTAAAAGTTTTATAGTTTTAGCTATTACTTTAGATGTCTAGTATACAGTCCCTTTTTGATTTATGTTTTGTGTATGGTGTGAGATAAGGATCCATCTCCAGTCTTTTACAAAGGATATCTAGTTGTGTCAGTACCATTTGTTGAAAGACTATTGTTTTCTCCATTGTGTTATCTTGGAATATTTGTAGAAAATCAATTGACTATAAATATATAAGAGATTATTTTTGGACCCTCAATTCTATTCCATTAATCTATATGTCCTTTGTTATGTCTTGATTACCACAGATTACTATACCAGACTTCCCTAGTGGCTCAGTGATAAAGAAATCGCTTGCCAATGCAGGAGACTCACGTTCAAGAAAATCCTGTGGAGGAGGAAATGGCAATCCACTCTAGTATTCTTGTCTGGGAAATCCCATGGACAGAGGAGCTGGCAGGCTACAGTCCATGGGGTTGCAAAAGAGTCGGACAGTAACTAAAACAACAATCGGCTTAGCAACTAAAACAACAGTAATACTAAGTTCTGGAATCTCTCAACCTTTGCCTTCTCAATCTTGTTTTTGGCTATTTTGGATTCCTTACATTTCCATGAAATTTTAAAAATCTGTCAATTACTTTAAAAACACAGTCAGTTGTATTTGATAAGAATTGTACTGAATCAGTAGATCAGTTTGGGGGAGTATTCCCTTTTTAACAATATTAAGTCTTCTGATCCACGAACGTGTGTGTCTTTTCATTTATTTAGATCTCTTAATTTTTAAAATAAATTTGCATATTTTGGTATGTAAATTCTCTTGTTGAATTTATTACTAAGCATTTTATTTTTAATGGTATTGTAAAGTGGAATTATTTTCTCAATTTCATGTTTATTATCGGAATGTTCATTGATACTGAAGGAAAATACAATTAACTTCTTTTACATTGATATTATATCTTGCAACCCCAATGAAATGCTATTTTTGTGGATTATTTAGAATAATATGGCTGGATGGCATCACGGACTTAATGGACGTGAGTCTGAGTGAACTCCGGAAGTTGGTGATGGACAAGGAGGCCTGGCGTGCTGCGATTCATGGGGTTGCAAAGAGTCGGACACGACTGAGCGACTGAACTGAACTGAACTGATATTCAAGATTATACTTTCTATCAGTATAAATAGGTTTACTTTTTTTCCAATCTAGGTTGACTTGATTTCTTTTTCTGGCCTAATTGTCCTGGCTAGAACCTCTAATACAATATTAACTACATGTGGTAAGAACAGATATTCTTCTCTTGCTCCTGATCTTAAAAGAAAACATTCAGAACATATATATTAAATATGATGCTAATTCTGCATTTTTCATGGATGGCCCTTATCAGGTTGAGGAAGTTTGCTTCTGTTCCTAGTGTGTCCAATGTTTTATCATGAAAACCTGCTGGATCTTTCTCGAATGCTTGTCCTTCGTCTATTTAGATGACCATGTGGCTTTTGTTCTTTATTCTATTGATAAAACTAATTTATCAGATGTCAAACAAACCTTGCATCCTGAGATAAACTTTACTTAGTCATAATGTATAATCCCTTTTAATATGTTCATGGATTTAGTTTGCTGGTTGTTGAGGATTTTGGCATCTATATTCATAATAGATATTGGCCTATAGTTTTCTTCTGATGTCTTGTGTAACCTTACTATCAGTTTAATACTGACCTCATAGAAGGAATTGCTGCTTTTAAGATTTTTTTTTTTACTTTTGACAGTTTGATTATGATGTGTATAGGTCCAAATATCTTTGTGCTTATCTTGGGGTTTTGAGCTTCTTAAAAACTATTCTTTTCATCAAGTTTGAGAAATTTTTGCCTACATTTCTTCAGATATTCCATCTATTTCTCCCTTTCTTTCATCTCCTTCTGGGACTACCCTTATACATTTATTGGTATACTCAATGATATCCTTCAGGTTTCTGAGGCTCAGTTATTTTCACTCATTCTTTTTATTTCTATTCATTAGACAAGATAATCTCAATGGACCTGTCTTCAAGTTCTCTGATCGTTTTTTTTCCAGTTTTACCTTTGCTGTTTAGTCTCTTTAGGACATTTTTCATTTCTGTTATTTAGTTTTCAAAACAAGAATTTCTATTTGGCACTTTTTAATGTAATTTCTCTTTGCTGATATTTCTGCTTTGTGAGACATTGCTGTCAAACATTCCTTTAATTCTTTAGACATGATTTCTTTTAGTTCTTTGAACATAGTTATAATAGTTCATTTAAAGTGTTTGTCTAGTGAGTCAAATATCTGGGACTCCTCAAATGCACATTCTATGGTTTGTTTTCCCCTGTCCCCACCCTCCAATATAGACCAAACTTTTGTCTTTCTTTGCATGTCTTGTAACTTGTTGAAAACTGAACATTTTATTTTATTTTTAGAATTTATTTTATGATTGTGGTGGTTTTTCCTTGCTGTCCACAGGCTTCCACTAGTTGTGCTGAGCAGGGGCTACTCTTCATTGTGGTTGATGGACTTCTCATTGCGATGGCTTCTCTTGTTACAGAGAATTGACTCTAGGCTCACAGGCTTCAATAGTAGCTCAGTAGCTGCAGTTCACAGGTTCTAGAGCACGAGCTCAGTAGTTGTGGCATACAGACTTAGTTCCTCCATGACACGTGGGACCTTCCCAGAGCAGGGATCTAACCTGTGTCCCTACATTGGCAGGCAGATTCTTAACCACTGGACCACCTGGGAAGCCCCTGAACATTTTAAATAATATAATGTGGCAACTCTAAAAATCAGATTACCCCTATTCCAACCCACACTTTCTTATTGCATTGTTGTTATTGATGCTGCTTACTCGCTTCAGTAAGTAAGTAATTTCCTAAACTAATTCTGTAAAATTTGCATTCTTTGTAGTGTGCAGTCACTCAAGTCTTTGCTCAGTTAACTTAGTGGTTGGATAATGATTGGTTAGAGATTTCCCTAGAGACTCCTTAGAGAATTTTAATCAATAAATCTTCCATTCTTTTCAAAGTGTGTGTGCTGGGGTATACCAAGGATGTCCCAATATTTTTATAGCTCTGCTTTAGCCTTCACTTCCTGCTTATCTACAGCTTCAAGATCAGCCTTGTGAGAGTGTGGGGCTCCCTCAGGTCTTTCTTGGTCATGAGCACAACCCTACAGGCTCTACATATTTACAGCCTTGTAGATCCTGGGAATATGTCAGAGCTTTTCAAAGTCCACTGTGGATGTCTCATTCACAGCCTCTTCACAGCTGCCACCATGGTTGTGAATCTGTTGGTTTTTAAGGCTACTGTGGAGCTGGGGAGAAGGAAATGAGAGTAAGTCAAATTAAAAATAACAAAAACTCTGCTGTTCTTAATAATGTTTTTCAGTTTTTCTTGAATAAACCCTCTTTAGATTCTTGCAGCCTTTGGTTAATTTCCAGGCTTGTGAAAATGTTGATTTTGACAAATTTTGCCAGTGTTTCTGTTACTTTTATGGAGAAATACTCTGTAAATCCCACTATCCACTGAACTTCTGAAAGTTGTTCTTTTATAATTAAATGGAATTAGATGAGCCAGAGACAAATATCTGTGATAACCAACCAGTTCCTTGGCACTGACATTCTCATTTTTTGATTATTTCCATAAACAGAGGTCTCCAAAAGTGCTAGATTATTCACTTTGTTCTTATGTACTAAAATTGGAAATAACTACAAAGGATATCACTTCAGTCCACATATCACTGTGAATGAAAAAAAATATTTCTAAATCCTTGAAAACCATAGCATTACTTTGGAGCCACTTGGATAGCTCATTAAACAGCTTTGAAAGTTAGCACATTCCTATTTTCCTTCCCTTGAAAACAAATTAGAGAGTAGAACTAGTTCAATTCAGGTAACAAAGAATAAATTTAGCATACTAAAACCTGTATTTTAGAGTATTGCTTTGTCAGGATGTGTGTTTTACTTTATGTACCTGTGATAGATACATAAAAGATAGCCAAGATATTCTCATCCTATTCCCAGAATTTGTTACTATTTACCTTAGATGGCAAAAGGGACTTTGTAGATGTGATTAAGTTAAGGATTTTGAGATGGGGAGATTATCCAGGATTATCCAGATAGGTCCAATATAATCACAATGGTTTTTATAAGTGAGAGAGGAGGCAGAAGAGAAAGAGGTTGAAAAGGAGGTTGAAATAATCCAATTGCTGGCTTTGAAAATAGAAGGAGGTGGGGCTATGAGCCAAGGAATGCCTGCAGTTTCTAGAAGCTGAAAAAGGGAAGGAAATAGAATCTCTCCTCCACCAACTAAATGAAATCTTATTATTTAACTTCATGAGATTCATTTCAGATTTCTGAGCTACAGAACCATAAGATAATAAATAAGTTTGTGTTGTTTTAAGCCATTAAATTTGTGAAAATTTGTTGTAGCACCAATAGAAGACAGATTGCAAACATTTATATCATTTGCTTTATGCAGGAAATTCTAAATTTACCTGCTTTAAAATAGTTTTTGTCCCATATGCTCGTGATAAAATAACTGTAGGGGAAAGCAAGCATGGAAAGGAGAGCAGAGAGTTGAATGACTTGTAAAGGAAGCAAGGATGAAAGCAGATTGTAGAGTTTAAATGCATTTTTTTTTTCCTGGTAGAGTATTGCTTTCAATAACTTCTATTTGTTCAAGGTATATATAGAACAGAGTGTGAACTTATAGTTTATAAAATGTACAGAGGTACTTTATTTACACGTGGTGGTTTCTTATACGTATGGTATAAGAATCCTGCTCAGGGATTTCTGCCTACACTTGCTAACTCTGAGAAGCAAGGCCACTTTGGGTCACTGTTTTCTGTTTTACCAGGAATCATACCCACCACTGCCATCTTGCTCTCCTCTATTATCATTTTAAAATTTATGCAGAATATGGAACCGGATTTTTTATCAATACCTTTTCCATTGCAAATACTGTATAGAATTTGCCTACTGGCAACAGTAGAAATCACCAGAGTTTTTGTTAATATTGTGCATGGTATAGTGGGGGATGGGAGACTATGCAAAATACTTCTGCACCATCCCAGAGAGACAGGGTTGTATGCATATTTTTAGTGAGACATAATTGCCCCAACTCAATGGAAGAAGGTGAAGTCCCTTTCTAAAGAAGTCACTGCTTGCAACTTTTAAGGATTTAGGCTTTAAAGACCACATGTGTAGGCTGTCTTCATGTCCCACACTCCATTTACCATCTATCACTGGACCATTTTTTTTGTTTTTGTTTTCTCTCCTGTGCCTATTTTGGGGTATTAGTCACTAATGATAGCACACAGTTAAGAGGAAGGTAACTTGAAGTACAAAGTCCTGAGAGTAAATATCAGGGCTTGAATAAGGAGAAGAATGGAGAGATAATAGGAAAAAAAAAAAAGGCTTTGCAGAAGGAGACTCTGTTCTTTAAAAGCATACACACTTTTTCACCTTCCAAGCTAAGAATTATAAAAAACATCCTTCTGTATCCTTCTGTTAAACAAATAACCTGATACACTTATCCTCATTCTCAACTTTTTTTTTTTTTTCCCTCCTCTCTGCAAACAGACCTCCAGTGAAACACACATACAAATACATGGTCACTCCACATTCATACCTCTGCCAATTCTTCCCTCACATGTAAACTTTAGGAAGTTCCACTCTAAATAGTTTTCAAATCCAAGCTGCCACTTTGATTTCATCAAATCAAGCCCTTGTTGAGATCAAACCTTTGAAATGAGAGAAGATTTTTATCCATTTACACCAGATGGAGTCCAGCTCTCACAGTCTTGAGAGCTGCAGGATTAGGATTTCTCAAACTCTTTCCATACTCTTACCTCCCACATACCCAGCATATTTTACAGCTACTTTAATCAAATTGTATCAGCACTTGCTGATTTGAACAAAATCAGGGAAAGAACGTTTTCTGTAAACCAGCCTAGCTGTAACTATTGGTGTGCTTTAGTGACAAAACGCTGCCTTTCTCTACCTGGATCAACAGATAGAGATGAAAACAGGGCTTATTGAAAATAAACCTGAAGCTAAGCCTTTTAGAGAGGGGTGACAAAAATTTTTTTTTTAATGATTGAGATTATGAGAGGTATTTTTGTAATAACTTAAAACATTTTTGTGAGAATAAAAGAAAGAATATAGCAAGCTTCTTCAACCATAGCTAGTTAAATTCTGAATTTAAAAACAGCTTTGTCTAAAATTACACCGTGTTCATTTTCTCAGCAAGACAGAAATATCGTTTGTCATATAATTTGCCTTTGATATTAGTAGCTTACTAATGTCACCTTAAAGTGATGTTAAATTTCTGGTAGCTGCCACTTACTCTGCAAAGTCACTTCCCTTTTCTTCTGCTGGCACTCACCAGAGAACAAAGGTGGTACTTTATGTTCTCTGATTCAAATTACAGCCCATAAGGTAATTTGTGAAGTTATGTGCTATACAAACAAAGCCACATAATCTGGGCTTGGGAGCAAAACCCATGGGCATGAGGCGTCTGCGTGTTGTTGCAGGTGGGCAGCATCGCAGCCACTCAGAATCTATGTAACAAGCACAGGTGCCTTTCCAGAGCCTGTTTTATGGCTCCTGAGATGTGATCAAAACGGTACCTGTAAGAAGGAGCCCTTGGGTGGTGAAGGCTGTTTGTCATTTGTGACATTTATAGTCAAATCTCTTCCAATATCATCTCAAACTTAAGCAAATATATGTTAGATTTAAAACATTTAGTGTTTTAGGATAAACAGGCAGTTGGGAGCTTACACATAACGGCAATATATGAAAAATATCATGCCTTAGAAATGTAGAACCTTGTCACTTGCTGGCTAAGCACAATAGTATAGAGGAGAGTGAAGAGTTAAGCAAATAAATGGGGAAGGAAAAGGGGTGATCAAGAGTATCCCTGAGCAGTTGACAGCTTAGGTTTTAATTAGGAGAAGAACCCTGAGGAATTGTATCCCAGTGAGCTCCCCAAAAGTCTGTCTCTTGGAAGGTCAAGGTGTATGGGAGACTGCAGCTGCCTTGACAAGTCCACCAAGTGTCTCCTCAGCCTCCTCCAGGTCAAAGTATTTCAGCCTGACACCCAGGGCAGCACCTTCCTGGGGAGCTGCTGGAACCCACTGAGCTTGGTGCCCTTTAAACATGGCACAGAAATGTGGGTCATGAGTAACACTATCCTTTCTCCCCTTAGTTGAGGTCATTTTGCAGTAGGTGTTTTATACCATTTCTAGAGCCTTCTGATGAGGTTATCAATCAGTTATCTTAGTATTAGCTGGCTTACTCATGCAACCTTTTGTGGGTTCCTTCCCTTTCCTGTGTCATCTCCCTCTGCCTGTTGCATCTCCTTACATCTCAAAAAGTCAAAAACAAAGACTATGTGCTCTTAAACCACATCTCAGGTTCTGCTTCTCAGAGGAACCCAACTAATAGTTGAGAACCCTTTAGAATCATTGCAAAGGGGCATTTGGTTCCCTAGTCCTCAAGTGGTAACTCGAAATGGGTTATAAAGAAAGGTAAAAAGTGAAGAAGATTAGAAACAAAGTGGGGACAGGACAACTGGGTTATACCATGTAGGGGTTGTGTGAAAAAACTTTCCTGAGCTAAAACTCTACATACATTCCTTACTAGGCAAACACCATGGGCAAAAGGCTCCTTTACCGAGCCTTCTTTCTAAAGTGCAGACAGTGCCTCTGCTTGGAGTCCTTAGAAAAGATGTGTTTACAGGGAGGGTGACTGCCAGTGGGTGTGCCATACTTGATGCCCCTTCTCCAGCACACTCTGCACATCTGGATGTTGCTCTGGGCTCCCCCTGGTTCATGATACCTTTCTTGGTGAATGCCCAGCTCAAAAGAGCAGAGAGACTAATACGTGAGAGACACCCTTGACCAGTGGAAAAGATGGAGCCCACGGATCAATGCCCCTGTCTTCAAGCAGAAGTACCTTGGACACTTCTCAGAAAGTCTAGGTGGAATTGATCCACATTGCCCACAGTGGTGACCTTGAAAATTCATCCTTATGTTGGCCCTCCTTCTGAGGATCACACCCCAAATTATCTGCCTGCACCCATGTCCTTCGGGTCTTCTGTTGGGGGGAATCCACACTAATGCAGGTGAGTTGGAATTTTTTAAGGTAGCATCGTATTTGAGATACTGCTGTGCAATTAGTAGACTGCAATGAAATCCTGGGAGACCACCTTCCTTTGAACATGAGCACCACTATGGTGGCTGCCTGAGAAGCTCTCCATCTCTGTGTGCGCTTCTGGGTAACTCACACCATTCTTTAGTTCGATTCCCTCTTTGGAAAGCCTTCATACCTGTTTTGCAGCAGCCTGAGGATCGTAGTTGCCATTGTTCATTCACTAAGTCATGTCCAACTCTTTGCAGCCCCATGGAATACAGCATGCCAGGCTCCCCTGTTCTTCACTATCTCCCAGAGTTTGCTCAGATTCATGTCCATTGAGTTGGTAATGCTATCTAACCATCTTATCCTCTGCCAACCTCTTCTCCTTTTGCCTTCAATCTTTCCCAATATCAGGGAAAGATTTTCCCTTTTCCAATGAGTCGGTTCTTTACATCAGGTGGCCAAAGTATTGGAGCTTCAACATCAGTACTTCCAAAGAGTATTCAGGGTGGTTTTCCTTTAGGATTGACTTGTTTAATCTTTTGCAGTCCAAGGGACCCTCAAGAGTCTTCCCGGGACCACAATTCGAAAGCATCAATTCTTCAGTGCTCAGCCTTCTTTGTAGTCAGTGGCCCTGAGCCCATGGCAGGCCACTATCAACCAATGCCTCCACCAGAAACTCCCAAACGTACACAGCAAGTCTGGCTCAGTTTCTTCTGGGGTTACTGCTCCTTTCTCCTGGTCCTGGGGCTCATACAGTGTTTTGTTCATGCCCGAGAGTCTCGTTTCCCCAGTCCTGGGCAAGTTCTGTAATCAAATCCTGCTGACCTTCAAAGTCAGATTCCCTGGGATACTCAGTCCCTGTGCCAGAGCCCCAAGTTGGGAAGTCTGTTGTGGGGCCTGGAACTGTCATAGCAGTGGAGAACTTCTTTTGTATAATTGTTCTCCAGTTTGTGAGTCACCCGCCCTGTGGCTCTATAGAATGGTGACCTCCTTCAAGAGAACTTATGCCACATGCTGAGCCTCCCAGGACTACTGCTGCCAGACCCCTGTCCCCACGGCAGGCCACTGCTGGCTCACGCCTCCTCAGGAGACCCTCAAACACTCAAAGTGTATATTGTCACCCTACTTATTTAACTTATATGCAGAGTACATCATGTGAAATGCTGGGCTGGATGAAGCTCAAGCTGAAATCAAGATTGCTGAGAGAAATATCAACCATAGATACGCAGGTGACACCACCCAAATGGCAGAAAGCAAAGAGGAATTAAAGAGCCTCTTGATGAAAGTGAAAGAGGAGAGTGAAAAAGTTGGCTTAAAACTCAACTTTCAAAAAACGAAGATCATGGCATGTGGTCCCATCACTTCAAGGCAAATAGATGGGGAGACAATGGAAACAGTGACAGACTTAATTTTCTTGGGTTGTAAAATCATTGCGGGTAGTGACTGCCACCATGAAATTAAAAGATACTTGCTCCTTGGAAGAAAAGTTATGACTAACCTAGCCAGCATATTAAAAAGCAAAGGCACTACTTTGCCAACAAATGTTCGTCTAGTCAAAGCTATGGTTTTTCCAGCAGTCATGTATGGATGTGATAGTTGGACCATAAAGAAGGCTCAGCACTGAAGAACTGATGGTTTTGAATTGTGGTGCTAGAGAAGACTCTTGAGAGTTCCTTGGACAGTAAGAAGATCCAACCAGTCCATTGTAAAGGAATCGGTCCTGAATATTCATTGGAAGGACTGATGCTAAAGCTGAAGCTCCAATACTTTGGCCACCAGATACAAGAAGTCAACTCATTGAAAAAGACCCTGATGCTGGGAAAGATCGAAGGCAGGAAAAGAAGGGGACGACAGAAGTTGAAATGGTTGGATGGCATCACTGACTCAATGGACATGAGTTTGAGCAAAATCAGGGAGATAATGAAGGAAAGGGAAGCCTGATATGATTCAGTCCATGGGGTTGCAAAGAGTTGGACATGACTGAGTCACTGAATAACAGCAGCTTTCCTTATGGTCCAAGTATCACATCCATACATGACTACTTGAAAAACCATAGCTTTGACTATATGAATCTTTGCTGGCAAAGTGATGTCTCTGCTTTTCAATACACTGTCTAAGGTTTGTCATAGCTTTCCTTCCAAGGGGCAAGAGTCTTTTAATTTCATGGCTGCAGTCACCATCTGCAGTGATCTTGGAGCCCACGAAAATAAAATCTGCCACTGCTACCACTTTTTCCCCTTCTATTTGCCATGACATGATGGGACAAAATTCAAAAGGCTTAGTTTTTTGAATGCTGAGTTTCAAGCCAGCTTTTTCACTCTCCTCTTTTACCCTCATCAAGAGGCTCTTTAATTCCTCTTCACTTTCTGCCATTAGAGTGGTATCATCTGCTATCTGAAACTGCTAATATTCCTCCTGGAAATCTTGATTCCAGTTTGTGATTCAACCAGTCTGTCATTTCACATGATGTACTTTGCATAAAAATTAGTTCTTTGGGGAAAGGAGAAGGAAGGTTAGGGCTTGGGCAGCCCCCTGCTTTCTTGAGACTTAGATTAAGTGTAGGGGTCCTGGTCTGCACATATGGATGACCATATTTCTACCCACAAGGCTGAGGTTCAGGGGACTCTCCAATGCCAGGGTACCCACTGTCCTCCAAGAAATAAGGAGTCACTTTGCAACCTTCATATAGGCTTCTAATCAATTATAACTGTTTTATGTTTGGTTCATAGACTAAGAAATCAAAACTTCCTTCTAGTTTTAGATGTTCCCTCAAAAGCACCTCATTGAAAACTAATAACAATATAAAATGTGACAGCTTGAAATGTTACCATCACAGTTGAGTTTCTATAAAACTCTTTTGTTTTTCACTGTAGGGTGATCACTGCTTCCACATCAACAGTTTCTTTCAACTTCACGAGGTAGCTTTATTTAATTCATGGCTCTTTAGCAGGAAAACGTTTCCTCAGGTGTGATCCAGGTGATATGGAGACTGAGGAGTGTGGACATAGGGGTCCCATGGAGGAGGGGGCCCTTAACCCATAGAAACTGCTCTCCAGACTCTCCCTGAAATGACTGCTTCTTCCTGCCTTTCACTTCACTGGAGCAACATGATAGATTTAATTTCTGACATTGTAAACTTTTCCCCCACCTTCCAGGGAGATGCTGTGAATACGCAAACAGAAAAATGTGGGTTTCTTTATTCAGATAGCATTTAAAATTGTTTTTAGTAGGGAAGCTTATATTGAAATGAAGTTAGGAGGTAACTTCAGAGGTGCCTCTGGATAAGAATATATACTATTGCTGAGAAGTAAAGTGCTATTGAGAGGTCCTATAGGTACCTGGTATGCGCCTTGTGCTGTGTTTACATGTCAGGGAGTGTGAGTGGAGAGATGATGCTCAGAGTTTGCTCCAATGCTCTTTACATCCCCTCTCCCCCGAGAAGAGAAAAGAGCAGCAGCCACAGCCAGGGCAGTGGTTAACTCTGGAAGGAAACTAAGGTTTCACCACTGCTCTTGACCTGGGAGGGTCATCTGCAAGCACATGGGCTGTCCAGAGAAAGTGTGAGTTAGTACCTGAGCTGCTGCCGCAAACTGGGGAGTTCAACTCAGAGGGTAGGCAGGAGAGAGAAGAGGAGGAGGAAGAGGATAAAGAGGAGGGGAATGGAAGCAAAAAAAAAAAAAATGTGGGCGTGGGGTGGAGAACAAAGGGCACCATTTCGATAGCTCTTCTCTGAAAGGCCCATCATCTCCATTTACTGGGCTCAATAGCAGGCCAACTTGGATCTCTCCCGGGCATGGGATGTGCACTTCTCAGGAGGACCCTGAGAGAGCAAAGAGGAAAGAGGAGGAGAGGCAGGGAGAAAATGAGAGAGAGAGAGAGAGAGAGAGGGAGGGAGGGAGAGGGAGAGAGAGAAGAGTAGGGAGAGGGACAGGGGTGGGAAGGAATGGAGAAAAAAAGAGAAAGGGGTGGGGGAGGGGAGAGAAAAGAAAAGGGAAAACCCCCTTGCTGACACGGGGCATAACTTAATTTTCACGGTGCTGGGACAGCTGTATCGTGTAATCTGCCATGGCATGCCATTAAAGCTTCAATGACTTTACTGACCCAGAAGGGAAACTCAGACCGTGGAGAGGCTTTTGAAAAGAAGTGGTGATCTTTCACGATTTATGAGCTTGTCTTAAAGAAACAGACTCCACTCACTTTAAATTAATCACCCTTTCCAGGGTGCATAGAAATCGGGGTCTCTGTGCTGTGCCTGTAGTGGCCTTGAGAGCTGGTGAGGTGGAGGTGGTGGCGGTGATGGTAGAGGTGGAGGTAGGTGATAAGAGGCTGCAATGGTGAAGGTGGTGGAAGAGAGGATTTTCTCGGCGGTGGCCTTCCCGAAAGGAGACTGGCGCCCCCGCAGTGGCCAGGGAATTGCGGAGGGGACGGTGGGGCTGCAGGCACCGTAACTTGCAAAGGAGGAACACAGTGTCCTTGGGAGGCTGGGAGGTCAGAGCAGGGGTAGCTGGCAGGGGGTGGGAGGAAGGCATGTGTGTGGTGGGGAGAGGCCTTATTCACGTTCTTGGACTTGCATTCATTGTGCCAGAAGAAAAAAGAAACCAGGAGAAATATAAGGCATTTCACACCCTGATGAAATGCGAGACCTCCCGTGTGATTAAACTGCTGAAAGGAAAAGTGGAGTATTACCAGACCCACTTTATCCTCGTCATTTTATATATTTCTGAGAACAGAAGGTAAAAAACCTCATCTTAATGTGCATACATTTAGTTAAGTTCTGACAAGATGTTATTTCCCCAAAAGGGACCTTTTGGAGAACTGACAACCCTAAAATAATTAGCCCTAATATCCAAGTAAAGAATCCCAAGACTAGAGGTTTTCTTTAACTTGATATCACCAAGCAAAGTATTGCATTTTGCCTCAAAACACCTTTGCGAATCTTAGAGTTTTCTCTGGGCAACTGAATAACCTCTGCAGAGGACGAAGGAGCCTACAGTGAGTACCCTGCACAACACTCTCCCTTGATTCCTCTTGGGGGTTACCTTTTTATCTATTCTCTATTTCAGGGAGTGCTGTGTTTTAACACATTTTGGAGCCTCTTGCCTTTCTGCCATTTCACCAACTGACTGCCTTCCAGTGGCTTCTGATGTAGTGAAAACTACTCAGCTCCTAAATGATCTGCCCCTCTATAAAACTTTTTCTGCTGGTAGAAATCAGATCCAGCTTGAAACAATTTCAAGGACAGCAGATAGTCCATCTGTTCTCCCTATTGTCAGAAAAATGTTGTATCTCGTCTCTAGACAGTGATTAGAAAAAACACCCTTCTTAAAAGTAGGTTTTGGGGCTTCTCTGGTGGCTCAGACAGTGAAGAATCTGCCTGCAATGCAGGAGACCTGGGTTTGATCCCTGGGTCAGAAAGATCCCCTGGGAAAGGGAGGGCTACCCACCCCACTATTCTCTTAAAAGATGGTGTTGGTCCATATTTTAAAGTTTGGTCCCAGTTAACAGACTTCTAAGACTCATATACCGAGATGATGGGAGAGAACAAAAGTAGTGGCAACAACTCTTGGTCTCGTGGAATGCTCGAGCACAGTGCCACTGATAGCAAAGCCCTGCATTCTCAGACATGCCCTAATGCTTCTGAGTTGTCAGCAAGGTGGTACATCTCTATGACTGTCATGGGTTGGGGTGCACTTCCTTCATTCCACCACCAGTCAGGGTTCGATGATTTCAATTTTGCATTTATAAACTCCAGTCCTATCACAACATTGATGAAGAGTTTATGAACTATATATAGATTTTATATTATTCTGTTTGCATTGCAAATTAGGCAGGCAGGGTTAGGGAGATCTCTGATGACAGATTTTTATTCCTGATGGAGAATAAGACTTATTCGAGAAACTATAAATATAGAGCCTTGCCTGATCTAGACACACGGGGCCAGGTCTTTTAGGGTAGGGACAAGGCATCATCACTGAAAAATTTTTTAATGTATTGAGGTGACATTAACATAACATTAACCATTTTAAAGTTAGATGAACTGTTGTTCATTTAGTACATTTAGTAAGCACCACTTATATCTAGTTCCAACATATTCCATCACTCCAAAATAGAACGCAGTTCCCATTAAGCACTTTCTCCTCTTTCTACCTCCCTCCAGCCCCTGGCAACCACCAGTCTGCATTCTGTCTCTATGGATTTACCTAGTTTGAGTATTTCATGGAAATGGAATCATACAGTATGTGATGCTTTGCATCTGACTCAGGCATGTGTGCTTTGAAGGGATTGTTCCAGCTGGAGGACTCACAATGGTCCCTCAAAAGATAGATAGAGCTTTTTCTTTGAAAAGTTTTCAATTTGAATTATTATCAAACAACTTTACACATCAATCACAAAACAATTAATAATTCCATTTACTTTATAATCCACCTTACCACAACAATTTAAATTTCTTTATGATCTCTGGATTTTTATGCACCTATGTGGATTTAACTTATTGTAATAGAATAAATTTAAAATTTTGCTCTACTTGCAGATACTATTGTTTTCAATATACTTTTATGTGTAGCTAATATTTACATTTGTTTACCTCTTTAGGCTGTTTTATAATATGCATGAATGTGCGCTCAGTCTCTGAGTCATGTAAATTTGTATCGAGGCAGAATTTGTCTAGACTAGAAATGGACCACAAGGTATTTATTAAAAAAACATGTGATCATTGGTTGTAATCAGTCTTTTCTCTGGAGATGTTGGCTGCACTATAACACGGCTTGTCTGTTGAGGAGATAGTAATCAAAAGCATTGAAAGTTGCTTCCTTTCCTTTCAGTTTTCTGGAATTTTCTCATGCTACATAGAGATCTTAGACTTGGTGTGGAGCTCTATTTCCACAGATTTTCTGAATCAAGAGGCAGAGCACTGACTCAGTCTCAGGAGCCCTAGACTCTCTAATATTGGCCGGCCCTCTGAGCCACCTCCTTTTGTGTCTCTGGGATAGTGCTTCCTTGGTCTCTCTTGGGCTCTTTTCTCAATGACCTTGGCTTGCCTCTAGCAGTGGTTTCCAATGGCAATGGCTATGGACCCACTTTTATGAGGCCTTGTAACTCCAATGTCCAACACCACCCTGACTACAACTTCTGGACCTTTTAATTCAGACTCTTGGTATAAAGATTTGATGCCTGGTTCCATACAGCAACACATCACTTTGGTCTAATCTGATATGGCCAAGAATGTCACCAGGCATAGACACAGCCACTTAAGCTCTCTCTTTAGCCATTTCCCAAAAAGTGGCTTGGATGCATTGGGCAGGCATCCCACTTCAGTGATTATTATTATTATTTTTGGCCTTCAACTCATTCACTTGTTTATTCATTCATTCACTCAACCAAAATTTAGTGGGTATTTGCTTTCTGCAGGGTGCTAGCTGGGCTCACCCATATAGTTACAAAAAGGAATAAGACACTGGCAGACGTGCACTCACCTGGGCAAGGAAGGTGACTGGGGTGTAGGACTCAGGTGAAATGTAGTGGACCCATATTTGCTCAGGTCTGAGGGGTATCAAACATCAAGGTATATTCTGGGGACTGCAAGCAGCCTGTTTGGGGAGCAAATGCACGTGTGCCTAGGGGAGAGCTTGAAAGAGCCAGAGCATGAGGATTTCATATGCTTTATTAAGTAACTTAGCTCAAACTTTAGCCCTTTTCTGGCAGTTGGATCACAGACTCCTCCAGGGAATCAGGAAGGTGTTTCTGGAGATCAAGTCATTAAAGACTTTATAGGATATATTTGAAGTTTTATTAAAAATAATCAACAAATGTGCTATTGCTTTCATTCCCTTAAAAGGGTGGTGAGATGATTGATAATTAGGGAGGCCAATGACTGTGCTGAAAACTGTCACTTGGTTTGAAAGTTGTTTGGCTTTCAGTCATGCGAAGTCTATGGATTGTTGGTTTCAGGAGGAATTATAAGGAACAAAGGTATCAAAACATGACAGACTAGTGAGGAGCATAAATGTGAAAATAATCCTCAAAAATCACCTCCAGATGATCATAACCATGTCAGTCTTTTTCGGTCTGACAAAAAAAAAACCCTTCAGGATACGTTGTGGAAAGAAGACAGTAGTGTTTATATCCAATTTAGCTTTAAAGATTCCTGACACTCATAGCATTTCATTTATATAGTGGTTGTAGACAGTGATCTGAGATGTTTTCTTTTCTCATATCTCAGAAGCCAAACAGAAAAATTATTTTAAAAATCAACACCATCATAATTTTAATTGCAAAATTCAAGAGTTCCAAATATAAGGCCATTAAAATACTTTTATGTCACTTATGAAGCTGTGACAAGTTAGTTCAGTTTAATCTGCAATATAAGATGTATTTTTACTCAAACCAAATCAAATATAGCACATCGTTTAGTAATGTATTCATCAACAAACAATGTTTTTCCTTACAATTAATTTATAGTCATCTGAGGACTTGGGTCATATTAACTGGGAAAAAGTCAAACCTTATCTTAACATGCTACTGATGCTATTGAATTTTTATGTTAGAAATGAATTTTATGATTTGTACAAATATACTTATATATAAAATAAATATTTTACTTGAGATCACTTTTATCACTTTCATAAAAAAAATCAAGTAATGATTAAAAATGTTCTAAGACGCTCAGTTAGATTACATACTAGAATGAAAAGTGTTCTGGTTAAGTGACACAAGTTGGAGCTGCTGATGAGGTTAATGGGAAGACAACAGAAATTTTAAACAGGAAGATTTGACCCAAGAGGGGCCCCTGGATCCTCCCCTGGTATTAGTGCTAGTACCCTCAACTCTGTTCAAAGGCAGATTTCAGAGCATATGGAACAACATTTACAGAGGAGAGTCTGATGTTAGAAAATGTCCCTAGCTCCCTACTTTAAGATGGATTGAAGTTACACAATTATATGCATTTTTGTTGGGGGGAAATTGCAAGGGTACCGCCGAAAGGAAGTCCTTACATTATCTTGATCCAGGAAACTTCAGCACATCTGGGAGCTGGTCTTTTAAAATGTGGGTTTGGTTGTCTTTCAGGAATGGTGAGGTCAACAGATCAGATAATGAATATCAGTGGATGGATAGTTACTCTCAGTTTCCAACAGGAGAGGGCATGCCACACTACCCAGGGCCATGTGGGAAAGCACCCAGGGTCAGGCTGCAGGCAGGGGAAGCAGGAGGAAAAGGTGGATGAGGGCCTTCACTGCAGGAAGGAATGGGCGAGGCAGTACAAGCAGGTTTAGGATTGGCTTGTTTGAGTAATTTCAGTGGACACAGGGGTGTAGGGAGTATCTCTAGGTAGGTGAAGTCGCTTAGTCGTGTCCGACTCTTTGCGACCCTGTGGACTGTAGCCCACCAGGCTCCTCAGTCCATGGGATTTTCCAGGCAAGAGTACTGGAGTGGGTTGCCACTTCCTTCTCCAGGGAGTATCTCTAGTTGTCCATAACCTGGCTCTGGTATGATTAGGGAAGGGAAATAGTGGCCCCAAGTGTGAGAATCTAGTAAAGATGGAGGTGAGGGCAGGGGTAGGAGTAGATATGGGCTCTGAATTGGTTAAATTGCCTTTGAAAGGCATTCTCACTGGTTTATCTTTTACTGTCTCAAAGGGGCAGTCCCACCAGTGTCAGTCAGGCCTCATGATGCCAAAACATCAGAAATACAGAAATAAGGAAATCATGATTAATATAGCTGGTCACTTTAAATCCACTGAATAAATACCAAATCTGATGACTTGGACTGACTCTGGTGGTGTGTGGAGGGCAGGGGAGTGGAAGGCAGATCATGAACTGTAGTGCATCTCAGCTCCTCTGTGTAATCCACCGATGGCTTCACCTTAGTCACAGATGCTTATTAATCTGCATACTGTGTCAGTCATGTGCATGACTCTGTCCAATTTCTTTAATAGCATGGAACCTGAAATTCCTTTGTCAGATGTGGGCAGAGATTGTGCTGATCAAAAAAGAAATCTGGGCCTGCACAAGCCAATTCTGGCTGAAAACGTCTCTTATTGCCTGTTAGCTTCAAGGAGTGACTGTTCTTCTTTTAAGTCATGTGTGTTCCTCCGTAAGTGGTCGCACAGCTATAATGTTCAAAAAGATTTCTTGAAGCAAGGACAGAGCAAAAGAGAAAACATGTAGTCAATATCTTATCAATTTCAGGCTTATAAAATTGAGATCACTCATCTTTAGCCTGTGATGCCCCCCAGGGGTCCCTTTCTGCCCAGAGCCCGGCTTCTGCCCAATGACAGAGACCACCTCTAACCAACACTACCCAGGAGTGAAATCCTAGACATTCAAGTTTCTCAAAGTGAAAACCAAGAAAAGGAGCCTATTTTGTCCCTTCCATCTATCTTAGTCCCAGTCTCCCAATTCCTGTTTCCTATCTAAAGAGTCCAGTCTTGATCTGGGTGAATGACCTCATCATTAGGATGATTCTTTACTCATAGAGATTTCACCTTACTCCTGCAGGTCTCAGAAGAACAAATGTATCCCAGTAACACATAAAATTCAGAATTCTAAGCTGACCTAGCCCTCTGGTGCCATGTCCTATATCATCCCTGGAACTTGTGACTATGATGAGACAATCACCCCATGATCGGGCTATGCTATATGGATGGCACAGTTGGCACAAGAAAAGCAAACTATCTTCTGTGTGCCTGACCTAATCAGGTGCCTCTCAAAAGCGGTTAGACTCTTCCTGGTGAAGTGTAGCTGGGATCTGACATAAGAGTGAGTCTTCATTTCTGGCTTTGAAGACAGGAGGAGCCATATGGCAAGGATTGTGAGCAGCCTGCAGAAGCTGAGAGCTGCTCCCAGTTGATAGCAATGAAACTGGGAACCCAGCCCTGCCATTGCAAGGAACTGGATATGAACTTGGAGGAGGGACCAAGCTCCACTTAAGAATGCAGCCTGGTAGATACTTTGATTTTAGCCTGTGAGATTATACCCAGTCACGGTGTCTAGGTTTAAGATCTGGGAACTGAGAAATAATAAATGATAAACGTTTTAACTGTTACATTGGTAGTAACTGATTATACAACAACAGAAACCAATACCAAGTCCAACCTCCTTAAATGATGTGCGTCTAAACAAGTCATCTCAGTTTAGTTCAGTTGCTCAGTTGTGTCCGACTCTTTGCAACCACATGGACTGCAGCATGCCAGGTTTCCCTGTCGATCACCAACTCCTGGAGCTTGCTCAAACTCATGTCCATCGAGTCAGTGATGCTATCCAACCATCTCGTCCTCTGTTTTCCCCTCCTCCTGCTGCCTTCAATCTTTCCCAGCATCAGAGTCTTTTCCAATGAGTCAGTTCTTCACTTCAAGTGGCCAAAGTATTGGAGCTTCAGCTTCAGCTTCAGCATCAGTCCTTCCAATGAATATTCAGGACTGATTTCCTTTAGGATTGACTGGTTTGATCTCCTTGAGATCCGAGGGACTCTATGAAAAAGCAAAAAGCAAGTCATGGTCTACATAAGCTGTTGCCAAAGAAGAATTGATGATAGCAGGTTGTGTTGTAAAATGATTCAATGTACTCTGAGATCTACCATGAAAATGACAGCTGGAGTCTGTTATTTACAATACAAAATCTATTGTCTCTTCCTACAGAGTTGTTTAGATGGGTTTAAGAACAGGCAAAGCACCTGAATGAGTATCACTATGCACCATGATTTCCAAGAAAATGTCCAAAATGATGATAAAGAGTAAAGGGAACATCTTGAAGTGGATTGTTGGATGGAGACATGATTGGCTGGATTTCTCTGCTTTCTAGATGGTGAACAAAAGCAAAAGTTTTATTAAACTACTCATCAGTTAATGCCTTAAATCCACTTCTTTTCAAACAATAATGAAGTTTAGAAAGTATTCTGGGTGCTACTTTTTGCTTTCAGAAAGAAAGTGAAGTCACTAGTCGTGTCTGACTCTCTGCGACCCCATGCACTGTAGCCTATCAGGCTCCTCTGTCCATGGAATTTTCCAGGCAAGAGTACTGGAGTGGATTGCTATTTTCCTCTCCAGGGGATCTTCCCAACCCAGGGATTGAACCCAGGTCTCCTCCATTGCAGGCAGACGCTTTACTATCTGAACCATCAGGGAAGCACCTCTTTGCTTTTAACCCTTGCCAAATGTATTGGGCGATCTGCCCAGGAACCTAAGAGTTGGGTTCCTAACACTATGATTGGGGTCAAAAGAACCTGTGTCATACAAGAATAAATGGAACCATGTGGCATCAATATATTGACCAGAGACATAGGGTGGGGGGAAGTTCCTCTCATGTGAACTTGACAATAAACAACTGGCTATCAGTCTTTTCTAAGCCAACATGTATTGATTTGGTGATGCTTAAAGGTGTAACTTAGGTATACCCAGATGTTCGAAGCCCTATGGGCAAGGATGAGATATGTTGTGGGTTGTGGGCAGTTCCCAGTCCCAGGCCATTGAATTACTACTTTAGAGAGCCTTATGGCATTTGTTTTCAGCTAAATTTTGTACAGATGATATCACTCTAATGGCAGAAAGCAAAGAGGAACTAAAGGGCCTCTTGATGAGGGTGAAAGAGGAAAGTGGAAAAGCTGGCTTAAAACTCAACATTCAGAGAGTTGATATGGGGTGGGAGGTGGGGGGCAGTTCAGGATTGGGAATTCATGTACACCCAAGACGGATTCATGTCAATGAAACCAATACAGTAATGTAAAGTAAAATAAAGTAAAAATAAAAATTAAAAAAATAATAAAGCATATTATTAGGAAAAAATAAAATAAAATAAAATAAAATATCAATTAAAAACAAAACAAAACAACTCAACATTCAAAAACAGATCATGGCATCTGGTCCCATCACTTCATGGCAAATAGAAGGGTAAAAAGTGGAAGCAGTGATAGATTTTATTTCCTTGGGCTCCAAAATCACTGTGAATAGTGACTGCAGACATAAACTGAATAACTGAAATTACTGGTGCATGTTAAAAAATAAATGGGAGATATTCTCACCACCATCACCATCACCAACCATCACCATCATCACCAACACCATGACCTTCATCATCACCTCATCACCATCACAAGCACCATTATCACCACTGCCATCATCATTACCTGTTACCACTAATTATTACCATCATAATTATCACCCATCCTCAGGCATCACTGTCACAAATATCAACATCAGCATCACTACCATCATCACTATCATTATCAACGTCGTTATTCAAAGTGAAAGCTTGCCATTGTTTAGTCTACTTTATTTCTTCTAGCTTGAAGATACCCAAAATGTCAGACCACCAAGAAAAAAAGGCATGGTCAACATAAAAAAGCCCTGATGGATGTGGTTATTCCTTTTCTAGCGTTTCACGCCAAGGTCACTGAAAGTGAAAGTGAAAGTTGCTCAGTTATGTCTGATTCTTTGTAACCCCATGGATTATAAAGTCTATGGAATTCTCCAGGCCAGAATACTGGAGTCGGTAGCCATTCTCTTCTCCAGGGGATCTTCCCAACCCAGGGATTGAATCCAGGTCTCCTGCCTTGAAGGTGGATTCTTTACCAGAGAAACCCTCCAAGGTCATTGCTATGATTTGAATGTTTACATCCCTTAGTGTGGTGATATCAAGAAGTGGGCCTGGGACTATCCTGGTGGTCCAGTGGTTAAGAATCTACATTTCCAACGCAGAGGATGCACATTTGATTCCTGGTTGGAGAACTAAGATCTCATATGCTACATCACTTCAGTTCAGTCACTCAGTTATGTCTGACTCTGAAAACCCATAGACTGCAGCACGCCAGGTCTCCCTGTCCATCACCAATTCCCAGAGGTTACCCAAACTCATGCCCATTGAGTCGGTGATGCCATCCAACAATCTCATCCTCTGCTGTCCCCTTCTCCTCCCACCTTCAATCTTTCCCAGCATCAGGGTCTTTTCAAAAGAGTCACTTCGCATCAGGTGGGCAAGGTACTGGGTTTAGGCTTCAACATCAGTCCTTCCAATGAACACTCAGGACTGATCTGCTTTAACATGGACTGGTTGAATCTCCATGCTGTCCAAGGGACTCTCAAGAGTCTTCTCCAACACCACAGTTCAAAAGCGCAATTCTTCAGTGCTCAGCTTTCTGTATAGTCCAACTCACACATCCATACACGACTACTGGAAAAACCATACCCTTGACTAGACAGAACTTTGGTGGCAAAGTAATGTCTCTGCTTTTTAATGTGCTGGCTAGGGTGGTCATAGGAGAAGGCAATGGCACCCCACTCCAGTACTCTTGCCTGGGGAATCCCACGGATGGAGGAGCCTAGTGGGCTGCCGTCTATGGGGTCACACAGAGTTGGACACGACTGACGCAACTTATCAGTAACAGCAGCAGCAGCAGCAGCAGGGTGGTCATAACTTTTCTCATTAAAGATGGAGCAAGCATCTTTTAATTTCACGGCTGCAGTCACAATCTACAGTAATTTTGGAGCCCCCCAAATAAAATCTGCCACTGTTTCCACATCTATTTGCCATTTAGTGATGGAGCCAGATGCCATGATCTTTATTTTCTGAATGTTGAGCTTTAAGCCAGCTTTTTCACTCTCCTCTTTCACTTTCATCAAGAAGCTCTTCAGCTCTTTTTCGCTTTCTGCCATAAGGGTGGTGTCATCTGCATATCTGAGGTTATTGATATTTCTCCCAGCAATCTTCATTCCAGCTTATGCTTCATCCCATCCAGCATTTCTCATGATGTGCTCTGCATATAAGTTAAATAAGCAGGTTGACAATATACAGCCTTGACATACTCCTTTTCCTATTTAGAACCATGTTGTTCCATGTCCAGTTCTAACTGTTGTTTCCTGACCTGCATACAGATTTTTCAGGAGGCAGATCACGTGTTCTGGTATTCTCATCTCTTTCAGAACTTTTCACAGTTTATTGTGATCCACACAGTCAAAGATTTTGGCAGTCAATAAAGCAGATGTTTTTCTGGAACTCTCTTGCTTTTTTGTGACCCAGCAGATGTTGGCCTTTTGATTTCTGGTTCCTCTGCATTTTTTAATCCACCTTAAACATCTGGAAGTTCATGGTTCATGCACTGCTGAAGCCTGGCTTGGAGAATTTTGAGCATTACTTTACTAACGTGTGAGATGAGTGCAGTTGTCCAGTAGTTTGAGGACTCTTTGGCATTGTCTTTCTTTGGAATTAGAATGAAAACTGATCTTTTCCAGTCCTGGGGCCACTGCTGAGTTTTCCAAATTTGCTGACATATTGAATGCAGCTCTGTCACAGCATCCTCTTTTAGGATTTGAAATAGCTCAACTGGAATTCCATCACCTCTACTAGCTTTGTTCATGGTGATGCTTCCTAAGGCCCACTTGTCTTCACATTTCAGGATGTCCTGCTCTAAGTGAGTGATTACACCATCATGATTATCTGGGTCATGAAGATCTTTTTTATATAGTTCTTCTGTGTATTCTTGCTACTTCTTAATATCTTCTGCTTCTGTTAAATCCATACAATTTCTTTCTTTTATTGAGCCCATCTTTGCACAAAATATTCCCTTGGTATCTCTGATTTTCTTGAGGAGACCTCTAGTCTTTCCCATTCTATTGTTTTCCTCTATTTCTTTGTATTGATCACTGAGAAAGGCTTTCTTATCTCTCCTTGCTATTCTTTGGAACTCTGCATTCAAATGGGTATATCTTTCCTTTTCTCCTTTGCTTTTCGCTCTCTTCTTTTCACAGCTATTTGTAAGGCCTCCTCAGACAGCCATTTTGCTTCCTTGCATTTCTTTTTCTTGCAGATGGTCTGATCCCTGTCTCCTGTACAATGTCACAAAGCTCCATCCATAGTTCATCAGGCACTGTATCTATCAGATCTAGTCCCTTAAATCTATTTCTCACTTCCACTGTATAAACATAAGGTATTTGATTTAGGTCATACCTGAATGTCTAGTGGTTTTCCCTACTTTCTTCAATGTAAGTCTGAATTTGGCAATAAGGAATTCATGATCTGAGCCACAGTCAGCTCAGGTCTTGTTTTTGCTGACTGTATAGAGCTTCTCCATCTTTGGCTGCAAAGAATATAATCAATCTGATATCGGTGTTGAACATCTAGTGATGTCCATGTGTAGAGTCTTCTCTTGTGTTGTTGGAAGAGGGTGTTTGCTATGACCAGTGCATTTTCTTGGCAAAACCCTATTCGCCTTTGCCTGCTTCATTCTGTACTCCATGGCCAAATTTTCCTGTTACTCCAGGTGTTTCACTTTTCACTTCCATGCCTTCGAGAAGGAAATGGCAACTCACTCCAATGTTCTTGCCTGGAGAATCCCAGGAATGGGGGAACCTGGTGGGCTGCCGTCTATGGGGTCGCACAGAGTCGGACACGACTGAAGCGACTTAGCAGCAGCAGCAGCAGCCAGGTGTTTCTTGACTTCCTATTTTTGCATTCCAGTCCCCTATAATGAAAAGGACATTTTTTTTTGTGGGGACAGGGGTTGCTAATTCTACATGGCATGGTCAGAAAAAAAAAGTGAGTCCTTTGGGAGGTGATAAGGTCATGAGAGGGCTTCCCTGGTGGTGCAGATGGTAAAGAATCTGCTTGCAGTGCAGAAGACCCAGGTTTGATTCCTGGGTTGAAAAGATCCCCTAAAGTAGGGAATGGCAGTCGACTACAGTACTCTTGCCTGGAGAATCCCATGAACAGAGGAGCCTGGAGGGCTACAATCCATGGCTACAGTCCACAAAGAGTAGGACATGACTGAGAAACTAACATTTTCATTTTCTTTTAAGGTCATGAGGGCAGGGTCATAATGAATGGGACTAACACTCTCTGTAAAAGAGATTTGAGAACGCTCCCTAATCCCTTCTGCCATGAGAAGTGACAGTGACAACACAGTGTATATGAACCAGGGAATGGAACTGCAGCAGACACCAAACCTGCCTGTAACTTTGGACTTCCAACCTCTGGTACCTTGAGAAATAAATTTGTTGTTTATAAACCATCCAGTCTATGAGATTTTTGTTGTAGCAACCAGAATGGACTAAGACAATATAAAATGCTCTGTCTCTCCACTAAAAAGTAAGTACATAAATCTTTCCTGGGCAAGCATGTCCCCAACCTCCTTTTATATGGTCATTAGTTTTAGAGAAATCATCTTTATTTGGCAGTTCCTTCCACACCATTCTTGAGAGTACCTGTTCTGTGGGCATCACCTATGCCATAACTGCCTCCACTCCTGCCTCTGTGTAAACATTCAGTACAAAATTTTAGAGGAAAAAAAAAAACCTATGTTAGTGGAAACAAAACAGTTATCTTTTCCTCATTATAAAATCTTTTCCTAAAGCCTAGCATATTCAGATTGACTTCTGTATAGCTTTCTCTTAATTCTGAAAAATCTGTTTTCTTGCTCAGTTTTTCAGTTTCTCTGGTTTTGGAGGAATATTTTTATATATATATATTTTTTTTTTCATTGCATGTTTCAACTTAATCCCACTGGGTAAAATTAGACAAAAGAGAACTGAGGAATGGGAGTCAAGGAGACAGAAGAAGCACAGGATAGATAAGAAATAGAGGCTTTGCAATATATGCACGTCACCTTTTGAGTCCCACGTGTAAGATGGTGTTGATGTCATCTTTATTGAGGATGCTTTCTCATTTTGTTTTGTTTGACACATGATATAAAATTCTAAAAGGTACAAGACAGTATACAGTGGAAATCAAGACATGCTCTCCTGGCTTGACCACCTAATCCTTCTTACTACCCAGACTGAGGCAACTATTAACAGTTACTCTGTACATTTTTCCAGAGCTCAGCGTAGAGGAAACATTCAAATGCTGTAGCATGTGTCAGCCACACTCATCTGCCCTATTAGTTGTTCACTTTGGTAGCACATACAGAAAATGTCCTTACTCTTTTTAAAGGCTGCATAATATCCCAGTGTGGTGATGGATCAAAAGTTAATTAATGGTTCCTCTTCTGATGACCATTTACATTGTTTCCAATGTTTTGTTCTTATAGACAGTGCTAATATAAAAATTATTTCGGCACATCATTTCAGTGTGTGTGTGCTAATCACATCAGTCATGTCCAACTCTTTGTGATGCTATGGACTGTTGCCCACCAGGCTCCTCTGTCCACAGGATTCTCCAGGCAAGAATATTGAAGTGAGTTGCCATCCCCTCCTTCAGGAGATCTTCCAGACTAGGGATTGAACCCACATCTCCTGTGGCTCCTACATTGCAAGAATATTCTTTACTGCTGAGTCACTGGGGAAGGCCACAGAATTTCAGTGGATTATTTTTAATTTTTAAAATTAAAAGTTATTTATGAGTATTTCACTGGATTTCTAGCAAATTAGTTCGGTGTTCCCAAATTATTTTTGGTTATGAGGTATTAATGGTTACTTGTACAGTATCATCAAAAGAACTGTATTTGAGTGTCTCCTGTGGAGATATAGGTCAGCAGTGGACTACTGCAAGGACAGGTGCTCGGGGTACCTGGGTATGGCATAAGCCCTCTTGGAGGAGGTCGCCATTAACCCCATCATAGACCTGCCAGAACTTACACAGGACTGGGAAACAGACTCTTGGAGGGCACAAACAAAACCTAGTGTGCACCAGGACCCAGGAGAAAGGAGCAGTGGTCCCATAAGAGACTGACCCAGACTTGCTGTGAGTGTACAGGAGTCTCTGGCGGATGCGTGAGTTGGTGGTGGCCTGCTACAGGGTTGGGGGCAGCAGTGCATGCATGGGACTTTCCAAAAGAGGTTGCCATTATCTTCATTATCTCCACCATAGTTTAGCCTCAGGTCAAATAAGAGGGAGGGAACACAGCCCCACACATCAAGAGAAAATTGGATTAAAGATTTACTGAGCATGGCCCTGCCCATCAGAACAAGACGCAGTTTCCCCCTCAGTCACTCTCTCCCATCAGGGAGCTTCCATAAGCCTCTTATCCTTCTCCACCAGAGGGCAGACAGTATGAAAACAGCAAACACAGAAAACGAACCAATTTGATCACAAGGACCACAGCCTTGTCTAACCCATTGAAGCTATGAGCCATGCTCTGTAGGACCACCCAACATGGGTGGGTCACTTGGATGGTTATGACAAAACATGGTCCACTGGAGAAGGGAATGGCAAACCACTTCAGTATTCTTGCCTTGAGAACTGCATGAAAAATATGAAAAGGCAAAAAGATAGGACACTGAAAGGTGAACTCCCCCGCTCTGTAGGTACTCGGTATACTACTGGAGATCAGTGGAGAAATAATTCCAGAAAGAATGAAGAAATGGAGCCAAAGAAAAAACAGAACCCAGTGGTGAATGTGACTGGTGATGAGAGCAAAATCTGATTTTGTAAAGAGTGATATTGCATAGGAACCTGGAACGTTAGGTTCATGAATCAAGGCAAATTGGAAGTGGGCAAACAGGAGATGGCAAGAGTGAAAATTGACATTTTAGGAAGAAGCGAACTAAAATGAACTGGAATGGGTGAATTTAACTCAGATGACCATTATATCTACTACTGTGGCAAGAAGCCCTTAGAAGAAATGGAGTAGCCATAATAGTCAACAAAAGAGTCCAAAATACAGTACTTGGATACAATCTCAAAAACAATGGAAGGATCTCTGTTCATTTCCGAGGCAAAACATTCAATATCACAGTAATCCAAGTCTATGCCCTAACCAGTAATGCTGAAGAAGCTAAAGTTGAACAGTTCTATGAAGACCTACAAGATCTTCTAGAACTAACACCCAAAAAAGATGTCCTTTTCACTATAGAGGACTAGAATGCAAAAGTAGGAAGGAGAGAGATAACTGGAGTAATAGGCAAATCTGGCCTTGGAGTACAAAATGAAGCAGGGCAAAGGTGAATAAAGTTTTTCCAAGAGAATGCACTGGTCATTGTCAACACTCTCTTCCAACAACACAAGAGAAAACTCTATACACGAACATCACGAGATG
Source organism: Aepyceros melampus (assembly GCA_006408695.1). NCBI lineage: Eukaryota > Metazoa > Chordata > Mammalia > Artiodactyla > Bovidae > Aepyceros > Aepyceros melampus. Next base: position 142,300 of record SJXQ01008714.1, on the reverse strand, counting down.
GTCAATACTGAAATCAGATTGACTATATTCTTTGCAGCCGAAGATGGAGAAGCACTATACAGTCAACAAAAACAAGAATGGGAGCTGACTGTGGCTCAGATTATGAACTCCTTATTGCCAAATTCAGATTTACATTGAAGAAAGTAGAGAAACCACTAGACCATTGAAGTATGACCTAAATCACATCCCTTAGGATTATACAGTGAAAGTGACAAATAGATTCAAGGAATTAGATCTGATAAACAAAGTACCAGAAAAATTACAAGGCAGTGATCAAGACCATCCCCAAGAAAAAGAAATGAAAAAGGCAAAATGGTTGTCTGAGGAGGCCTTACAAATAGCTGAAAAAGAAGAGAAGCTAAAGGCAAAGGAGAAAAGAAAAGATATACCCATTTGAATGCAAGGTTCCAAAGAATAGCAAAAAGAGATAAGAAAGCCTTCCTCAGTGATTAATGCAAAGAAATAGAGGAAAACAATAGAATGGGAAAGACTAGTGATCTCTTGGAGAAGGTGATAGCACCCCAATCCAGTACTCTTGCCTGGAAAATTCCATGGATAGAGGAGCCTGGTAGGCTGCAGTCCATGGGGTCACGAAGCGTGGGACACGACTGAGCGACTTCCCTTTCACTTTTCACTTTCATGCATTGGAGAAGGAAATGGCAACCCACTCCAGTGTTCTTGCCTGGAGAATCCCAGGGATGGGGGAGCCTGGTGGGCTGCCATCTATGGGGTCACACAGAGTTGAACATGACTGAAGTGACTTAGCAGCAGCACCAGCAGTGATCTCTTCAAGAAAATTAGAGACACCAAAGGACCATTTCATGTAAATATGGACTCAATAAAGGACAGAAATGGTATGGACCTAATGGAAGCATAATATATTAAGAAGAGGTAGCAAGAATACACGGAAGAACTATGCAAAAAAGATTTTCATGACCCAGATAATCATGATGGTGTGATCACTCACCTAGAGCCAGACATCCTGGAATGCTAAGTCAGTGGGCCTTAGGAAGCATCACTATGAACAAAGCTAGTGGAGGTGATGGAATTCCAGTTGAGCTATTTCAAATCCTAAAAGAGGATGCTGTGAAAAAGCTGCACTCAATATGCCAGCAAATTTGGAAAATTCAGCAGTGGCCCTAGGACTGGTAAAGGTCAATTTTCATTCCAATCTAAAGAAAGGCAATGCCAGAGAAGGCTCAAACTACCACACAATTGCACTTATCTCACAGACTAGCAAAGTAATGCTCAAGTTTCTCCAAGCCAGGCTTCAACAGTTCATGAACCATGAACGTCCAGATGTTTAAGGTGGATTTAGAAAAGGCAGAGGAACCAGAGAGTAAAGAACCAACATCGGTTAGCACATCAATAAAGCAAGAGAGTTCCAGAAAAACATCTACTTCAGCTTTATTGACTATGCCAAAGCCTTTGACTGTGTGGATCACAATAAACTGTGGAAAGTTCTGAAAGAGATGGGAATACCAGACCACCTGACCTGCCTCTTGAGAAATCTGTATGCAGGTCAAGAAACAACAGTTAGAACCTTACATGGAACAACAGACTGACTCCAAATCAGAAAAGGAGTACGTCAAGGCTATATATTGTCACCTTGCTTATTTAACTTATATGCAGAGTACATCATGAGAAATGCTGGACTGCATGAAGCATAAGCTGGAATGAAGATTGCCGGGAGAAATACAATAACTTCAGATATGCAGATGACACCACGCTTATGGCAGGAAGTGAAGAACTAAAGAGCCTCTTGATGAAAGTGAAAGAGGAGAGTGAAATAGTTGGCTTAAAGCTCAACATTCAGAAAACTAATATCATGGCATCTGGTCCCATCACTTCATGGCAAATAGATGGGGAAACAATGGGAACAGTGACAGACTTTATTTTTTTGGGCTCCAAAATCACTGCAGATGATGACTGCAGCCATGAAATTAAAAGATGATTGCTCCTTGGAAGAAAACTCCAACCACCCTCAGTTCAGTTCAGTTCGGTCTCTCAGTCTTGTCCGACTCTTTGTGACCCCATGAACTGTAGCACGCCAGGCCTCCCTGTCCATCACCAACTCCCAGAGTTTACCCAAACTCATGTCCATCAAGTTGGGGATGCCATTCAGCCATCTCATCCTCTGTCGTCCTCTTTTCCTCCTGCCCCCAATCCCTCCCAGCATCAGGGTCTTTTCCAATAATCAACTCTTTGCATGAAGTGGCCAGAGTACTAGAGTTTCAGCTTTAGCATCAGTCCTTCCAAAGAACACCTAAGACTGATCTCATTTAGAATGGACTGATTGTATCTCCTTGCAGTCCAAGGGACTCTCAAGAGTCTTCTCCAACACCACAGTTCAAAAGCATCAGTTCTTCAGTGCTCAGCTTTCTCCACTGTCCAACTGTCACATGACTCCTGGAAAAACCATAGCCTTGACTAGACAGACCTTTGTTGGGAAAGTAATGTCTCTGCTTTTCAATATGCTATCTAGGTTGGTCATAACTTTCCTTCCAAGCACCCTAGTCAGCATATTAAAAAGCAAGGACATTACTTTGCCAGCAAAGGTCTATCTAGTCAAGGCTATGATTTTTCCAGTAGTCATGTATGGATGTGAGAGTTGGACTATTAAGAAAGCTGAGTGCTGAAGAATTGATCCTTTTGAAATGTGGTGTTGAAGAATATTCTTGAGAGTCCCTTAGACTGCAAGGAGATCCAACCAGTCCATCCTAAAGGAAATCAGTCCTGAATATTCATTAGAAGGACTGATGGTGAAGCTAAAACTCCAATACTTTGACCACTTGATGCGAAGAAGTGACTCATTTGAAAAGATCCCGATGCTGGGAAATACTCAAGGTGGGAGGAGAAGGGGATGACAGAGGGTGAGATGGTTGGATGGCATCACCAACTCAATGGACATGAGTTTGAGTAAGCTCCAGGAGTTGGTGATAGAGAGGGAAGCCTGGCATGCTGCAGTCCATGGAGTTGCAAAGTAAGCGACTGAACTGAACTCAACTGATTAAGTTCCTGAAGCAGTGATTCTCATTTAATGTTGTCTTTTTATCCTAAAATATTGGGAAACTTTTGTCAAAAGGACTTTTTTGTGAGAAGAAAAAATATTCCCTCTCAATGCCATCTTAAATGAGTTTGCCATATTCTGCAATGCACTGTTACTCTCCCAATCCCATATCCCATACTTCTTTCTTAACAAATCTTATCCTACCACCAGGCTTCCCAACATTTTAACTCTTCCCTAGCTGTCTTGATGGGATTTTGCCCACTTTTGTGTGTGTTATACAAGGATTCCTAGACAAAATAGTAAAAATTATTAAGACTACTATTTGCCTTAAGAACTAATACTTTACATAAGCAATTGAGATTCTCTTCATAATCTGTAAATGAAATATATGTTATTATCACCAAAATCATTTGTAATGTATCTGCTTGATGAGAGTCTCACAGTAACTCTTACATGTGTGCAGACATACATCAGTAAAGACAGGTAAATCGGCATTTGCCTATTGGACTTTGGTCTAAAGGATAATCCTTGGAAAGCACGACACCACATCATGGATTGTTTCAATTGTCACTCAGCAAATATTCATAGAACCTCTCTAAATTTACCATGCCTTTCCCAAATTTCATTGTTCAGTCTCAGTTATTTTGTGTGCTTATGTTAAGTCTCATCAGTCATGTCTGACTCCTTGCGACCCCATGGACTATAGCCTGCCAGGCTCCTCTGTTCACAGGAGTCTTCAGGCAAAAATACTGGAGTGGGTTGTCATTCCTTCCTCCAGGGGATCTTCCTAACGCAGGGATCAAACCTGCATCTCTAACGCTTCCTGCCTTTACAGACAGTTTCTTTAGCACTAGTGCCAGCTGGGAAGCCCTTGGTTACTTTTGTTGTTGTTCAGTTGCTCAGTCATGTCCAACTCTACGACCTCATGGACTGCAGCATGCCAGGCATCTCTGTCCTTCACCAGTTCCTCAGCCAACCATTTTGCCTTTTTGCATTTGGTTACTTTCCGTTCAGTTCAGTTCAGTTGCTCAGTCATGTCTGACTCTTTGCGACCCCATGAATCGCAGCATGCCAGGCCTCCCTGTCCATCATCAACTCCCAGAGTTCACTCAGACTCATACCCATCGAGTCAGTGATGCAATCCAGCCATCTCATCCTCTGTCATCCCCTTCTCCTCCTGCCCCCAATCCCTCTCAGCATCAAAGTCTTTTCCAATGAGTCAACTCTTCCATAAAGTAGCCAGAGTACTGGAGCTTCAGCTTTAGCATCATTCCTTCCAAAGAAATCCCAGGGTTGATCTTCAGAATGGACTGATTGGATCTCCTTGCAGTCCAAGAGACTCTCAAGAGTCTTCTCCAACACCACAGTTCAAAAGCATCAATTCTTTGGTGCTCAGCCTTCTTCACAGTCCAACTCTCACATCCATACATGACTACAGGAAAAACCATAGCCTTGACTAGACGGACCTTAGTCAGCAAAGTAATGTCTCTGCTTTTGAATATGCTATCTAGGTTGGTCATAACTTTTCTTCCAAGGAGTAAGCGTCTTTTAATTTCATGGCTGCAATCACCATCTGCACCTACAAGTACATAAAATTTTCTGCAACTACTTTGCCTTTTGGCAGTGTTCTGCAGAGTGGTAGATAATTCTTATATTTGCTTCAAAATTCCAACTAATTTTCTCCTGGAACAGAATAGATTGGTGGTTAACTGAACCTGCCTGCATTAGCATGACTTATACAGTTGTAGGATTTGGGGGCTTAAGGGGAACTTCAAGATGATCCTTTTCAATCTTTCATCTCTCTGATGAGAAAACTAAGCTTTGCAACAGAGTGTTACATTCCCAGGATAAGAAAGTAAAGCTAAAATGGAAATTCTGACTCTTAAACACCAATTCAGTATTCTTTCTTTTTTATAATCTAACTTTTTTTTATAATCTAATTCTTACTGAGGCTATTTGTACTCTCCTGGAGTTAGTGAGTCTGTATAAATTCCAACAAAGTGTACATGGTATATCTGTTTGTATAAATGTTGAGAAATATTTGATCCCTGAATGTACTTTAAAATCATCTGACTCATAATGATTTAAAAAAATTTTTTTACTTCTATTATTATTGATGCTATTCTATTTTTTGTGGCCATTCTTTTCCCTCAGTGACTTCTCAAACAAAACAAATGTGACAGGTAAATTATTAAGCTATTAGCATGTGTTCTTCCATCTCAGTATCATTCTCTCTGTTCCAAAAAGGACTTTCACTCCCTTGCCACAGGAGAGGACAAAAAAGCATAGTCAAGAAGATGGAGGTAAGAGGTCCCCCTAAAGAGAAAGAGATTAGGTGATCTGGTCCATGGGCCTATGGTGAAGATGAAGCAAGCTTCGGAAGAATGGCTATGGGTGATCCTTTGGGATAGACGAGTACTCCCAGCTCATTTTCTACCCAGAGGGGAACCAAAGATGTTAGACTTCAGAATACCTTATTGTCTTAGCCATTGGAACCTTAGCTTTAACCAAAGCCCAAATACCAAAGCTCCTTCATCCCAGCATTTAGGTTTGATTGTGATGCCTGAGGTGTTTGGAAAACTCTACAGCGTGTCTGTGGAAAGCCTTGTATTAATTACCTATTTCTATGGGAGATGCATTTGAATTGATGCTTTCGTATTGTGGTGCTGGAGAAGACTCTTGAGAGTCCCTTGGACAGCAAGATCAAACTAGTCAGTCCTAAAGGAAATCAATCCTGAATATTCATTGGAATGGGTGATACTGAAGCTGAAGTGCCAATACTTTGACCACCTGATGCAAAGAGCCGACTGATTGGAAAAGACTCTGATGTTAGAAAAGACTGAAGGCAGGAAGAACAGGATGACATAGGATGAGATGGTTGGACAGTATCACTGATTCAATGAAAATGAGCTTGAGCAAATTCCAGGAGTTAGTGAAAGATGAGGAAGCCTGGTGTCCTGCAGTCCATGGGCTCACAAGGAGTCTGACTCAACTGAGGGACTGAACAACAACAATGGGCCAAACTACCCCTGGACTTAATGGCTTAACATAACAAAAAGTCATTCATTTTGAATAAGAATCAGCACTTTGAGTTGATCTCTGTTGGAACAGCCTTTCTTAGGGAGATACTTTTGTAAGTATCTACTTACAAAACAGGTTACTCACCTGCTTGAGGGTTTGGTGCTAGCTGTTGGCAGTGGATATGACTGCTGATGGAAGTAAAGTCTGATGCTATAAAGAGAAATATTACATAGGAAACTGGAATGTTAGATCATGAATCAAGGCAAATTGAAAGTGGTCAAACAGGAGATGGCAAGAGTGAAAATTGACATTTTAGGAAGCAGCGAACTAAAATGGACTGGAATGGGTGAATTTAACTCAGATGACCATTATATCTACTACTGTGGGCCAGAAGCCCTTAGAAGAAATGGAGTAGTCATCATAGTCAACAAAAGAGTCCAAAATACAGTCCTTGGATGCAATCTCAAAAACAATGGAAGGGTCTCTGTTCATTTTCAAGGCAAACCATTCAATATCACAGTAATCCAAGTCTATGCCCCAACCAGTAATGCTGAAAAAGCTGAAGTTGAATGGTTCCATGAAGACCTATAAGACATTCTAGAATTAACACCCACAAAATGTGTCCTTTTCATTATAGGGGACTGGAATGCAAAAGTAGGAAGTCAAGAAACACCTGGAGTAACAGGCAAATTTGGCCTTGGAGTATGAAATGAAGCAGGGCAAAGGCGAATAGAGTTTTGCCAAGAGAATACACTGGTTATAGCAAACACTCTCTTCCAACAACACAAGAGAAGATTTTATACATGGACATCACCAGATAGTCAATACTAATATCAGATTGATTATATTATTTGTAGCCAAAGATGGAGAAGCTATATACAGCCAGCAAAAACAAGACTGGAAGCTCACTGTGGCTCATATCATGAACTCCTTAGTGCCAGATTCACACTTAAATTGAAGAAAGTAGGGAAAACCACTAGACCACTCAGGTTACGATTATGCAGGGGAAGTGAGAAATAGATTCAAGGGATTAGATGTGATAGAATGCCAGAAGAACTATGGACAGAGGTTCGTGACATTGTACAGGAGACAAGGATCAAGACCATCCCCAAGAAAAAGAAATGCAAAAAGGCAAAATGTTTGTCTGAGGAGGGTTTACAAATAGCTGAGAAAAAAAGAGAAGCTAAAGGAAAAGGAGAAAAGAAAAGATATATCCATTTGAATGCAGGGTTCCAAAGAATAGCAAGGAGAGATAAGAAAGCCTTCCTCAGTGACAATGCAAAGAAATAGAGGAAAACAAATGGGAAAGACTAGAGATCTCTTCAAGAAAATGAGAGATACCAAGGGAACATTTCTTGCAAAGATGGGCACAATAAAGGACAGAAATGATATGATTCTAACAAAAGCAAGAGATACTAAGAAGAGATGGCAAGAATACACAGAAGAACTATACAAAAAAGATCTTCATGACCCAGATAATCATGATGGTGTGATCACTCATCTAGAGCCAAATATCCTGGAATGTTAAGTCGAGTGGGCCTTACGAAGCACCACTATGAACAAAGCTAGTAGAGGTGAAGGAATTCCAGTGGAGCTATTTCAAATCCTAAAAGAGGATGCTGTGAAAGTGCTGCACTCAGTATGCTAGCAAATTTGGAAAATCAGCAGTGGTCCCAGGACTGGAAAAGGTCAGTTTTCATTCCAATCCCAAAGAAAGGCAGTGCCAAAGAATGGTCAAACAACTACACAATTGCACTCATCTCACACACTAGCAAAGTAATGTTCAAATTTCTCCAAGCCAGGCTTCAACAGTACATGAACCATGAACTTCCTGATGTTCAAGCTGGATTTAGAAAAGGTAGAGGAACCAGAGATCATTAAACAACATCCACTGGACCATCAAAAAAGCCATAGAATTCCAGAAAAACATCTATTTCTGTTTATCGACTACACAAAAGCCTTTGACTCTGTGGATCATGATGAACTGTGGACAATTCTGAAAGAGGTGAAAATACCAGACCAGCTGACCTACCTCCTGAGAAATTTGTATGCAGGTCAAGAAACAACAGTTAGAATCATACATGGAACAACAGACTGACTCCAAAGCAGGAAAGGAGTATGTCAAGGCTGCATATTGTCACCCTGCTTATTTAACTTATATGCAGAGTACATCATGAGAAATGCTGGACTGGATGAAGTATAAGCTGGAATGAAGATTGCCAAGAGAAATATAGATAACCTCAGATATGCAGATGACATCACCCTTATGGCAGAAAGTGAAGAACTAAAGAGCCTCTGATGAAAGTTAAAGAGGAGAGTGATATAGCTGACTTAAAGCTCAACATTCAGAAAACTGAGATCATGGCATCCAGTCCCATCACTTCATGGGAAATAGATGGAGAAACAATGGAAACAGTGGCAGACTTTATTTTTGGGGGCTCTAAAATCGCTGCAGATGGTGACTGCAGCCATGAAATTAAAAGACGCTTACTCCTTGGAAGAAAAGCTCCAACCACCCTAGCCAGCTTATTAAAAAGCAGAGACATTACTTTGCCAACAAAGGTCTGTCTAGTCAAATCTATGGTTTTTTCAGTTGTCATGTATGGATGTGAGAGCTGGACTATAAAGAAAGCTGAGCACCAGAGAATTGATGCTTTTGAACTGTGGTGTTGGAGAAGACTCTTGAGAGTCCCTTGGACTGCAAGGAGATCCAACTAGTCCATCGTAAAGAAACTCAGTCCTAGATATTCATTGGAAGGACTGATGGTGAAGCTAAAACTCCAATACTTTGACCATGTGATGCGAAGAAGTGACTCATTTGAAAAGACCTCGATGCTGGGGAATACTGAAAGTGGGAGGAGAAGGGGACAGCAGATGGTTGAATAGCATCACTGAGTCAATGGACATGAATCTGAGTAAGCTCCAGGAGTTGGTGATGGACAGGGAAGCCTGGCGTGCTATAGTCCATGGAGTCACAAAGAGTCAGACATGACTGAGCAACTGAGCAACTGAACTGAACTGAACTGAATTCAAGAGCTGGGTAAGACTTTCCAGGCACAGATATGTGGAAGGAGTGGCCCCCTGACCTGGGTCCTTTTAGTCCTGGCAGCTTACTAGAGAATTAGCAGGAGGGGACACATTTGAGTTTTTAGAGGAGAGTTTGGTCGAGTGTGAGATTGGAGGTTGGTTAAAGTGGGAATCCACCCTCACCATAGAGTCTTCAAGTGAAGCGACCTTCCTACCTGTATAAATTTGGGCCACATTTGTTTCTTCTTCTGTAACTGAGGTAATTAGTCTATCTGTTTGTGTACAATTATAGGATGAAGCTAAAAAGTGTCTAGCACAGAGCAAGTGGTCGGTCAGTGGTAGCAAATAGTAGCCATTGTTAGGGAATGGAAAATGATTGAAAACTTTGAAGTAGGGGAGTGAGGTGAAAAACACCAAGAAGCAAGTTTTTAAAAGATGAAAGTTGACAGCAATGTAAACACTTCAGAGGAAGCTGTGTTGGGGAGGAGCTCGTAAATGAAGAGGCAGATTCAAAAGTCCAGGAGTATTGAAGGCAGAATTGATAAAACCTAGGGAATGCATGGAGGTTGAGACACACAGGATGATATATCCTCCCAGGAAAAAGTCAAAGATGATGTTAGGGTACATGTTCTAGGTGACCACGAGAACGGACTGAAAAGGCTTGAAAGCAGAAAGTACTCCACTTACCTCCTCATGCCCATCCCCATCCCCGGAAACCAGGAGATGCTGGAGAAGGGTCTATACTCAGGCTGTTCCTTGGGTTACACCCACAGTATGTTCATTTAATCATAAAACACTGGCCACAGAAGGTGTTATAGTTCATAAGCCAAACACCTCTGAGTATTAGATAAAACTTGAATAATATGTCTTTTATCTTGCTCTTTTGCAGTAGAAAAAAAAGAATATTGAAATATAAGAAATGAATAAAACCAAACAGGAGTCCAAAATAAGCTACCTAAATGCCTAAAGTGATAAGTAAGCTTCAGAAAATCAACATTTTACCTACTTATTATTCCCCCTACAGAGTTACCATCAAGTTCAAAATTGGTACTTTCCTCCTACCTGAACTTCCTCAAAATCATGAAATTTCAAACAAGGGGGCTGGCTGGCCAAATGGGGAAGTCGAGGAACGTACATCCTTCCTCTAATACAGCAACGTATCTTTCCAGAAGTTCAGTAGTTTCTACCTCAAGGTAAATATTATAAGTTATTTCCTTTTATATTTGTTTTTCCTGAAGTGCTTTGAGATCTCCAACAGAAAGCATAAGATGTGAATGTTGTAAACTCCTGCCGTCATTGGTCATACTTGATGAACTGTTTTGGATTTTTACCATCTTCTTTTAAAAAAAATCAAATTATTGACTTCTGTGTAATTTTTCCTGTGGCTCCCTATCATTTTTCATTAAATCAAAATACTTACACTTGTATTTTTAATTAATTCACAGATATTTACAGATTTGTTGGTTGCTTTTCCAGACAATAAGGTAACAATGATTATTTTATGAGTGAAATCTTGTGAACATTTTTATAACTAAGAGTATATACATGAAAGGAATAAGGGACAACAGAAGGAAAATTGGTTTTCTATTTCTTTTTTTAATAAGTTATAGAAGTACAAATAGTAGGATGATTGCCAGCATTATCAACATTAATTTACTAGGTGTTGACTATACAAAAAAATGATAAAGAACAAAGTAAGGAGGGGTCTGAGTGGCAGGAATTTCTTAATATCTGTAACACTGCAAATTCATATTTCCCTTGAGTGAACAGTCCTCCTTTAGGGATGTATCCTATATGCTTGTAAGTGATCAAAATGTATGGGCAAGTAACCAGAGTTTCCAGCTCTGTGCTAGCCAGAGGAGAAGAAAAGGATATATTGGTGTCTCTGAGTGAAATAAAGTGGGGAAGTGGTCTGCAGTTGTGACCCAGGATGGTGAAAGAAGAGTACAGGGAAGAAGATGGTTGACTTCAAGCAGCTAAGAACCATTGCAGTTATAGGACTTAATTAATTCCCAGGGCTGTGCTGCTCAGACCAGATGTCTGTACCAGGATCTCTGAGTAAAATTGACAGGGAGGCAAACACAGCTCATCCCTCATAATAACTACCCCTTCCAGTCTCTGTATTTGATGCCTTGACCTCTGGGCACTGCATGGACTGCCCCTCCCAGGGCTAGCTAATTCCTGGAGAGAGCAAATGATTTGCTTGTGAGTGTGCCTTTTATATGCAAACCCAGCCAGTCCAGAGCCCAAAGCCCAACCACCTCCTTTATGGGGCTTTTATGTTCTGGGCAGCTATCCACCTACCCTAATTACCCAAAGGCCAGGTACCAGCTCCTTGCCCAGTGAAATTATCCAAACTAGCCAATAATAAACCTACAGACCCTGCCCACCAATCACTGCCTGTGGAAACTGCAATAAAGACTCTTGCCACATGTCCCTCTTATACCATCTGCCTCCTGAGCAGCCCTGGTGATTCCCTGTGTGGCCCTCTGTGGTGTGCCATGCCCACTGTTTCTAAGAATCTGTGAGTATGAAAACTTTTTTCATGACAGTTATTTCTGTGTCTGTGTGTCTTGTTGTTCAGTCACTAAGTTGTGTCCAACTCTTTGTGACCTCATGGACTGCAGCACACTAGGCTCCCTGTCCTTCACTATCTCTAAGAGTTTACTCAAACTTATGTCCATTGAGTCAAAGATGCCATCCAACTATCCCATCTTCTGTCACTCCCTTCTCCTCCTGTCCTCAATTTTCCTCAGCATCAGGGTCTTTTCCAATGATTCAGCTCTTTGTATCAGGTGGCCAAAGTATTGGAGCTTCAGCTTTAGCATCAGTCCTTCCAATGAGTATTCAGGGCTGATTTCCTTCCTGATTGACTGGTTTGATCTCCTTGCTGTCCAAGGGACTCTCAAGAATCCTCTCCAGCACCACAGCTTGAAAACATCAATTCTTCAGTGCTCAGCCTTCTTTTTGGTCCAACTCTCATATCCATATATGACTACTGGAAACCCACCTTTGTTGACAAAGTGATATCTCTGCTTTTTAATATACTATCTAGGTTTGTGATAGGTTTCCATCCAAGGAGCAAGCATCTTTTGATTTCATAGCTGCAGCCACACACTGTCCACAGTGATTTTGGAGCCCAAGAAAATAAAATCTGTCACTGCTGCTACTTTTTCACTTTCTATTTGCATTGAAGTGATGGGAGTAGATGCCATAGTCTTAGGTTTTTCAATGTTGAGTTTTAAGCCAGCTTTTCCACTCTCCTCTTTCACCCTCATCAAGAGGCTCTTTAGTTCTTTTTCACTTTCTTCCATTAGAGTGGTGTCATATGCATATCTGAGGCTGTTAATAATATTTTTCTGGCAATCTGGACTCCAGCTTTTGATTCACCAGCCTGGCATTTCACATGATATACTCTGCATATAAGTTAAATAAGCCGCGTGACAATGTGCAGCCTTGTCATACTCCTTTCCCAATTTTATATGTGTCTTAACTTATTTAAATAAAACAAGTCTTGGGGGCCTTGCTATAGGACATATATTGTTGTTGGTGATTAGTCAGTGTGTTATGTGTGACTCTTGTGATCCCATGAACTGTAGCCTGCCAGGCTCCTCTGTCCATGGGATTCTCCAAGCAAGAATATTGGAGTGGGTTGGGTTGCTGTTTGATTCTCCAGGGCATCTTTCTGACCCAGGAATCAAACCCAGGTCTCTGGCATTGCAGACAGATTCTTTACCGACTGAACTATGAGGGAAGCCCCTAAGTTGACTTTAAAAAATGCATTCTAATATACAGTAGGTGCAGACAAATACTGTTTGATTCCACATATATGAGGTACCTAGAATAGTCAAATTCATAGTCAGAAAGTACACTAATAGGTGTCAGGGCCTGGACCAGGGCAGCAGGGGTAGTAGGAGGTTGGGGAGAGGGAATGGGGAGTTAGTGTTTAATGGGGACAGAGTTTTAGTTTAGGAAAGTGAAAAATTCAGGAAATGAATGATGGTGAGAGTTGTACAACAATATGAATGTACTTACTGCCTCTGAACTATACAGTTAAATATGGTTAAAACAGTATGCTTTATATTATGTGACTTTTACCACACAAAAAAGAACATTTAAAAATAACCCTGTAAAGAACTTTCAAATAACTAGAACTCTTTAGAAATGAAATGGGTCTCCATGGAGAGAGCAGTTCCTGATTTTAAAGAAAAGTAATCAAAAGCCAGCAGTTCAGAAAATGAAGTTTAATAAATTGTGTGTATGTGTGTATATGTTGAGGAAGGAAATTAGATGTCTTAGATAATTTTGAGTTTCCTCTTGTGTGTATTATTCTGTATAATCAGACACATCTAGCTTAAATGCTTGGTCATGCTGCTTATTCTATGCCTATGCACTTCAATTCAGTTGTATACCATGTTTTAGAGAATGTGTAACATGCTGCTAGTGCTTATAAAAGAATAAACATGAAATTAAATATCATGTTCTCCTGTCATGAGTAGCTCTACTGTGTGTCATTTTGTAAATTCCTATCACTTCATGGGAAATAGATGGGGAAACAGTGGAAACAGTGTCAGACTTTATTTTTTGGGGCTCCAAAATCACTGCAGATGGTGACTGCAGCCATGAAATTAAAAGACGCTTACTCCTTGAAAGGAAAGTTATGACCAACCTAGATAGCATATTGAAAAGCAGAGACATTACTTTGCCAACAAAGGTCCGTCTAGTCCAGGCTATGGTTTTTTCAGTGGTCATGTATGGATGTGAGAGTTGGACTGTGAAGAAGGCTGAGCGCCGAAGAATTGATGCTTTTGAACTGTGGTGTTGGATAAGACTCTTGAGAGTCCCTTGGACTGCAAGGAGATCCAATCAGTCCGTTCTAAAGGAGATCAGCCCTGAGTGTCCTTTGGAAGGAATGATGCTAAAGCTGAAACTCCAGTACTTTGGCCACCTCATGCGAAGAGTTGACTCATTGGAAAAGACTCTGATGCTGGGAGGGATTGGGGGCAGGAGGAGAAGGGGACGACAGAGGATAAGATGGCTGGATGGCATCACCAACTCGATGGACATGAGTTTGAGTGAACTCCGGGAGATGGTGATGGACAGGGGAGCCTAGCGTGCTGCGATTCATGGGGTCGCAAAGAGTGGTACACGACTGAGCGACTGAACTGAACTGAACTGAACTGAACCTGTCTTTGTCTGGCATGATTGCCTTAATATATTGGTGGTGCAGATGAGATGGGGAGCTTGGTGGGGAAGGGAGGTCAGTGTTAACTAAGCAAGTTAACAAGAAGCATTGACTCTCACTGGGGTTGGGTTCTTCTTTCATCAGGAACTCCTGTGAAAATCTTCTTACTGTTTGTTACAAAATCATCTCCAAGATACAGGACAGGGACTCTGAGTCGAGCCAGTTAGAAAAGCCAAAATACATATGGGAGGAAGATATACTGGAGTTTGGAGTCAGAAGTAGGATTTGGTGGAAGTGTCAAAGTTGAGCCTTTAGAACCTAACAAAGAGGAGATCCAAGCAAAATTAGGTTGGGTATGTGTGTGTTAAGTTGCTTCAGTCATCTCCAACTCTTTGTGATCCTATGGACTATAGCCTGCCAAGTTGCTCTGTCCATGGGATTCTCCAGACAAGAATATTGGAGTCAGTTGCCATGCCTTCCTCCTGATGATCTTCCCAACCCAAAGATCGAACCCATGTCTCTTATATCTCCTGTACTGGCAGGCAAGTTCCTTATCCATAGCCCCCTGGGAAGCCCCCTTGCCAAAATTGATGAAAAGCCACTGAATACATTCCTGTGCAACTTATGAACTTGGGATTCCCTTGACTGATGGGTAAATATATGATTCCTGAGGGTGTCAGATTGGCCCAAATGATCAATGAAGGCAAACTGAACACCTGTCTTACGCTGGGTTCCTCTGGGAACACATTCTAAGCTGAATGTTTACAAGGGAGTGTGCTTGGGATTAACATTTGTAAGGGGGTGAGGGGAGCAAGATGGGGCAGAGGGAGTAAATTGAATTGGTGATGTGGTTCAACCAAGACCTCAGCTGGTCCTACAGGTAGTTCTAGAACTGGGGTGGCTTTTAAGAGTTGTGTTGGATGGAGACAAGGAAGTTGGGCCTTTGTACCTTCTTGACGGATTTGGGCTATCTGGGAAAGGCAAAGGCAAATAGTCCATGGAGATGCAACTATGAACATCAGCAGCCAACTCTCAGGACAACTAGGTGAGTGAGTACTTCAGTCCTGGAGTGGGATCTGGGTGACGCATCCACTCAGCATCCCATGAAATAGAAAACTGGCACACTCCTATTATTGTCTCAAAGCAGTGTCAAAATAGTAAGCTCTGCTGGACCAGGAAATGGAATGGTCCAAACCTGTCAATGATGAGCTCTCCTAGCTCTTATGAAGGTTTGAAGATCCACATGTGATGGGGACTTGTAACCCGAGGAGTTTCCTCTAACTGGTAGCAGCTGACTTGGCTCAGCTGTCTACTGTGCCACAGTAGACAACACTACTGGCCGGGGAAGGTTCCAATTACTTGTGAAATGAAAGAGCAAGGTGGTCACCTGAAATGTGCTCATCGTTGCAGTTCATCCTTCCTGGCAATCCTTAGCATCATTTCCCAGGTTCCTCTGACTTAAAAGCATGATCATTCAAATCAAGATGCAAAATGATCGATTGGAAATCCTCTGCTGCTTCCATGCTTGCTTCCTGCCCCATCCTCCCCAGCACACACGCAGACTGACACATATAAGTACAGTACTGTTCTACCATATCCTTAATTTTACAGATCTCCTGCTGAAGTTTCTGACTAATGGTAAGTTATTTGTTCAGAAAGATTTTATGGCTCTCATAAAATGTCAATTACAGTTTTAAAATAACTTGTAGTTTTTCTGTAACATGATGCTGCCATCTTGGTTCCCAGAGGGTGTATTAAATTCAAGTAGCAATAACAAATCATTTAAGCAATAAATAAATAACCTGAGACAGAGTGTTGTTAAGAGTTAATAGTCTCCCATACACTCAATAGAGGGTGAGGCTTCACTCAATTAAAGTGACCCCGGGAGGAGGGGGCAGCCAGGGGCCAAACTGCACCCAGTCATTTTGTTGGAGGTATTCAACCCACACACATTCATTTCCTTCTTTATGTTGTCTCTTTTCAGCAAGGAAGGCTCTCTGCAGTCCCTGAGTCCAGAGAACAATTACGGTACAGTCTCAGAGAACAGAAAGAAAACTGGGGTCATAAATATGTTAAATGGGTGCGTGGGTTTAAGTGGCTTTGTAAATGGAACACGGAGGGAACCTCAGACTAATTAATGAATACGAAGCAGTGGGAAAGCTGGGGGGTTTGGGGGACAGTCTTGTTGTAGGGTGAGGATGCTACATCTGTATCATTATTTTCCCCCAGGAAGGTGCACCTATTTATTTTAGAAATGTTTTTTACGATGTCAGAGTGTCTTGATGGAGAATACCAGATGTAGGTGAAAAAAGAACATTTGAAAGAGAAATCCTATTTATATTGTATTTTTTCTAATAAAAGCTTGGCCTAAAAGGATGATTTTACAGATTTTTTTTAAGTGTTATCATTGTATTTTAAGAGGGAAACATCAAAAAAGAGGAGAAATTTCATACTTTTTATACGAAATTGCAGCCCATTCAAATATATAGACTCTTTCCTAGTAAATGGCCTTTGTTAACTAAGTTCCATTTGGATCAAAGCAAAGATTAAGATTTTATGATGTGTGCATTTCCATATGTTCTAAAATATTTTAGTTTTTCTATTTGGATCATTTACTATTTTTGTTCCTTTTTTATGTTTTTAAGAAAATTTTATTTGCACGAATAACTTTGAAGAAAATTAAAAGATGCCTGTATATCTCGTAGGATCCCTATTGAATCCACGAATGACTTCTTGAGTTTGGGCTATGTGAGGCTAGCCAGTGCTGGCACTCTGAAAATGTCCCTGAACTTGGAGGACACTCACAGTGTAAGGGCCAGCCAGAGACCAAGCGCCAGACAGAGGCCACAGAAGAGATGCAAATGGACAAAGGGTCAGAGAGAGAAAAGAAAGAATGAGAGAGCTTGAGACAGACACACACACACACACACACAGAAGAGGAAGGCTGAGAGACTCAGGGGAGATGGGAAAAGTAGACAGGCACAAAGCCACAGAGGGACACCAAGAGAGGAAGAGAAAACAAAAACACAAAACCACATAAGCAACAGAGAAGTGACTGGCACAGACTTCCTTGTTTAATTGATTAAATGGCTGAGCTGTGAACAATGGCCTAAATTGAACCATTGATTTAATTCAGTTGTTATATACTAAAATGAGCACACTAACTGCTTGTTTGGGGGCTGCTTCAGTGGTCTTAGCTGCAATACTGAAAAAGAAAAACCTTGCCAAAGCCTTTTTATGTTGATAAAACCAACTCATTTTATTTTTGTTGCATTCAAAGCTCAGGATCACTGAATTACAATCTTTATATGGGTTTCACAAGTGATGTTTATTCTTCAACAAGTTTTATTAAGCACCTGTCGTGCTTTCCTGGTGGCTCAGAGGTTAAAGAGTCTGCCTGCAATGTGGGAGACGTGGGCTCGTTCGCTGGGTTGGGAAGAGCCCCTGGAGAAGGAAATGGCAACCCACTCCAGGATTCTTGCCTGGAGAATCCCATGCACGGAGGAGCCTGGTGGGCTACAGTCCACGGAGTCGCAAAGAGTCGGAAGTGACTTCACTTTCACTTTCACAGGAATGGCAGGATAAAGATTTTGTGTAAAGAACACAAAAATGTTTGAGGAGCTATAATTGTCCCTCAGCTATAAGGAAATGATATTCAGGGTGATATGATAAACACATGTCAAATTGAATTTATAAAGATAAGAATTGAACAGCACAAGAAACTACAGAAGTGATATTACAGAAGAATATTCACCCAATTATCCTAATGAGGGGTTGCTATTGTTCTTCAGTCGCTCAGTCGTGTCCGGCTGTTTGCGACCTCATGAACTGCAGCACGCCAGGCCAACTCCCGCAGTTCACCCAAACCCATGTCCATCGAGTCGGTGATGCCATCCAGCCATCTTATCCTCTGTCGACCCCTTCTCCTCCTGCCCTCAATCTTTCCCAGCATCAGGGTCTTTTCAAATGAGTCAGCTCTTCGCATCAGGTGGCCAAAGTATCCAAGTTTCAGCTTCAACATCAGTCCTTGTCTGACAGAATGTGGTCCACCAGAGAAGGGAATGGCAAACTATTTCAGTATTGTTGCCTTGAGAACTCCATGAACAGTGTGAAAAGGCAAAAAGAAAGGACACTGAAAGATTTGTAAATTACAATATACCATTTTTGTGTGTGTCAACCAGACCAGGCTGGTAAGGTATAGCAAGGGCTGGTAGTGTTTGTGGGCATGCAGATATACTCCTTTTCATCATATATGTTTAAAAATATCCTTCAACCTCACCAAGGGATGTGTCTCCCACATTTCAGAAAAACAAGATTTTCTTGTTCTATTTTTCATTTCCTAATTTTGATAGAGACATGAGTATATAGAAATATTTCTTAAACAAGAGCAAGAAACATTGTGATCACATGGCGAATGACAATCAATGGCTCCCTGCTGTGGGGCCTCATTAAGGATCGGTGTGGCCTGTGGTGAACCAGAGAACATCCTCCATCTCAAAGGAACAGCCACAGTGCAGCTTTTTTTTTTTGCTACCGTGGAACAATGTCAGCCCAGTGTTGCCAGATTTCCTGTTTGTCCAACAGAATTTTATAGTAAAATCTTTAGATTTTTAAAATGTCAGTTCCAAACTTTTTAAAACAAAAATACCGTGAGGTCCAAACAAAATGAGGTCAATTCAGCAGATAGGCTGAGGGTTTGCAAACTCAGCTTTATGGTCAGAATCTTACAGTTTAGCACTTAATTGTGGATTTCCCAGTTTTGTTCACTGTTATTTTACAGGAGGCTAATTTCAACTCCCAAACTCTTTACAGTTCCTAGGGCTGGAGATTGGGATAGGAGATTGCAACCTGTATGTGTCTCTGTGTTTGTGTGGGGGGGGGTTGGGGGTGGAAATGGGGTACTTGTCTCTACCTAGTGCCTGCCTCTGTGCTCAATATATGTAACAAATGCACAGCCAACATTATTGATTCTGTCAATAGAATCAAATATTATTTAAATAAATGTTTCCTGGAAGGCTAGCACACTACTTAGTAAAACAGAGCCTGGAACTCAAACAGAAGTCTAACTAGATGTTACTTTAAGTGATAAACAATGACTCCTCAGATTTCTGTTGCTGAGATCTAGTCTATTAGGAAGCAGAAATACCACTGTTTCTCATAGTAGACCGTCATATTACTCCTAAAATTAGGCGGAGACTAGATGGATTATTTCCAAATATTGTTCTTTCTTTCTGAGCACACATAGAGACTGTATTTCCCAGTTACATTTGCATTTAGTTTGAGGGTATTTTACTGCATTCTAGGCAAAATAATGTAAGCAGATGTTTACAAATACTATTTCCAGTAATGCCCATAGAGATCTCCTTCACAAACCTCTGTGCATTTGTGCTGTCACCTCAGGCATGTCTGACTCTTTGCGACCCTTTGGACTGTAGCCTGCCAGGTTCCTCTGTCCATGGGATTCTCCAGGCAAGAATACTGGAGTAGGTTGCAAGCCCTCCTCCAGGGAATCTTCTCGGACCAGGGATTGAACCCGCGTCTCCTGTGGCTCTTGCATTGAAGGAAGATTCCTTACCACTGAGCCACCAATGAAGCACACACAAACCTCAGAACTCCCTCAATTCCTGTGCACAGCATTTGCAGACACTATATGTTGAGGATGAAGTAAACATAAAATGGAAGAAGCCTGGATCCCTGAGTCACAGCTTGGAGGAGAGTCACACGTGAGCGCCATCTGACCTGCACCAAACTGGAACACAAGTGGGAAATAAACATACTTGCATTAAACCACTGAGAACTGAGGCCTATTTATTACAGCAGCCAGCACTACCTAACCTAGCACATAACAACATGTCTTTTCAGAGATGGTCTAGAAAAAAAATTGATTACATGTATAGGGCTTCCCTGGTGGCTTATCTGGTAAAGGGTCTGCTTGCAGTGCGGGAGACCCAAGTTCAGTGCCTGGGTCAGGAAGATCCCCTGGAGAAGGAAATGGCAACCCGCTCCAGTACCCTTGCCTGGAAAATCCTATGGACAGAGGAGCCTGCTGGGCTACAGCCCATGGGGTAGCAAAGAGCTGGACATGACTGAGTGATTTTACTTATATATATAGGTGCTTCAGATCATTCTAATGTAATCAACAACAGCAAATTACTAAATAATAATATCCTTTATTTAGTTAACAAAGCTCATCCACACATTATTTTATTTAATGGTTACAGTGAAGCTCTGTGAAGGTATAGAATAGGCCTTATTATCATTGGTAGAGATTAGGAAATAGAGATGCAGAAAGGAGCTGGGATTTAAACTAGAGTTATTTTGAATCCTCATTTAGTCCTCTCTTCATCTCAACTGTTTCTGTTTAGCAGACTCCCTAAAGAGATTGAAAGGATGCTGAACTTTGTTATCTGATTATTTTCTCATATTCATATTTCAACTTGATACTCACACTTACTACTTGTGCCAAGCCTTCAGAGCAGCTGACATTCTTGTGCTCATGGTAATTCTTATTCCTTCTGTTAGACTTCCCTAAAAAGAGAAGAGGGTTGTGCAACTTCATCTACTTTATATTATGATTAGTGATATCTATAAACTTAGATTTTTACAGTGCATTTTATCGCCTGGGAAAGTATAGAATCGCTCAGAGTTTTTCATCCGTAAGTAAAATACATACACATACACAGTAAGTACAATTAGTCATTTCGCTTTGATTTTTATTTCACTAGCTATTGTACAAATTGATAAAAGTTTTTCTTCCTTTAAGGCAAAATTTAAAATATTCCATACTATGCTAAGTTGCTTTAGTCGTGTCCAACTCTGTGCAGCCCCATATACGGAAGCCCACCAGGCTCCCTCGTCACTGCGATTTTCCAGGCAAGAACAGTGGAGTGGGTTGCCATTTCCTTCTCCAATGCATGAAAGTGAAAAATGAAAGTGAAGTCGTTCAGTCGTGTCCGACTCTTAGCAACTCCATGGACTGCAGCCTACCAGGCTCCTCCATCTGTGGGGTTTTGCTATAGGGTGTATTTTTTAAAAAGTCAAAACACCTTCAAAACCATGTTTTGTAGAACAAATGACATATCAGAAATGAATAAGCTCAGGGGATTTTCAAACTGGTATCTTCAAATGTCTTACTCCAAGGTCATGTGTTTGGTCAGGCTTTCCTTGCCCTCTCATTCAAATGGCACCTTTCTAATCTTTTGTAACTGCATTGTTTCATCATGGCCCTAGGCATAGCATAGTGTATATCGTGACTCATTGGTTTCAGTCAAGGGTAATGTTCCCACATACTCCCAACCCCCAACACTTGGCAATGTTTGCTGACCACGACCTGCAGGCTGAAATGTATAGCTTACACAAGCTCGCAGGCAGTTCAGAGGGCCCCAGGTCTGATTTATGTTCTCTGTTGCCCTTTATAATTCCTAGTCATTTTATTATTGAACTTGTATTCTGTAAATGAGGTCTGATGTGACATTGGATCATGCGGGTGAGCAGTGGAGATGCCCACCATGTGTGTGACTGCCTTTCCTTGCCATCCTCTTCACATTCAACATTCACAATGCCCTAGGGGCACAGAATTCTAGTAGCCTGCCCTGAGCAGGAGGCCAAGAGAACTCCTAGACAGTATACATTCAGCATGTTTCACCTATGATTGAGCAAGCAGAAGCGTGTGGAGCCCCAACCACACCATTGAAGGAAAGGGAAAGACAGAACAACCATTGTTCCTTTTCCTTTCAGACCTTCCTAGTTCAGCAGTGACCCAAAGGGAGAGGGCTTGAGTAGAATGGGCCTGTATTTTGTGTAGCAGATAAACTGTTCTAGGAAGAGTGAAGGCTTTCCTGGTGGCTCAGTCGGTAAAGAATCTACCTGCAATGTGGGAGACCTAGATTCCACCTCTGGCTTGGGAAGATCCCTCAGAGGAGGGCATGGCAATCGTCTCCAGTATTGCTGTGTGGAGAATTCCCACGGAGAGAGGAGCCGGGTGGGCTAAAATATGAATTGTGTAATTTCAGAGATTCTGCATATGGTGCAAAGGCTTTTACATTTGCATTAAAACTAGTATTCTGCAATATAAAGATGAACAGTGAAATTCATGATAACAATTTAAAGTTTTAATTTTTCTTGTTAGAATGACATTAAATAGCAAATTTCTAAAAATACTATGGCAAGTAGAAAGATAGAGACTGTGGAAGAAGGGGAAAAGCTGTATGTTTAAGTACTTTTTATGTCACATTTTCCCTGCTTTTTGAACCATATTTTTCATTTTGCACTGGATAGCTGGCCCTACTGGAGACATTGTCCCAACTGGACTGGGGAGGGTGTTACTGGCATCTAATGGGTAGAGGCCAGAGAGGATGCCAAACATCCTGCAGTGCCCAGAGAATTATCTGACCCAGATGACTGCAGTGCCCAGAAGCAAGAAACCTTGCAGCATTTAGGTCCACTTATAACTTTCACAAGTAGGTATCAAACCTCTTTAGGTCATGGGCTATCTCTTTTCTTTCTAATTCATAGAGTATACTTCCTGGCAGTCTGGTAGAATTTGATAGAAAGTGATCAATAAATACTGTTCTGTTAAAAAAAAATAAAAAGAAATCTTTCAATGTTCTTTGTTAGTTGCTGTCATGACCCTCATCATACATTTATTAAGCACCTTGTCCAACTTGCAAACAGCTTGCTGGGATCGAGTAAGTGACAAAACTTGAAACAGTCTAGTCTCTGTCCTTTGTTATATCATAGATTAATTACTCCTCTCAGAACTGATGTGCAGCTAGAAAGGCATAATTTCGAAAAGATTTTGCCATGCACTTAGGAGGCAAGAATCAGGGAAAGGAAATATTAACTACAGTCACCGGTATTAGGAACTTTACGCTGCATTTTATCATTGGTTCTAAATGGTTATTATTTGTATCATTTCATCAGTGAGCAGTTTGAGACTCAGTGAGGTTAAATAACCTCTGCAAGTTCATGTATATAAAGAATGTCATCTGAATCAGGAGTTTGTATATACTACTGTATATAAAATAGATAACCAACAAGGACCTACTGTCTAGCATAGACAACTATATTCAATATTTTGTAACAACATAAAGGTAAAGAATCTAAAAAAATAGATATGCTTTTATATGTAACTGAGTCACTTTGCTGTATACCTGAACTATAGTTGGTTATAAATTTAAAGCAAACTGTTAAAATCCAAATAAAGACTGTAGTTAGGTTAGCAATATTGTAAAAAAAAAAGAGAGAGAGAGAACATCAAATGAACCCCAAAATCAAACTGGGTCTGTGTAACCCTGAAATATATAACACAGGACAGGTCCTCTCAGTGGCCACACTTCACACCTAAAGGTTAGAATGTGAACCCCTTTTGTGGTTAGCCTGTTCAGTCAGCCACCACACCCAGAATTTTGGGTTGGTTCACGTCTTCTGGAGGTTGAATCAAATTCCATTCCTATCCCGCCTCTTGTGAAGTGCCTCTTGCTAGGAGGACACATGTCCCAGAGGACTCAGGACACACACTGGGCAGGGAAAGGGGCTGCTTGCTGCTAAGTATGAGATGAGGTGAGGGAGGTGAACGGTCAGCACCCACTGTGACCACGGACATGTCCACTGCATTTATTCACCAAGAAGGAGTAAAAATGAAAAGTGGAGAGGAAGGTTAAAAATCACAGGAGGCATTTTATAATTCATTATAAAATGAGTCCTGTACCATGTGTTTTGGTTCCAAAGGCATTTGTGGAAGAAAAAAAAATCAGCAAAAGTTCTGATATCCTAGAACACACGTCACAAACATCTCAAATGCAACTGTTTCTCGTTCACAGAAAAGCCTGGTTTCGGGCCTGGGCCACAGGGCCCTCCTTTCCTAATGTCTCCTTGGCTGTGTACCTGTGCCTGCAATTGAAGTGAATGCAAACTGAAGGATTCTGTTTCGAACAACCTCCAGCTAATGTTTTGGGTTTGTGCACGTACCGGATATGGTGGCTGACTGGACAGGCTAACCACAAAAGAACCAGAGCTCTTTCTCTCAAAAACGTTATTTCTTCTCTTCTTTCTCCTCCACCTCCTCCTTCTCTTATTCAGCTCCTACTAATGAAATACAGGCAAATTAAACATGCATTACTGGAAGACACCAGAGGAGAAGGAACTTCATAACATGAGTGAGACTGAAGGTTCAAATCTGGGGCAAGAATCCAGGCCTGTACCACCTTTTCATTTGAATCCCCCTGCTGCTGACCTGCTTCTCACCCTCTACCCCTTAGGTTTCTCCTGGGCACCAGCCAGGATCCAGAGGTATGAATCTAAACCTGACGGTGAGCACACATATTTGTTCCCATTCATAAGGGTCCATGACCACAAAGAACAAGAATTTAAGACACAGAGCACGGCCCTTAATTTGGACTTTGTTCGTATGCTGGGTAAGTCCCACTTAGGTGACTGATTTGCGATTTCATGAGTGAGAGACTCCTAGTTCATGGCTGTGTCCCCTTCCAGAGCCAAGGAAGGCAGTGGATCAGAGATGTGTGCTTTTGTCTAAGATCACAGCGACTCTTGGCAGCGGACCCTTCAGTTCAAGCTTGCTCACTTCAGGAATCCTGCCAAGCCTCACACTAAACGAAAATGATGACATCTAACTGGGCAGGGTGGTGGTGGGGGGAATACTTCAATTTACATGAAAGAGAAGGGTGAAATGAGAAAAATTAATTCATTGCTATGTGATAAGTATAAAACACTTTAAAAATGAAGAGACTGCCATTTAATGAAAGTAAATAAATTAAAAGCTGGCTTCTCTTTAAAAAGTTACCTTGGTGGCTTGTGTGGCCTGGTAGCAGCTGAAGGCAACATGGAAGCGAGAAATCCATTGTAATAAACCTCTGAGCTTTGCCCTATTAAAAATGTCAGACTAATAAATCACACTGTTAATGACCAATGAGGGGGAAGATCAATAAGTTTGGGGAAGCCATCTATGGACATGTCATACGGTGCTACTTAACGTAAGGTCACTGAGGTGGCAAATATTTCACAGCAATAAAAAATTCAACGTTAAGATCCAGATTAGAGTATTAAGATTGCATTAATTCTTAGGCCAGAAGTCTTGGCTTAAATTCTCCTTTTTTAGGCACGATTTGGTCTTTCAGATTGTACGTGTGTTTAAAAATAAATAGCCGTGTGTCTTGCAAATTTCTATTTTCAGAATGTTCAAAATGTAAAACAAAAAAGAAGAGGCTGTTTTATAAGCCTGAGTTTTAAAAAAGTATTCCTAAATTTGGCAATTATTTCGTATATTGAAACAACAACAGGAAGTCAGATTAAACAAAAGGGTAGAATTTACTGTTGAGGCCACGAATGTAAGGGTATACCCAGTGGCCCCACAGGCTTCAGTGCCAGCAAAGATCAGACTGTCAAATGCAAAGAAAAATAGATCAGTGAAAGAAATAATTCCAAGCTTATAATTATTCTTGTGACTTTTTCTTCTCTCTTCCCTATACCTCACTACCCTGAGTTATACACATATTCATGGACATTCTCACTGGGAAAATAAAAAAGCTAATCCCACATCTTTTATAAGTTATTCATTTTGGTAAAAGTTTCAAAATTGCCTTATTTAATGAGTCTCTCTTCACAAGTACAAAAGATATAAATAAGGTGCAGTGATGGGCAGTAAAGGAAGCCCTTTTGAGGTCTTGGGGAAACTGTTTAGCGAGGATTGAAGACCACTTCTGATGCTCACTCTAAAAGAAATATTTTAAGCAAACCATAAAAGTAGGCTTGACCCTTCCATGGGCCCACCATAAATCAATTGTTAAAGCAAGGGTGAAAACTGGGAGGAGGTCAGAGGTGGGAGAGAGGTCACAGGGAAAGGACAGTGTGAGAACACACAGCAAAAGCTAGAGGGAAGATGGGCCAATTTTTTGGGTGAGTAGCATCATTAATTCAGAAATCCTGGGTATGTTACTTATAACTACACTAATGAAATTATAAGCCATATGAAAAACTCCCACAGCAGAACTTAAGACCTAGGGTTGTCAATTATAAGTTCCCTGCTCAGCAAAATGTGGACTGAACCTTTGTTAAAAGTAAATATCAACCCATCTAGTCTTTAAGTCCTTAGGAAATTTCTTTTAAATATACACGAAGGTTTGCACTTTTGTTTATCAGTAAAGATCAGATCTTAAAATATACATATGCTTATTAGACATCAATACCTCGTTCATGGTTTCTCCAAGCATGTAATATTTGCCATATCCTGAGAAAGGTAGCTTTTAACTTTTTCCCAAATTGATCTTATACTCACAAGGAAAGCTTTGTGATATCCTGTTCATTAAGAGAGAAATTGAATGATGAGATAGTTTGTTGACTAATCTAAAAACAGAAAACTTGCTTTTGTTGAAAATTTTGTACCAAGTGTAGAGTCTGAATGATCTATATATCTAATCATTTGTTTCCATGGAGTGGAATCAAGTTTGAAGCCCAGACAATTAAGTGATTCACATTTAAATGAAAGGTGACTTGATTGATTTGTAACGACACAATTTATTTGGTAATAATGACATTCCTTGAGTTTGGCCAGGAAAACAAAGGTTGATTTACTTCCTAATAACAAAGACAAATGGCCCTTCTGCTCCAGCCTCTTCCTCATTCTCAGCAGCTCAGGGCCAGGTTACAAGTGGACTCAGCTCTGTTCTCCTTCCTGTTAGGAGAGAATTCCAGACAAAATCTTTCAGAAACACGTACCACAATGGTACTGATAATGGAAACTAGACAATTGCATACCTGAAAGTTTTAAAGAACATACACTATTTTTTCTACTTGCAATTTCACAATTTGGAATTTTAAACATAGGATCATGCCAGAAAAGTTATATACCTCATGGAAAGCATCTTAACTTCAACATTTGTAAAGATATAGCTCTGGTTAGTGTACATTTTAAAGACAGATAAATATTGGAGTAAGTATTAAATTATGTTGACATTGCTCATATTTTAAAAGAAAATAATCCTTAAAAATGGTTTAGTGTTTTATACTGATGGTTCACTTTAAATAAGATTTTTAAAACACACATATAGGTCAAATAAAAGTAGGGAGTGTCTTCCTAAGGTTAGTAAGGAATAACAAAAATAACATAAGGGCAAACAGATTAATAAGATAATCAATTTTTAGCAAATATGTAGTTTATATTTTTTATATGATATAAATCATAGTGTTTTTTAATTCCTCTTTTTAAAATTAAGGTATAATTAACATATCAGAGAAGGCAATGGCACCCCAATCCAGTACTCTTGCCTGGAAAATCCCATGGATGGAGGAGCCTGGTGGGCTGCAGTCCATGGGGTCGCTGAGGGTCGGACACGACTGAGCGGCTTCACTTTCACTTTTCACTTTCATGCACTGGAGAAGGAAATGGCAACCCACTCCAGTGTTCTTGCCTGGAGAATCCCAGGGATGGGGGAGCCTGGTGGGCTGCCGTCTATGGGGTCATACAGAGTCGGACACGACTGAAGTGATTAGCAGTAACATATTATATTAGTTTTAGATGTGCAAGATAATGATTCAATACCTGTATATATTGTGAAACGATCACCACAAAGAGACTGGTTAACACCCATCACCACACACAGTAGCAATTTTGAAACGCTCCAACATTCGAATTATAGGAGTCCCAGAAGAAGAAGACCAAAAGAAAGACCATGAAAAAATACTGGAGGAGATAATAGTTGAAAACTTCCCTAAAATGGGGAAGGAAATAATCACCCAAATTCAAGAAACCCAGAGAGTTCCAAACAGGATAAACCCAAGGCGAAACACCCCAAGACACATATTAATCAAATTAACAAAGATCAAACACAAAGAACAAATATTAAAAGCAGCAAGGGAAAAACAACAAATAACACACAAGGGGAATCCCATAAGAATAACTGCAGATCTTTCAATAGAAACTCTTCAGGCCAGGAGGGAATGGCAAGACATACTTAGAGTGATGAAAGAAAATAACCTACAGCCCAGATTACTGTACCCAGCAAGGATCTCATTCAAATATGAAGGGGAAATCAAAAGCTTTACAGACAAACAAAAGCTGAGAGAATTCAGCACCACCAAACCAGCTCTCCAACAATTGCTAAAGGATTTTTTCTAGACAGGAAACACAAAAATGGAAAATAAACCTGAACGCAAAACAATAAAGTAAATGGCAACGGGATCAGACTTATCAATAATTACCTTAAATGTAAATGGGCTGAATGCCCCAACTAAAAGGCAAAGACTGGCTGAATGGATACAAAAACAAAACCCCTATATATGCTGCCTACAAGAGACCCACCTCAAAACAAGGGACACATACAGACTAAAAGTGAAGGGATGGAAACAGATATTCCATGCAAATAGAGACGAAAAGAAAGCAGGAGTGGCAATACTCATATCCGATAAAATAGACTTTAAAACAAAGGCTGTGAAAAGAGACAAAGAAGGCCACTACATAATGATTAAAGGATCAATCCAAGAAGAAGATATAACAATTATAAATATATATCACCCAACATAGGAGCACCGCAATATGTAAGACAAATACTAACAACTATGAAAGGGGAAATTAACAATAACACAATAATAGTGGGAGACTTTAATACCCCACTCACATATATGGACAGATCAACTAAACAGAAAATTAATAAAGAAACACAAACGTTAAATGATACAATAGACCAATTAGACCTAATTGATATCTACAGAACATTTCACCCCAAAACAATGAATTTCACCTTTTTCTCAAGTGCTCACGGAACCTTCTCCAAGATAGATCACATTCTGGGCCATAAAGCTAATCTTGATAAATTCTTGTGATGAGAACTTTTAAAACCTATTCTCTAGGCAACTTTCAAATATACAATACAGTACTATTAACTATAGTTGCCATGCTGTATACTTCATCCTCAGGGCTTCTTTATTTTATGACTGGAAGTTCATACCTTTTGACCTCGTTCACCAATTTCATTCACCCCATTCCTCTATTTTATTTTAGTATGCTTTTAAATATCCAGAGAAAAGCAGAGATGTTTGGAACTTTCAAGAAACAGAGTCCTTCATGGAAGCAACGTAAATATTTTTCAACAGGTGAATGGATAAAGATGTGGTATGTGTATACAACAGACTATTACTCAGCCATCCCAAGAGTGAAGCACGGCCGCTTGCAGTGATATGTACGGATGGACCGATGAGATCATGTTAAGGGAAGTAGGTGAGACAGGGAAAGACAAATGCTGTAGGCTATCACTTATCCGTAGGATTTTAAAAGTGTTACAAATGAATCGATTTGCAAAACGGAAACAGACTCGGAAACATAGAAGGCAACCAAAGGAAAGGGAAGGAGAAGGGATAAATTAAGAATGTGAGATTATCAGATATACATTTCTACATATAAAATAGGTAAGCAGCAGGAATTTACTATAAGTACAGGGAGCTATTCAATATCTTGTAATATAATAGAAAATAATCTGAAATGCATGCATATATACAAATACACAGGGCTTCCCAGGTGGCTCAGTGGTAAAGAAGTGTGTGCCAATGCAGGAGACTTGGGTTTGATCCCCGGGTCAGGAAGATACTCTGGAGAAGGAAATGGCAACCTGCTCCAGTATTCTTGCCTGAGAAGTCCCATGGGAAGAGGAGTCTGGTGGGACTACAGTCTATGGGGTAGAAAAAGAGTTGGGTATGACTGAGTGACCAAATAACAACAACAAACACATATATACATACCGCTTTGCTGTATACCTGAAACTAACACAATATTGTAAAACAACTCTGTGCTGTGCTGTGCTCAGTCACTTCAGTTGTGTCCGACTCATTGCGACCCTATGGCCTGTGGACTTTGGACCCTATGGACTTTGCAATCCTATGCGACACCATGAATTCCCATGGCTCCTCAATCCATGGAATTCTCCAGGCAAGAATACTGGAGTGGATTGATATGCCTTCCTCCAGGGGAGCTTCCCAATCCAGAGACTGAATGTGTAACTGCTACGTCTCCTGCATTACAGGTGGATTCTTTACCGCTGAGCCACTGGGGAATCTCAATTTAACTATACCTCAATAAAATAGAGAAAGAGTTCTTGAGTGACTTGAAAATTTCCCTACTGGCCAAAGTAGCCATAAGAACAGTTTGAGGGAGAGCCTGACTGGGGAGAAGAAGCCAAGTCAGTCAGAGTGATGTCCTAAGGTGATTTTCCAAAGAATTCTTTCTTGCATGAGAAAAATGGAGTAATACAAAAATTCAAGAAGAGTCTAACCTCATCTTTGTTCCTTCCTGAAAACAGAAAACTTTTCCATTTTGACTCTGAAAGGAAGCTTCAGGTAGCTGTGTTCAGGAGCTGACAGAAGAGCTCAGGAGCAAATAGTTCTGTGCCTTCCAGGGAGTGTTCACTCATTCAGCACCTGGGCTGTGTGCCACACCCTGCTCTCCAGCTCACGGCAGGGCAAGGAAGGAGGCAGGCTGGGACGTTGCCATCCTGAGCTTTGGTCCTAATGGAGAGGTGGAGGGCGGGGGGTGGGACAGAGGACTAAAACGTAGTGAAGAGGACTTTCCGGACAGTGATAAGGGCTAGGAAAGTGGTCAGCAGGGCAAAGTGATAGACCAGGGACACATCTGAGAGTTCAGACGTGCACAGTCAGACAGGTGATCTCTAAGTCATGTTAGCAGGGGGATGGTGTCGATGGCAGAGTGCTATTCAGTGTAAACAAAGGAAACTTTTTTGTTTTAGAAAATCAAAGAGGTTCAGGGTCTAATAAATAATATCTAAAATTCACAATGAGTAAATGCCAACATATTGTCATTTGAGTTATTTTTAATGAAAGTTGAGAATATTACAGCTGAAGTCGGCTCTCTTGCTCTATTTGGGCTCTCTTTTCCAATTCTCTTCATGCCTTCCTCCTTTCTGGAGATAATCACTAGCATGACTTTGGTGTGTGATTCTTCCAGCCTGTGTTTATATACTAGAGTCCATATTTTCTGGATTCTAATATATAAACACACATGCAAATATATATAGATTATATATGAGTACTTATCTGAGATACACACACACACACACACATTTATAATTGAACCAAATGCAAGTCTACTTGTCCATGCGCAGTAAAGCCAGTCCGCTGACACTGGATTGTGGTGAAGGAAAGTATAGTGTTTACTGCAGGGTGCCAACAAGGAGTCCAAGTAGCTAGTGCTTCAGTTCAGTTCAGTTCAGTCCAGTCGCGCAGTCGTGTCCGACTCTTTGCGACCCCATGAATCGCAGTACGCCAGGCCTCCCTGTCCATCACCAACTCCCGGAGTTCACTCAGACTCACGTCCATTGAGTCCGTGATGCCATCCAGCCATCTCATCCTCGGTCGTCCCTTTCTCCTCCTGCCCCCAATCCCTCCCAGCATCAGGGTCTTTTCCAATGAGTCAACTCTTCGCATAAGGTGCCCAAAGTACTGGAGCTTCAGTTTTAGCATCATTCCTTCCAAAGAAATCCCAGGGTTGATCTCCTTCAGAATGGACTGGTTGGATCTCCTTGCAGTCCAAGGGACTCTCAAGAGTCTTCTCCAACACCACAGTTCAAAAGCATCAATTCTTCTGCGCTCAGCCTTCTTCACAGTCCAACTCTCACATCCATACATGACCACAGGAAAAACCATAGCCTTGACTAGACGGACCTTAGTCGGCAAAGTAATGTCTCTGCTTTTGAATATACTATCTAGGTTGGTCATAACTTTTCTTCCAAGGAGTAAGCGCCTTTTAATTTCATGGCTGCAGTCACCATCTGCAGTGATTTTGGAGCCCAAAAAAACAAAGTCTGACACTGTTTCTACTGTTTCCCCATCTATTTCCCATGAAGTGATGGGGCCAGATGCCATGATCTTCGTTTTCTGAATGTTGAGCTTTAAGCCAACTTTTCCACTCTCCTCTTTCACTTTCAACAAGAGGCTTTTTAGCTCCTCCTCACTTTCTGCCATAAGGGTGGTGTCATCTGCATATCTGAGATTATTGATATTTCTCCCAGCAATCTTGATTCCAGCTTGTGTTTCTTCCAGTCCAGCATTTCTCATGATGTACTCTGCATATAAGTTAAATAAGCAGGGTGACAATATACAGCCTTGACGTACTCCTTTTCCTGTTTGGAACCAGTCTGTTGTTCCATGTCCAGTTCTAACTGTTGCTTCCTGACCTGCATACAGATTTCTCAAGAGGCAGGTCAGGTGGTCTGGTATTCCCATCTCTTTCAGAATTTTCCACAGTTTACTGTGATCCACACAGTCAAAGGCTTTGGCATAGTCAATAAAGCAGAAATAGATGTTTTTCTGGAACTCTCTTGCTTTTTCCATGATCCAGCGGATGTTGGCAATTTGATCTCTGGTTCCTCTGCCTTTTCTAAAACCAGCTTGAACATCAGGGAGTTCACGGTTCACATATTGCTGAAGTCTGGCTTGGAGAATTTTGAGCATTACTTTACTAGCATGTGAGATGAGTGCAATTGTTCTCATGGATGGATGTTCTTGTGATTGGTTGGTGTGAAGTAATCAGGAGTCAACATCACTAAACCACTGGTTCCAGCCAGTCTGGGGTCTTGTAGGCAGCATATAGTTGACTTCTTCCACCTGGTGGGAGTTTCAGTATCTGCAAAACAGCTCAAGGGACATGACTCAGAATATTATCCATAGTCCTTGAAGAAAAACTAAAGGTCCTTGACCTTATTTAACGACTAAAGTATTATTTTGTCTTCTTTGATTGTTTTCCTTTCTTTCTGCATGTTCTTGCTTCTTGGATAAAATTTATTCTTTGGAACTCAGAGAAGGCCTAGGACGCTAGAGTTTTCTATGGGCAAGAGGCAGGTAGAGGACATGGGTGAGGATAGGAAACTGTCCTTGGAAGGCCCCATAGGGTCCTGCTTGATTGCACATATGTATTCAGTAAGGTGAGTAACTAACAAGTTAAAACACAGCATAAATTGCATAATACACAACATAAATAGTCAATACACAACATAAATAGCATAAATAGCAAACAGAGAAAACTAGATGGTAGATATAATGATGATAGCCTTATATGCAAAGTAGCACAAACATACAAAGTACTCAGCAGTAACTTTATGGAGAAATATAAATAAGTTTTTAAATGTTGAAAGTGAAAAAGTGAAAGTATTAGTCATTCAGGCATGTCTGACTCTTTATGACCTCATGAACTATAGCCCACCAGGCTTCTCTGTCCATGGAATTCTCCAGGCAAGAATACTGAAGTGGGTAGCCATTCCCTGCTCCAGGGGATCTTCCTGACCACAGGGGTCAACTCCGGGTCTTCTGCACCGCAGGCAGATTCTTTTACCATCTGAGCCACGAGGGAAGTCCAAGTAAGTGCCCAAATCAATGAAAAGAAATATTAAGTCCTTGGAGAAGAAACTAACATCAGTCCAGTTCAGTTCAGTCGCTCAGTCGTGTCCGACTCTTTGCAACCCCGAGAATCACAGCACACCAGGCCTCCCTGTCCATCACCAACTCCCAGAGTTCACTCAGACTCACGTCCATCGAGTCGGTGATGCCATCCAGCCATCTCATCCTCTGTCATCCCCTTCTCCTCCTGCCCTCAATCCCTTCCAGTATCAGAGTCTGTTCTAATGAGTCAACACTTCGCATAAGGTGGCCAAAGTACTGGAGCTTCAGCTTTAGCATCATTCCTTCCAAATAACACCCAGGGCTGATCTCCTTTAGAATAGACTGGTTGGATCTTCTTGCAGTCCAAGGGACTCTCAAGAGTCTTCTCCAACACCACAGTTCAAAAACATCAATTCTTCTGCACTCAGCTTTCTTCACAGTCCAACTCTCACATCCATACATGACCACAGGAAAAACCATAGCCTGGACTAGATGGACCTTTGTTGGCAAAGTAATGTCTCTGCTTTTGAATATGCTATCTAGGTTGGTCATAACTTTTCTTCCAAGGAGTAAGCGTCTTTTAATTTCATGGCTGTAATCACCATCTGCAGTGATTTTGGAGCCCCCGAAAACAAAGTCTGACACTGTTTCTACTGTTTCCCCATCTATTTCCCATGAAGTGATGGGGCCAGATGCCATGATCTTCGTTTTCTGAATGTTGAGCTTTAAGCCAACTTTTTCACTCTCCTCTTTCACTTTCATCAAGAGGCTTTTTAGTTCTTCTTCACTTTCTGCCATAAGGGTGGTGTCATCTGCATATCTGAGGTTATTGATATTTCTCCCAGCAATCTTGATTCCAGCTTGTGCTTCATCCAGCCCAGCGTTTCTCATGATGTACTCTGCATGTAAGTTAAATAAGCCGGGTGACGATATACAG
Source organism: Aepyceros melampus (assembly GCA_006408695.1). NCBI lineage: Eukaryota > Metazoa > Chordata > Mammalia > Artiodactyla > Bovidae > Aepyceros > Aepyceros melampus. Next base: position 107,725 of record SJXQ01008714.1, on the reverse strand, counting down.
CCTTGACGTACTCCTTTTCCTATTTGGAACCAGTCTGTTGTTCCATGTCCAGTTCGAACTGTTGTTTCCTGACCTGCATATAGGTTTCTCAAGAGGCAGGTCAGGTGGTCTGGTATTCCCATCTCTTTCAGAATTTTCCACAGTTTATTGTGATCCACACAGTCAAAGGCTCTGGCATAGTCAATAAAGCAGAAATAGATGTTTTTCTGGAACTCTCTTGCTTTTTCCATGACCCAACGGATGTTGGCAATTTGATCTCTGATTCCTCTGCCTTTTTTAAAACCAGCTTGAACATCTGGAAGTTCACGGTTCATGTATTGCTAAAGCCTGGCTTGAAGAATTTGGGGCATTACTTTACTAGCATGTGAGATGAGTGCAATTGTGTGGTAGTTTGAGCATTTTTTGGCATTGCCTTTCTTTGGGATTGGAATGAAAACTGACCTTTCCCAGTCCTGTGGCCACTGCTGAATTTTCCAAATTTGCTGGCATATTGAGTGTAGCACTTTCACAGCATCATCTTTCAGGATTTGAAATAGCTCAACTGGAATGCCATCACCTCCACTAGCTTTGTTCATAGTGATGCTTTCTAAGGCCCACTTGACTTCACATTCCAGGATGTCTGGCTCTAACTAGCATCACAAAGATATAAATCCTTCCTTCAACTAGTCTATTCAGTTCAGTTCAGTCGCTCAGTCATATCTGATTGTTTGCGACCACATGGACTGCAGCATGCCAGGCCTCCCTGTCCATCCCCAACTCCCAGAGTTTACTCAAACTCATGTCCATTGAGTTGGTGATGCCATCCAACCATCTCAACCTCTGTCGTCCCCTTCTCCTCCTGCCTTCAATCTTTCCCAGCATCAGGGTCTTTTCAAATGAGTCAGCTCTTCGCATCAGGTGGCCAAAATATTGGAGTTTCAGCTTCAACATCAGTCCTTCCAATGAATATTCAGGACTGATTTCCTTTAGGATGGACTGGTTGGATCTCCTTGCTGTCCAAGTGACTCTCAAGAGTCTTCTCCAACATCACAGATCAAAATCATCAATTTTTCGGCACTCAGCTTTCTTTATAGTCTCGCTCTCACATCCATACATGACTACTGGAAAAACCATAGCTTTGACTAGATGGACCTTTGTTGGTAAAGTAACGTCTCTGCTTTTTAATATTCTGTCTAGGTTGTTAATTGACTATAATTCTATTTAAAAATTCAAACAACATTTTTGTGGAACTTGAGACAAAGTCCACACATATATTTTAAAATTTAAGAAGCACTAAGGCAACCTTTAAAATCCCAAACAAGAAGTTTGTCGTACAAGGCTATGAAAAGTATTATAAAACTGCAGAATCAATAATCATATACATTGGTACAAAAATACACAAATAGACATTGTTCTTCATTGTATCTTGACAATTTTGTTTATAAGAGCATTCTTACACTGTTACTTCTTCAGTCAGTAAATAATTCATTCTCTAATTTGTAATGAATAATTTGACACTAAGAGAGAATGAAAGCATTGTAATCTGGCTGATATCCTAAAGTCTCTAAGACAGAAATATCTGTTGATGTCTTGTGAAGAAAAAGCATTTTTAGGTGAGTGACTCAAGAAATGCAGGTGAAATTAACTAGCTTCTCTGTGTCATTTATTTCCTTACATGGAACAGCAAGTTGTATGTGAAATATTACATATTATACATTCTATTACATTTACAAATTCTAGTAAATATTAAAAAAATCATATGAGTGTTTGTCAGATTGTGAAGAAACCAGTGATCCTTTAGCACATGTAATTCATTTCATAAAAAGAAAGACTGAAGTCCATGGAACCCAATGACAACAATTCATCCCATGTTTATCAGTATGTTTCTCACATGCTGGATAATACCAGGAGCCTGAAAGAATCTTTAAGGAGCTCCTAGGATGAAATCACAGCAAGCATGACTGTGCCAGCAAATGCTGCTGAAGACAGTTGGAGACCATGAGATAAAATTCATCAGACTTACAGGGTGCCTGTGCCTGAGATACTTCTATCTGTGTCCACCGTTTTCCCAGCCAAGGTGATCCTTGAAAAACAAGTGGTTCTCTTTTCTGTGATTCTCCCTGGAATACTCTCAGAGAATTTTTGCTCATTCTCCTTACCTACCATTCTGCTATTTAAAATTAATTTACTCAAATGACAAGTGCTCAGACCAGAAGCCACCATTTGGGTGATTGTGCCCCAAGTCTTTATTCACATATGACAGTATTATAATAAGACTCTGCTCACTTAATTAAATGTGAAAGTTATCCTTCAATTTTTGAAAATATACTAGAGATTTTTTTCAAATATTATCCCATGCTGGCTACGCTAGGAACTATGGATTTAACTGACAGTGAAACTGAGGCTCAGGAAGGAAGATCACCTTCCCAGGGACACAGGAAGAGAGGACAGAGGCAAAACTCCCATCAAGGTCCAGCTGACTCCAACCCTCTACTTGCTATCTTCCATGACACCAACAGTCAACTCAGTTTAGAGTCTGGGCTCACTTAGAGAGCTACAGTGCCCCCTAAGACTTGGAGCTCTAAAAGACTGGCACTGCAAGGAAATACAAGATGAATTACCTAGAATTCAGATCAGATTACTCTGTGGCCATGTGTCCTAGTGTCTGTTGCCAAGCCTCCTCCCGTTTTGCCATGTCTTTGGAGGATGTTAGCAGTGCTTCATTTTGTTTCTGCTTAACTTCAAGAAATTCTGCTTACACTTGGCATTTATCTATCCTGATGATTAAACAGGTGCAGTGTCATGTAAAAGAATAAAATAACAGTTTGTAAAAATAATGGTGTGAGATACTGATAGAGATACATTTCACCCCATACCTTTCGTTCACTTGGTCCCTGACGCCAATATCTTTCCCATCCCTTTATGCTGTGAAGCTCATCTTTGCCCCAGTAGGGTCTTTACATTTACAGTTCCTTCTGCCTTAAAATCTGGTATACTAGTTTTTCTCAAGGCTGCCTCTTTCCCTTCAGGTCTTGAGTCAAATATCAGCATCTCAGAGGAACTTGCTCTAATGCCCTATTTAATACAGCTTCACAATTATTCTCTACCAAATCCCTTAGTTTGATTCTTTTATATCTTTTGTCTCAACATGAAATTATCCTGCTGATTTATTTTTTGGAGTTTAGAGATTCTTCTTTTTCTTTATTGAATCTCCATCACCCAGAACAGATCCTAGAAAATGGTGGCAGTTCAGCTAACATTTATTAAATGACTCATTGAGTGAACAAGCAATCACCTAATAGAAACAGAGAAAATGATCTGAAAAACCTTTTCAGCTATACTTCTCAGAAAGAAATTTAGAATGAAAATGAGGGGTGGATGATACTTTTATTCCATTCCAAAGTCTGGTCAGTAAATGCTGATTTCAGAGGCAAGAGAAATCTGAGACTTGATCACCTCTGGGTTTCACATCACAGTTCAGAAAACTCCTCTTGTAAGCATAATGGCCTATTCGGACCCTCATCCCTCCCCATTTCTTTGGCATGTGTTCTGGGCCCTGCAAAGGTTGCTATTTACTGGGTTTTGTCGAGCCAGCACAAAGTAAATATTTTCAGTTCCTGAATGCTGGCAAGAGCAGGGAGAGATCAAGTGACAGTGCCTGGGAATCAACTCAATCCCAAGCACCAGAGGCTGGGTTCTGTGCATGTTGGAAGCCCACGATTAAGAACACATGGCCAGGGCGGATTCCCTCCAGCAGCTCTGTGACACGCTGGAGTTTATGCAGCACTAAGGAAGAAATCAACAACAATAACAAGTCAAGTATCAGGTGCTGTCAGGTCCACGCATTCTCCAAGGCTTGTAAATACCCCCAAACAGAGATGCTTGTCTTCACAGAAGCACAGGACTAGAGGATGGGTGATGAACGATGCTCAACAAGTCAGGAAGAGAGGCAAAAATAGCCCTACAAAAATAGCAAAACAAAGCCTTAGTAGTTCTGAGCTCAAATGTTTAAAAATCACACTTATCGCAAATAAAAATCTCCGAAAGTTGTGCCTGCTGTTTGTTTTTTCTCCCTTAGGAGAACAAGCTTCTGGCATCAGATAGACTACTTGGAGAGCTATCTGAAATGAAGCCACACTGAGGCTCAGAGTCACATCTCTGTTCTCGAGCAGGGTGGGTGGCAGCTAAGCCCTCCCAGATGCTCTTTTCCTCTTGGCCAACGGGAGAGAGTATTAGGGCTTGCCCAAACAGTCCCCAACAAGGCACTTTTATTTAGTTTCTAGCATGATTAATCTAATTTGTTTTAGGTTCTGGGAAACTGGCTATACTACAAGGTAGCTTCCTGGAAACTTGCAAAAATTTACATCCAAAAATTCTTGAGCACATTAGATATTAAGGGGCCAACTGTATGTGTTTCAAATCAACAAGCTGCTACGTAGGTGAAACTGATCTAGAAAAGGTTTATAGTTTAGAGGAAAATTGGGTTTTGAGAAAACAGCTTATGTTTTTTTCAAGTTTTCTTGCTTAGGCTCACCTTTAAAAGATGGCTAGAATCCCCCAATAAGAAAGGTACTAAATCTATCATCAGAAAGGTACAGATGGTACTTCTCTCTGTTGCTATTTTAACTTTTTAAGAGAATTCACTAGGAGTGGAGAAGCTCTGCCTTAGAAGCTGGCTGACTGCTCTCTGCGCCAAGTGCAGACAGCCAGGATCATCCTAGAGGTGAGGCACAGCCCTGGAACGGAAGCACCCCGTCCTGCCTGTATGGAAGAGAGTAATTGAAAGGGAACAGAGCTCATTTCCAAATGAGAAAATGGACTCCCAGTAATTTTCCTAAAAAAAAAAAAAAAAAAGCCAGTGAAATAATGAGAAAGCCGGTTGGCAAAACTTCGTCTCCTGGTTTCCTGTCCACAATCATCTCTATTCTGAGGCCCCGACAGTTTATTTTGGAGCTTCCCTAGGGGATCAGATGGTAAAGAATCTACCTGCAATGCAGAAGACCTGGGTTTGATTCTTGCATCAAGAAGATCTCTTGGAGAAGGGAATGGCAGCCCACTCCAGTAGTCTTGCCTGGATAATTCCATGGACAGAGGAGCCTATGGAGCTCCTCTGGGAGTCTCTGGGGTCGCAAAGAGTCAGATACCACTGAGCAACTGATACACAGTTTAGATATTCCCAAGGGAAGCAAATCTAGAAGCCACTTCTGGAAGCTCTTTTTCATATCGAGATGGTCCAGCAGGGCAGTGTTATAGGACATAGGGTTTTCAATTTGGGAACTTACACTCCATCCCTACCCTCTCAAATTCAGAACGGACTTTTAAAAGTACTTACTCTTACCTTCCAAGAGTAGCTTGTAAATCCAAACCAAAGCCACAGACCAAAGCTCTTTCTACTTGCCTTAAGCCTTCAGCTATATGTGGAAATCATCTTGACTTTTCAGATGCTTAAAAACCATGGCATGTTTGGAAGGAGATGACCAAGAAGAAGGTTTTTAGCAGGTGCCTATTAGGTTCAATCTCACGGTTGTCCTCTCAAAATGATAATTTTTGAGTCAAGTTTATGTCATAGTCTTAGTAGGAATACAGTAGATATAGCTCTTCTTTCTCAAAACAGCTTCTATTTCATAAAGAACAAAAGTTTAACCTTTCTTTTTTGTCTATGAAATAACTGGCAGTTAAATCTCTTAACAATGGAAATTTGTTTAAAAGTAAGAAAAATCTTATTACCTACTCATGCAACAAATGGGAGATATTTTTGAAAAATACTTGACAGTATTCAATGTGGAATTTATTGCTTCTTAAAATTATACCCTATCTTTTTTCAAGTATACTTTCCATGAGACAATATTTGTCATGAACAAAGCATTGTAGTAGATTTCATTCAGAGGATCTGGCATTAAATATAATCACTTACCTTCAAGACCCATTACTTTACCCATGTAAATTAATGCATGGGCTCCAGTTTCTGCTCAATCTTTTGGAAAGCTACCAAATTAAATGGGAAAATTATGTGAGTAGTAAATCAGATAGCAAGTGTTAGTCACCAGTCGTGTCCAACTGTTTGCAACCCATGGACTGTAGCCCGCCAGGCTCCTCTGTCCATGGAATTCTCCAGGCAAGAATACTGGAGTGTGTTGAATTTCTTCCTCCAGGGGATCTTCCTGACCCAGGATCGAATCCAATTCTCTCACATTGCAGACAGATTCTTTACCATCTGAGCCATCAGGGAAGTCAAAATAAGATATTATTGGTCAATTTGTGATACTAAAAAAAAGTTACCATGGGAAGTCTGTGCTTAGCACACCATGAGACATGAAATTCAAGTGAATGGAAAGTGATAAACATTTCTTCATCAGGATTATTATGTCCATTAAAAACTGCAATTCTTCAAAACTATCCCATTCTGTGGCCTTCTTATGATATATGTTCAATCTAGCCACAGACTAGTGGGAAGAACCTGTTTCTAATAAACAATCGCATCTCAACCACTTTCAAGATTAAATGAAGTAATCACATCAGGTCCAATTTACCTGCAGAATCTCTGTTCTAAACTTTCACAATACATTTCAGTTGCAAAGTTTGTCAACTTGCATAAGATTAGCAAGATATAAGTTTAGCTTGGTATAAAATCAGCTCATGCAGCTAAGAATACAGGTGAATTTGAGCTTCTCCTGTCAGGACCTTGACTATAATAAGCCCTGCATGTGCTCACAGGCATACTCACTTTAGACAATTTTTAATAGACGAGTTGTTAACACCTACTTGCTGGTTTTTCTTTCATATTATGTATATCATAACTCTCTGGAAACTAAATACCTATCTAGGATACTAATCAAGATAATACAGTTTAGAATTTGAGAAGAAACTATGGGCTATAAATTTATCTAAAGAAGTTGTTTGACCTGGGGAATTTATAATAATCCTATTCTAAAGAGTTTATTTGTGAGAAAATATTTATGAGTGTATGTGTGTTGATGGAGCTTTAATTTTCTCTCCCTCACTAGAGTGTAAGCTACATGAGGGCAAGAATCTTTGTCTTACTTTTGTTTTCTGTTTTTCCACCACTGCTTTTTTCTCAGAACCTAGATCAGTGCCTGGCATGTAGAAGGCACTCGGTAAACGCCTTGGTGAATGAGTGAATGCTCAAATGTGGGGTCTCTACTCTGTGTGGTTGACTAGGAGATTCCATTCCCACCATTGGCACACACTATTAGGAAATTCAACCAGACTGAGAGATTTTCATCCTAAAATCTTGGTGGGTAGAGTACAAAGGAAAGTGTGTATTCCTTTGGCTGCTATTTTTATTTATGAGATGTGTTTCTAGAAGGTTTGCTAGGTGCTTCCTTTCCCTATTCACAAACAGAGGGAGTGGATCAATTTTATGGTGTTTGTTTTCAAGGAAAGAGAGAAGTGTGTCCTTGAATTTTCCAGGCCACCTACATCAGACAGCAGTCAGGCAACCAATACATCGTGGTTCATTTGATTTAGAAAAATATTTACAGCAAACATTCTCTGTGGCTAAAAAGTCCACTGATTTTTAAAAATTTTTTCTCTGCTCAATTCCTGAATGGAAAGAACCAAGGGTGAAATGCCACATAATTGGTTTTTCTGAATCTGGCATAATTTGGCCAGGATGGGTAGACTCTTGCATTCTCCATCTCCAGGGCCCAGGAGGGATACTTTGTTAATGGACTTGTCTGGCCAATGCTGGCTTCTCATGCTTAGGACAGAGGAAATCAGGAGGCTGTTGGCAGACAGCTGCTTCAATCCAACCAAGATGGCAGCCTGGGGTCCCCACCATACACTTATCTGAGAGTGCCTTGGCTCACCTTTTATCACCTCTTACTATACATATGCACATACTTAGGTAGAGAACTAAAAGTGATTTACTGCATTTTTCCACTAAATTACTGAGGCAGGTAGAAACAGTCTCAGGACTATTTGACTTTGGATCTCACTCCCTTGGCACAGAGTCTGACATATTAACAGATGCTGGCCATTGTTTTCAAATGCTGGGGTGACCAATAGTCCTGGTTTGCAACATCCTCTTTTTTGTCATTGTTCAGTCACTAAGTTGTTGTTGTTGTTTGCGATCCCATGGACTGCAGCACACCAGGCCTCTCTGTCCTTCACCAACTCCCAGAGCTTGCTCAAACTCATGTTCACTGAGTTGGTGATGCCATCCAACCATCTCATCTTTTGTCGTCCCCTTCTCCTCCTGCCTTCAACCTTTCCTAGCATCAGGATCTTTTCCAATGAGTCAGCTCTTTGCATTAGATGGCCAAAGTATCGGAGCTTCAGCTTCAGTATCAGTCCTTCCAATATATATTCAGGGTTGATCTCCTTTAGGGTTGACTGAATTAAAAGATGCTTACTCCTTGGAAGAAAAGTTATGACCAACCTAGATAGTATATTCAAAAGCAGAGACATTACTTTGCCGACTAAGGTCCGTCTAGTCAAGGCTATGGTTTTTCCTGTGGTCATGTATGGATGTGAGAGTTGGACTGTGAAGAAGGCTGAGCGCCGAAGAATGGATGCTTTTGAACTGTGGTGTTGGAGAAGACTCTTGAGAGTCCCTTGGCCTGCAAGGAGATCCAACCAGTCCATTCTGAAGGAGATCAACCCTGGGATTTCTTTGGAAGGAATGATGCTAAAACTGAAGCTCCAGTACTTTGGCCACCTTATGTGAAGAGTTGATTCATTGGAAAAGACCCTGATGCTGGGAGGGATTGGGGGCAGGAGGAGAAGGGACGACCGAGGATGAGATGGCTGGATGGCATCACGGACTCAATGGACGTGAGTCTGAGTGAACTCTGGGAGTTGGTGATGGACAGGGAGGCCTGGCGTACTGCAATTCATGGGGTCGCAAAGAGTCGGACACGACTGAGCGACTGAACTGAACTGACTGATTTGATCTCCTTGCAGTCCAAGTGACTCTCAAGAGTCTTCTCCAGCACCACAGTTTGAAAGCATCAGTTCTTTGGCACTCGACCTTTTTTACTGTCCAGTTCTTGATTTTAGCCGTGAAATTCCAGGGTCCAGAAAAAACTTGGATGGTAGGTCACTCTGTTCAGAATTCTCCAGAGTTGCTCATCAACTTGCAGCATTCTGAATAAAGGTGAGTTTACTCTCGCAAATTTGTGTATCACCAGTGTCATCAACCTGGGGGCACAGGGCTTGCAGAAAGTCAACAACAAATTTTCTGTTTTAAAAAAATCAATGTATTAATTTGTGCTGTAAGAAAATTCTTTATTTTGTTTTTCAAATACCTGTCAGAATAATCAGTTAGCATGAAAAACTAAAAGGTTGTGAGTAGAAAAGAACAAACTCAAATAAGAAGCACGATAAATGACTTCAGTTACAGGGTTCATACATTGCTTTCCTTCCTCCACATTATTTGCCAAGTGATGTATTGCAGACATACTGGTCAGTACAAAGGATCAGGGTAACAGTTTGGATATTTTGATATGAAAAGGTAATTTAAAAAATTAATGCCGGGAAAAAAATCACCAAAAATTTTTTCATACCCCCTTTTAAAAACAAGAATAAAATAGACATGTGACAAAAGAAATATCCCATCATTTAGTAACTGTGTTTTAAACACATCTTGCATGTTCTGAATTTTCCCAAATGAAATGCCACAGAAAAGAATGCACATTTTACAGTCCTACACATATTTCATATACTGTTTTTACAACAGCTGTTGCTTTCACAGAACTTTAACCCTGCTGTGTAAATGCATCACCAGGAAAATACTCAGGTTGTCATGAGACAACCTTAGCCAAGGCCCTTTGCTCCGTTGAACTGGTGTCAGCTTTCAGCCTCCCTGCATTCCAGTCTGGCATCAACCCCCGGGCTACAGCTCAGACTTCATTAGAGGCCCTGATGAAGGACAGAGCAGGAATCTGAGGCAATTACCAGAACTGTGTGACCGCTTTCCATCAATACACCTGATAGGAGAACTGAAAATTAATTCCAGAGGGAATGATGGTATTAATCAAGATTTCCTGGCATCTTCCTTGAAGAATGCAGCTGTCTTTTTCTAGCTAATTTTAGGCCCATCCATTGTCTTAGCAGGGAGAGATAACATTACAGCTGACATTTGGAAGATTATTTAAAGTATCATATAACAAGTGCCACAAGTGTAGGGCCAAAATTTCAATGTTCCTCAAAGAACTGATAAACCCCATGAAGAAAATATGGAACCACATTTGCACTGAATTCTGCATGCTGGTAAACCATGAGAGCATCTTCTCAAACACATTGAATACTGTGTTTGACTTTAAATAAAGTTGCGTGTGAAGAGGCCATGCAAAAACATATTGAATTAAAAAGCAAAATTGATGATCATGTGGTCTTTCTTGCAAAACATTACAAAAGAGAAGAAAATGAAGTCCTAGCTTGGTTAACCACTTTCGAGAGCAAATTAAAGCAAAAGTTTTCTACAACAGCGAGGTTTTACAATCTCGAAGGCATGCATCATGCATGCATGCACACACGTGTGACTTTATGTTTCTGTCATCCCTAAAAAATCCCAATGCCCTTAAATACATCCATGCAACACAACCAAACAAGTGCTTCACTGGCCACAAAGGACACTTACCGAATTGTTGTCAAGGAACTGATCCAAAATTGAAACCCCAAATGAATTTGGGGTTTCAATCAGTCCATCATCAGATGATTTTGTGTGGTGGTAACTCCAACAGACTAAGGGACAACAAGCAGACACAAGCAAAGCTAAATTCATGTGGAATCATCCTTAGAACTATGACTGAATCAGACTTGTTCTTAGCCACAAATACATGTGCCTAAATAAACCAGAAATGTATCACAATGGATAGGTTTAATGAACTGGTGACAGAGTGAGAAAGAGATGGAGTCGACTTTAATTTTTCTTATCCCTTCCTTGAAAAACCGCTGGAATCTACAGCTTCTTAAGAAATTTTCACCGGAGTCCAGCCATGCTGCCCACTTCCTCAAATACTTACGACTGATTCACTCGATAGCATTTTATGGAGCACGTTCTTGGGCCCTGTGCGTGATTAGTCACCATGAGCCAGCAAGTATGATACTGCCCTCGTGGAGCTTGTGTTTTTCTGAGCTGCTCCTTTGTCACTGTAGCTTTTGCTCATACTGTGGTACATGTGTTTCTGAGTCACCATATCTACAAATGCTTCAAAGGGCAGGAGGTATACAGCTAAAAGAAGTTGTTTTTTAATAAAATTTTTTAAAATGAACTTGTTATCAGCAAGAAGCTAAAGAGCATTCAAGAACTATGACTTACTTTATTTCTGATTCATTTTTTGAAGAGTAACTTTTTGTCCCATCACGGTCACTTTCTTTTTTCACTAAATTTGCCCTAGAAGGTCAACATTAGAAAAAAAAGTCAAAGCAGAAAGGTGTGTCACAATTAATATTACTTTAGGTAATGGGCCATAGGTGTTATTTCAAACAAGATATTTCAAATATCAGTGGCAGCAAAATAATTGTGAAATATTAAGCAATGTGTTATGTGTCTTCTATTCAAACTCACTTTCACTGTATAATCATAAGGGATTTGATTTAGGTCATACCTGAATGGTCTAGTGGTGTTGCCCACTTCCTTCAATTTAAGTCTGAATTTGGCAATAAGGAGTTCATGATCTGAGCCACAGTCAGATCCCGGTCTTGCCTTTGTTGACTGTATAGAGCTTCTCCATCTTTCGCTGCAAAGTATATAATCAATCTGATTTCGGTGTTGACCATCTGGTGATGTCCATGTGTAGAGTCTTCTCTAGTGTTGTTGGAAGAGGGTGTTTGCTATGACCAGTGCATTTTCTTGGCAAAACTCTATTAGTCTTTGCCCTGCTCCATTCTGCATTCCAAGGCCAAATTTGCCTATTACTCCAGGTGTTTCTTGACTTCCTACTTTTGCATTCCAGTCCCCTATAATGAAAAGGACATCTTTTTTGGGTGTTAGTTCTAAAAGATCTTGTAGGTCTTCATAAAACCGTTCAACTTCAGCTTCTTCAGCATTACTAGTTGGGGCATAGATTTGGATAATTGTGATTGTCTTCTCTTGTGTTGTTGGAAGAGGGTGTTTGCTATGACCAGTGCATTTTCTTGGCAAAACTCTATTAGTCTTTGCCCTGCTTCATTCCGCATTCCAAGGCCAAATTTGCCTGTTACTCCAGGTGTTTCTTGACTTCCTACTTTTGCATTCCAGTCCCCTATAATGAAAAGGACATCTTTTTTGGGTGTTAGTTCTAAAAGATCTTGTAGGTCTTCATAAAACCGTTCAACTTCAGCTTCTTCAGCATTACTAGTTGGGGCATAGATTTGGATAATTGTGATATTGAATGGTTTGCCTTGGAGATGAACAGAGATCATTCTGTCGTTTTTGAGATTGCATCCATGTACAAAGGACTATTACCTATAGTTCATTTGATAGATATGTGTTGAGTTCATATTGCATGCTGTATGCTGTGCATTGCCTGATGAACAAAAAGCATGAGCTGACAATTTAGTGGAGAAGACAAACAGGAACTGAGTGACCACAGGAGGCATGTACATGTCAACAAGGAATGGGGGACAGCACAGGGATGCCCACCTGCTCCAGGAGGGTCACCCTTCTGGGAATGACAACAGAGCTGAGATGTGGTGGTGACCAGCAGTGACCATAAAGGAGAGGAGGGAAAGTGCTTTGGGCTGAGCAAAGAGCATGTGCAAAGGCCCTGTGGCTGAGGCAGAGACAGAAGAGGAAAGTGGTGCCAGAGGAGGCTTAGGGAACCATGCTGGGCTTGGAGCCACAGGAATGAGTTTGACTTCACCCCATACTGGAGTTGGGGCAGAGGAGGCAAATGACCAGATTTCTTTCCTCATAAAGTCACTCAATCTGCTCCAGGGAGTGGAGAGGGGCAGAGGAGTAGCTGTAGAGGTCAGGAGTCCAGTTAGGAGGCTGTGTGGGCACCAGGCCAGAAATGATGCTGTGGGGATGAGGAAAGTGGGATTTCAGGAAACAATGGACATAAAATCAAATGTTAGTGGTGAGTTAGATATGAGGAGAGTAAGGGAAAGTGAATGAAAGGGATGGGTTGTCTTGACTTTGTATAGTTCTTCTGTGTATTCTTGCTACCTCTTCTTAATATCTTCTGCTTCTGTTAGGTCCATACTGTTTCTCTCCTTTATTGTGCCCATTTTTGCATGAAATTTTCCCTTGGTATCTCTAATTTTCTTGAAGAGCTCTCTAGTCTTTACAATTCTATTGTTTTTCTCTATTTCTTTGCAGATCAGTGGATTGTGCTTCAGTTCAGCCAAGTGGAAACCTTGAGTGAGGTCTGGATGAAGAAGGAATTCATAGGGCCTGGACTCCGTCTTAGGCCTGTTCATGCTGATCATGCTCAGCCACCTTTCCAATGGACTCTGAACTCTGTGTTTAGTGCCTATGAAAACAACAACAGAAGGATAAGACCCCCTTCAGCCAGGGAAACCCTGAATATCATATCTAGGTTACTCATCGCCTAAGAGAAACCATACACTAATCACCCCTTCCTCCAGACAGGCCATAAATTTTTCTGTATCTAATGTAACTTTGGGTTTATTGATTGTTGGCTAACTGTTTGAGCACATAGCACATGAATGATGGGGTTATTGGGATCGTATTTTCCTTGGTTTACATAAGTCTGAAGGAATTTGGAGTGGTGGGTTCAGACACATACACATGGGGTATAAAAGATTTTCACAAATGCTGGTTGGGGTCCTTGGCTAAGAGGAGACTCTGCCTTGGGCCTGCCGGTGTAATAAACTGCACTCCACTATCTGCATTGTCCTGAGTGAGTTTGTTTCCCGGAACGCATGGCTACAACATTTGGTGCGTTGGCTGGGAAACTCTTCGCTTTGAGGAGACAGGTCTCATTTGAGGCCACCCCGAGGCTTTGTGGCTTGAATCTCCTAGAAGGGGGAAGGCACCTCGCCTCACTAGAAGAATTCAGCCTTTCAACACCCGGTTTCTTTGCTTTGGCAGGTAGTGAATGGCACAAGGGAACTGAGCACTCAGGTGAGGAGGAACCCACCTGGCAGGGTGGAAGAGGGGGCCTGATCACCCCCCTGGGAGGGACTAGAAGGGGGGCCTGGAATAGGCAGGCAGCAGCGATTGCTTGGTACACAGGTCGACGAGCATGCTATGGTTTAGGAAGGAAATTTTTGAAGGTCATTTAGGAGGTGTGTCCATGCCGTCTCAGGGAAAATTATTACCAGCGATTGCCAGGGGATTTTTAGGATAGGAAACTGGTCCTTGTATGCTCATATTCTGCCCTCCCCCAGGAGGTGTCCCATCTGCTGTGAAATTCTTGACCCCCTCGGAATTGTTAGGCTAGAAGGAAGGGGATACGTAAGTGAGTATGAATTGGCTTTTCCGGAGATGGCCTGGGACATGGGATATTTAACCCATCTGTGTTTTCATCCGCACCTGATCAAGCCCACCAAGGCAGAATGGACTTTAAGGGAGAAACAGTCTTGGACCATGTGGTTTCTGGTTTGGCTGTGCTGACCAGCAAGTGAAGGCAGGCCTATTCCCCCTTCTCCCTCTGGGATCTGGCAGGTAAGGCTCTTCTCACCCCAGTTAGGAAGGAGGCAGAATGGCAATTTAAGTGTCATTGAGTGGAAATATCAGAAGTACAGAGGGTACTGAGAACTTCGTAGACAGAACAAAAAGGAAAAGTAGAAGAAGGTCTGAGAAGGTAAGCAAGATGGGAGGAAGTGAATCTAAGGCAACTGTATTGGAGTGCATGATTAAAACTTTTAAGAAGGGATTAGGAGGAGACTATGGGGTGAAGATGAAGCCTAACCGCCTCCACATACTCTGTGAGGGCGAATGGCCCCCTGTGGGGGTAGGGTGGCCACCAGAGAGCACCATGATCTTAAAATAGTGGAAGCAGTCTATGCAGTAGGAGAGCCGGGACACCTGGATCAGTATCCATGTATTGACTCATGGCTAGGGTTAGCTCAAGACCCTCCTACTTGGACAAGGTCCTGTATCCAGAAGGGAAAGGGGAAAATATAATGGCACAAAAATTGACTGATGATAAAAAAGGAAATTCTACAGGATTTGGATGGGTCAACCTGACCCCTCCTCCATACTGGATAATGACACTCCTGCCTCAGTGCTCCACCAGGATCGGAGGACGCCTTAATGCCCAATCCAGGGTCAAGTGAAGTCCTGCAGCAGCCGCTGCTCCTCTGCCAGCTCTTCCCAAGGTCATAGAGCCGCCACCACGGCAGGCTCCGATCCTGGTGACAGAAGCCTTTGACCACCACTTCCAGGATCTGGCTCCAGCTGAACCGCCCAAGCTATACCCATCTCTCCTGGTGAGTATGGACAAGAAGGGAAGGGAGACATTGGAATTAAGCAGAGACTGCGCTCTGCCAGAGAGCCAGAGGGAACGAAAGAGAACAGACAAGAGATTTGCAATGCTAGCTGCTACTCTGGGAAATTCTATCTCGGGCCCTCCGGAAAACCTCCTCTGCCCCAGGGACAGGACAGTCCTTCAACCGGTCCCAACGGAGGCCCTGGGTCCTATTACAGCCAAACCAATGTGCCCGGTGCCTAGCTTTTGGCCACTGGAAGAATGAATGCCCTAAGGCAAGGAAGGAAGAGGAAGCTCCTGCAGTTGCGGGGCTTGCTGACTTGGAAATTAAATAGGGCTGCCGGGGCTCAGAGATATCAGGTCCCTGAGAGCCCATGGTAACCTTAAAAGTGGGGGACTGAAACAGTGACTTCATGGTGGATACAGGAGCAGAACTGTCGGTAGTAACAACACCTGTGGCTCCACTGTCCAGAAAGACTAATGCTGTAACTGGGTATCAGGAGAAGAGATGAGTAATTCGTTTTGCCAGCCCAGAAAATGTCAGATGAGGAGGGCACCAAGTAATTCATGAATTCCTCTACATTCCTGAGTGCCCAGCACCCCTGTTGGGAAGAGACTTGCTCTCCAAATCAGGAGCACAAGTGACTTTCTCCCCTGAGGAGAGGCCCACCTTCTGGATGGACACTATGACTTATTTGCTATCTCTCTCAAGAACCCCAAGATGAGTGGAGGTTGCATGAGCCTCCAAAGGCAGAACCGGGTGGGCCGGAAGAGCACGAGAGAGAGCTAACTCAATTATTCCCTGAGGTCTGGGTGAAAGACAACCCCCTCCTCCCCCCAGGTTGGCTAAACATCAAGCCCCAGTGATAATAGAACTCAGACCAGGCACCATCCCAGGTAGAAAGCGCCAGTACTCACTACCGATAGAAGCCTGGGCCAGCATACTGTCCCACATCAATAGATTGAAACAAGCGAGCATTCTACTAGAGCGCCAGTTGGCTTGGAATACACCAATCCTGCCAGTCAAAAAGGAAGGAGGACAGAACTGTAGGCCTGTACAGGATCTCAGGCTAGTCAACCAGGCTACTGTGACTTTACACCCCACTGTTCCAAACCCCTAGACCTTACTTAGCCTCCTCCCGCCGAGGACTAAAGTTTATACTCGCCTAGATCGCAAGGATGCCTTCTTCTGCGTACACCTCACTCCAGCGTCACAGCCCATCTTTGCCTTTGAATGGGACGATCCATTGATGAATGGGGGCACCAAGCAACAGCTCATCTGGACTCCCCCACAAGAGTTTAAGAACTCCCCAGCCATCTTTGGGGAAGCCATGGCTTCTGACCTGAACTCATTCCATCCGGAAGAGTATGGATGTTGGCTCCTGCAATATGGGGATGACCTGCTGCTGGCTGCCAAGACCAAGGAAAAATGCTGGGAAGGGACAAAAGCACTGCTCCAGCTGCTGATGGAAGCTGGTTACTGGGTGTCAAAGAAGAAGGCACAGATCTGCAAGGAGGAGGTAAGGTAGCTGGGGTTTGTTTTAAAGAAGGACACAAGGTTCCATCCTATATACTGATGGCACTAGCCTGATAAAACAAGGACAATGGCTGTCAGGTTATCCAAAGCGGAAGGGGCCATCAAGACTGAAAAGGGATGGTGGGAATTGCCAAGTGGCAAATTATTGGTACCAGAGGAGCTGGCACACAATCTGGTAAGCCAAACACACCAAGCAACCCCCTAGGCCATGCTGCCTGCTTGCAGGTTAATGCTGCCTCTCGGGTATTCAGACAAAAAACCTCCAGGTATTTAGCTGAAAGGCACGCTGCCCTTTGAACACCTGGGAGTGGACTTCACTGAAATGAAACCTCACTGACACTACCGTTATTTGCTGGTCATGGTAAGTACATACTTGGGATGGGTAGAAGCTTTTCCTACCTGGACTGAAACAGCATCAGAAGTAGCCCAGTGCCTGCTTAGGGAAATAGTTCCCAGATTTGGACTTCCTGCCAGCATTGATTCAGACAATGACCCGACTTTTGTAGCTGATTTAGTACAACAAGTAAGCATAACTTTAAACATCAAATGGAAACTGCCCACTGCATATAGGCCCAGAGTTCTAAGATGGTGAGATGAACCAACCAGACATTAAAGAGACTCTCCAAATGGATCATAGAGACTGACTGCTCCTGGGTGGACTCGCTTCCGATGGCTCTGCTCAGACTCAGGATGACCCCACAGTCCCAAGGCTATTCTCCATACGAAATTGCATATGGGAGGCCCCCTCCCTTAATAAAACAGGTGTCAACAAATATGTCTCAGGTAGGGGGAATAGGATTTCGCAGCAGATGGAACTGGGTAAGGTAATAAACTGGGTAACTAAGTTTGTACAAGAAAAGGGTGCCATTTCCCCTTGGGGAACAGATTCAGGAGTTTACGCTTGGTGAGCAAGTATGGGTCAAAGATTGGAAACATGATTTGCTAGCCCCTTGGTGAAAGGGCCCTTATGTTATTCTAACTATCCCTATTGCAGTTAAATTTGCAGGTATTGTCCCTTGGGTCCATCATACGAGAGTGAAGAAAACATACCACGCACATCCAAAAAACACTGAGTGGACTGCACAGAGGGACCCCGCTGACCCTTGAGAGACTAAGACCATCCTTAAGAAGAAGAAAAAGAAGATCCTGGACGAGCCCCTTCAGGATGAAGCCGCACAATTAACTCCTGCTGTTTGGCCTCATCAACGTGATTTTGAATTTACTTCTGTTTCAACTCAGGACAATGTTTTCATCTTATGGGGATATTCCTATGCAGACTTCCACAACACTCTCAACCGCTGGGTATGTAGGGCTGTGCCTCTGTCGGTGACGGACAGACTTCCTTGGTGGGTGTCACCGCTCTGCCAAGGAGATTTTAAACCACTCTGCTCTTTTCTGGGATGACAGAAAGAGACTTTCCTCTCTCTTGTCAATCATAACCTCTCCTTGCTCTCTTGGTGTAAGACCTACAGTCAATAGACTCGGGTCATGGGGTTACATTTGATATAAATGCCAGTGTAACAAAAGCCTAACCTACTTGTAAATCTACCCCGGTAGCCCCAGTAAATCTACCTTGTTTACATGCTACGTGGACAAGATCCGTGTTTCAGTGGTATGAGTATACTGCTGGCTTATTCGTATCCTCTATAGGGACAACAGATATCATGATTAAAATAGAGGCCTCGACTAATTTCACAACACAGGCCCTCCTAGATAGAACAAAAGCCATCCAAGCCTTAAATGAAGAGCAAATCCAAATGAGAAAAGCGGTAATTCATAATAGAATGGCTTTGGACATACTCACAGCTGCTCAAGGAGGGATCTGTGCTATAATTAAGGTTGAATGTTGTGTATACATTCCTGACTTATCTGGCAATGTATCAACTGCTTTAGATGTCATGAAAAATCAGGTAAAAGCAATGTCAAATGAAAACATTCCTTTCTGGACTTCGGTCCTATCTTGGGTGAAGGGCGGTTGGTGGAAAACTGTATTTACCACTGTTATAGTTGCCTTGAGAGTTCTGCTTTGTGGACCCTGAATTTTACAATGTTTTATGAACTTTGTAAACCGAAGGCTAATGTCATTCTCCCAAATTGGTGGTCGGAGAGCCAGGGTGCAATATATCCCTGTGAATGATGCTCATAATATGAGTTAAGAGCATCAGGAGGGGGGAATGAAGAAGGAATTCATAGGGCCTGGACTCCATCTTAGGCCTGTTCATGCTGATCATGCTCAGCCACCTTCCAATGGACTCTGAACTCTGTGTTTAGTGCCTATGAAAACAACAACAGAAGGATAAGACCCCCTCCACACAGGGGAAACTTGAAGATCGTATCTAGGTTACTCATCGCCTAAGAGAAACCATACACTAATCACCCCTTCCTCCAGACAGGCCATACATTTTTCTGTATCTATCGGAGTGTAACCTCAGGTTTATTGATTGTTGGCTAATTGTTTGACTGTTTGAGCACATGAGCACATAGCACGTGAATGATGGGGTTATTGGGATTGTATTTTCCTTGGTTTATGTAAGTCTGGAGGAATTTGGAGTGGTGGGTTCAGACACGTACACATGGGGTATAAAAGATTTTCACAAATGCTGGTCGTGGTCCTTGGCTAAGAGGAGACTCTGCCTTGGGCCCGCTGGTGTAATCAGCTGCACTCCACTATCTGCATTGTCCTTCTGAGTGAGTGTGTTTCCTGGAACACGTGGCTACAACGTGGAGAAAGAGGCTGGAGATTACCCTTGGCCTAGTGGATGCTGCACTGCCCATGAGACACGCAGATGCAGACATCAATGAAGCAGCTGGATTCGCGAGTCTAGCACTAAAAGGTAAGGATACTCTAGACACGTGGCTTCGGCATCCATTAATGTACAGGCCATCTTAAAGGCCCGGAGAATGCAAAGATTAACTATAGAAAGAAATACAGTGATGAGAGAAGAGGCCCAGGATGCATCTCTGTGGACTATTTAACATGCAGGTAGGGGAGTCGAGGGTGAAAAGGCGACTGAGGAGGAAGGGCCAGCAAGGTGGGAGGAAACCAGGCAGTGGGCTGTTGTGATGTGTTAAGGATGCAGAAGGTGAAACAGCAGGATTCTATGGTCCTCCCTGCCCCGCCCCACCCATATCCTCTGCCTGCCTTTTTTTCTTAGAAAAATTTTGACCAAAGAATGAGTTTAATCAGAGAAAGGAGAAAATGCAGACGCAAAGGAAAACAGTTAAATTAGACCAAAAATAATAGTTTAACTATTAAACAAAGTCAAGACGTTAAGTTCTCCTGAAGGGCTATAGATAGTATTTCGAACCATATCCTGTGAAGTGAAGTGAAAGTGTTAGTTGTTCAGTTGTGTATGACTTTTTGCGACCTCATGGATTGTAATCCACCAGGCTCCTCTGTCCATAGGATTTTCCAGGCAAGAATACTGAAGTGGGTAGCCATTCCTTTCTTCAGCGGATCATCCCAACCCAGGGATCAAACCCAGGTCTCCTCATTGCAGGCAGATTCTTCGCCACCTGAGCCACCAGGGAAGCCCCTATCCTGTGAGCTCTCTTGTAAATACTGGAACCTCCATCAGGAGGAAGACGTTACCTATACGATAGTCAGACCGACCTAAGCTGCCACAATTCTGAGAGCTGGCCTCAAAGAAATGGGAACAAACCAACCTTGGAACTGAAGATTAAGTACTGAAAACAATCAAGATGGTGCTGATCAGACCACTGATGACCAATTTCAAGATGACTGTCAGAGCTGACTATGCTGTTTCTGTATGGGGCCCCCTCCCTCCACCTGTGCACCCCTGAAATTCCCCTTTAAAAACTCTTACCCACTGATTGTCAGGGTCAGGGAGGGGTCAGCCTTTGGACAAAAGTCCACCGTCTCCTCCAGTTGCTGGCCTCCAAAATAAAACATAACTTTCCTTTCCACCTTGCCTCTGAAGTGTTGGCTTCTGAGCAGCGAGCAGCTAGATGTCACTTTCAATAACAAAAGGATGTTGAGAGAAGGAAGTGAGCACCAAGGTTGAATCTGCCGATGGACAAGACACTCAGGGAAAGATGGGTTAGTGAGGCGCAGGGTGCCCGGGACCTTCACAAGAGGGGTCTGGCTTGAATGCAAGGAAAGTATCAAATAGAGTGGATTCACTGGCGAGGAGAGGTAGAAATGGGGGTGGAACATGAAAGGATACTTCCAACGAGACCGGCTGTGAAAGAAGGAAGGAGGCAGTGGCTCCATAGAGGTGTGGGGCCAAAGGAAGGATTTTTCCAAGTCCAGTGCCACTGGGAGGTGTGGTAGGACATACTGGAAAGCAACGGGGTGATTACCACCAAGAAGCAGGGTTCAAGTTCCAGTGACTAAGGAGTCCAGGAAGGTAATAGACCAAGTGAGTGGGCAGGGATGTGGTTCTAGGAGCAAGGACTGCATTTAAATGCAGCAGGCACTGCCGGTGGCTCTTGCCAGGGAAATGCAAGATCGATGCTTAAAAAAAAAAATCAATTTCTTTTTTCAAGAAAAGCTGAGACTCCTGCATTTTTCATTGATTTTTCAATAGGTAAATACATCTGCAAGGCAGCCCGTTGTGTAGCGCCTGGCACCAGGGCTGTGATTGCGGGCAGGCATTGGGGAGGCGGAGTGGGGGTGGGTGTGGAACCCGGGCTCCTGTGTGGACCACGTGAGGCCGAGCCTCTCCTCTGACCCTTCTAGATGCTTTTGTCCCATGTTTGTAAGTGCTTCTCTGAAGAGCACTGGATGCTACTTCTCTGAGTCATTAAGGACACTTATTAAAGGTTAAATGTCTTTACAAGTCAAGAACCCCTGCCCGTGATCACAGCCCTGGTGGCAGGCACTACACAATGGGCTGCCTTGCAGATGTATTTTCTTATTCAAAAATTAATTAAAAATGCAGGATTCTCAGCTTTTCTTGAAAAAAGTTGATTGATTTTTTTTTTTTTAGCATGGATGTTGCATTTCCCTGGCAAGAGCCACCGGCAGTGCCTGCTGCGTTCTGTTCACCACAGGCACCAGCAGGTCCTGAAGAGTTTCACCAGCTCCACGGCACTTCATCCTGGACCATGAGGAACCCACCAGGAGGAAGAAGCGGTCTGCCCCATCTCACGCTTTCCCACCAGAATGCATCATTCTCCAGACACAGGAAATATGCCCTCAAGACACTAAAGACCCCACCCCTTGGAAATCCTGGAGGGCAAAATCACTGTGAACCACCAGTGAACCAAGATCTGTCAGATAAGTGCTTTAGCAGCGGATCTACTCAGCAAGGGCACAGTTCTAATCGATCAGTGAATACACTTCACCCTTTTAAACAAATTCAGAATGGATTTTGATTTGGAAACCTGGACATGCTGATTGAAGCTTCATTGGATGGTCTGAAGTGAGGCAGGATAGGAAAAAAAAAGACATACCTTTTTCTTCTCTGTCTGATGAAACTGCAAATTTGAATCTCACTCTTGGTGGAAAGAAAGACCAGACTCAAGTCTCATTATCTGAATGTAGCTCGCCAGGGTTAGCTGCCCCTTGTGTCAAATACACTACTGAGGCTGGTGGGTCTGAGTACATTTCTGGAGTTGATGTCTGGAATCTTCCATCTTTATAAGGAAAGAGAGAAGGAGCTTTCTGTTACTTTAAAAAGTCTCTTCTCCATGGAGCCCTGAGCTCTGGGTTCTGGGTGCATCATGTACTTTCCATTTCTGGGGAGATACCAGAAACCACCTTACTTGGGTGTTTCACTCTATTAACCCCTTATGTGAACTTGTGGAGGCCTTGCCATAACCAGCTGAAATCAGCTGAGGCAGTCTGTGCTGCCTGCAAAAAAGGATGCTGATGGTCCTAGTGGCTGTAATGATGGCAGATATAAAACAGTCTCCATTTTTGTGAGGACATTACTCATGAAATTGGGTAGGAGAAAACTTCTTAAAGAGTGAGTGGATGGTTCACATCCACATTAACAATGACTTGAGTATTTTCATCCATTTAAAAAGAAATTCGTTGTAGAAAAAATTGAAGTTTAGATGTATCAGGGCAAACGTAATGGCTTATTCTAAGCGCTCAATTGTTTCTCTTGGGCAGAAGGCATTCCTTCACTTGCCATTGGCTGTTACACAAGACAACTGAGAACTGGCCAATTTATCCCCACTCCCCGCCAAAGTACATCTCCCTCCCCCTAAAACACATTATTTCTATTCATAGAAATATTCCTAGCTTCTACAGAACTGTGTGAAATCTTCAGTTTGGCCTCGAATGCTTATTACCCATCAGTACCCTGAGATCTCCAATACTTTGGGCATGTGATGTGAAGAGCCGACTCATTGGAAAAGACCTGAAGCTGGGAAAGATTGAGGGCAGGAAAGAAGAGGGCGACAGAAGATGAGATGGTTGGATGGCATCACTGACTCAGTAGACATGAGTTTGAGCAAACTCATGGAGATAGTGAAGGACAGGGAAGCCTGGTGTGCTGCAGTCCATGGGGTTGCAAAGAGTTGGACATAAGTGAGCAACTAAACACACCTTGATATCAATTCTCATTGCCATGGGAGGGGTTTTTCTGCTACGGATCAAGAAAAGGAAGGGCCTCCTGGGGGAGCAGAATTCCAAATCAGGCCACCACCACCAGTGAAGTCTTTATGAGCTTGTGAACAGACAAATATCCTAAATGAAAAAGCAAATCACAGGAGAGGAGTTCACCTGTTTGTGCTGAGATAGATGATGTTCTCTCAGGCAAGAGACTGACACATCCTGGGAGAGTCAGTGGTCCTGATTCCTCCGGGGAAATATAACTGGTTGCCAGCATCATGGAATCTTTGAAACTCACTGCCTCAGCAATCCTTGGAAATGAAAGGGGCATTATTACTAAACGGCAAAGGAAGGCATTCAGTTGGAAAATGGGTTTTAAATTTAATATTAAACTTCAAATTATTGAGGCAGTGATCTTTTTTAGATGAATTTTTCAATTGTTACTGAACCCTACTCTATTTAAAACTTTATTCTGCCACCTATAGGGAATACTGAGAGAGCTGCAGTGTAATCTTGGACCACAAATAAAAATCTAGTTGACGCTCAGGAAGCTGTCAAATAACAGAGTTAAGGTGCCTGGGAACAGAATGTCAGCAATTTCACTCAGTCAGCTGTGTAACCTCAGGGAGATCACTCACATTGTCCGAACTTTAATTTTCCTGATTATAAAATGGTGTGATAAATAGTAGCGTGCTGGTGGATGGGAGGAAGAAATAAGTGCTTTTTTCCTCTACACATCTAGCTTCCTTGGCTGAAGCCCTGGAAATCAGACTGACTAGATGGATTAATAGGAGAGAAACAAACAGAAGTTTATTAACAAGGGCATCAAATACTCGGTGATGAATAATTTAAAATAGTTGTTAGTACCCAGGTTTACAAAGCATCTCAACTAAAGGAATGATAAGCTTTTGGAGAGGTGACAAGACTTTGAGTTTCTAGGTGGCAAGTTGTAAGGCAAGCGCATGGGGGAACTGATGGAAAAGAAAGAGTAGTCAGTGAGTTCTGTCGGGCAGATTCCTCCCAGGATGTCTCTGGGTGGTAGAAGTCTGGGTTTGTCTCTGGTTCTTCCTCGTTAGAAAGGGGAAGAGAAGACATTATAAATGTATGTCCTGCTTTTAGGAAACAGGTGGAAGCCAGAAAGCTGTTTTGGTATCTGCTTCTTCAAGACCACCTTCAGAATGTAAAAACAAAATAAAACACGAAAACAATCCCCCTCCCCAAGAAAGCCCCCCTCAAACAAAAACAAAATAGAAAACACAAATGAAACAAAGACTGCCTTCAGCTCAGAATGGTCCTTACGACCAGGCAGCATCTTCTGAGGGGGCATATTTTACTCCCCTTCAGTGGAGATCTGCTTTCTTGTCACTCAGGGGCTCTTCATGTTTTTCCTGTAGAAGTCTCTCAACGTCCCCCTTTCCCACTCGCAGCCCCTGTAATGAGAAGTCGACTCCATCCTCGGTTTAGAAGGAAGCCTTGCTTTTCAGGCCTGACTGAGTCTGCTCTGCATTCCTCGGGGCCGTGGTTGCTGTTCAGGGATGAACACACAATCCAGTAGGACCCAAGAAGGGGTGACAGGATCAGGTAGAGGATGCTGGTTCAAAGACTCACACTTCTCCCTGTTAGATGTCAGCCCTGAAAAATGAGGTTCTGGGAGTGACTTTCACACTTGAGGGGAGAGACTGACTGAGAAGGGAGCCCAGCTTCCAAAGAGAACTGAGAGATGCTGCCAAGTGACATAAACTGGATGCTGGATCAAACTGTCCCTGAAGCTCGTGTATCCATGAAACTTTCAAAGCACATGCGCCAGGGGAGGGGTGGGGGATACACTTTTTTTTTTTTTTAAAGACATTTAGGTTGAGTATTTCTGTCATTTATAAACCAAAGTACCCTATCTGGTATATAAAATACTTGTCTCTTGGTGATTTGAGGCAGACCTGAGATGGTATTGACTAGGTATATAGTAGGTAATAATCTGTAAATGATTACTGAATGTGTTAGAACCTGAGACATTGCACCAATATCCCTGAGACATGGAATCATTTGGGCCCCCACAGAAGTCACTCACCATCGACTTGCTGCCTCTCTCATCTGGACGCCATGTGCCTCCCAGCTTAGCTCTCCAAACAAGGACGGAGGTTTCTGTTCAGTTACAGATACTGGCCAACACTGAGCCCAGTTCTCATCTAACATTTTACAAGCCCCTGGGAGCTTGCTGCGCTGTGCTTAGTTGTTCAGTCGTGTCCGACTCTGCAACCCCATGGACTACATGCAGCCCGCCAGGCCCCTCTGTTCAGAGAATTCTCCAGACAAGAATACTGGAGTCAGTTGCCATGCCTTACTCCAGGGGATCTTCCAGACCCAGGGATCGAATCCAGGTCTCCAGCATTGCAGGCAGATTCTTTACTGTCTGAGCCACCAGGGAAGCGCCCCTTGGAGCCTAGTAAACCATATCTTCCCTCCTTTGACAACTAGTTTTCTCTAAATAATAGCCTTAAACATAGAGTTCAGTGACACTGCACTGTGAAGAGCTGAGGGAGCACAGCTCACACACCTGCCCCCACATTCCTAGTTTCCTTACACACTTCCTGGATGAAGAGCAGCCCCCCAGGAAGCACGCAGGGATGTCCCATTGTGAGGACAGCTGGAGCTTCCTGAGCCAGCAGGCATTAGGAGACTCTGGCCAGGGCAGGAATAGAACCAGGGTCCCTGAACAGACAAACCCCTAATCCATCCCAAGGATACCCTAAGAAGAGGGGCTGCGGATGGCCAGTACCCTTTAATAAGCAGCACAGAAATCCCTGAGAACTGAATTTGACAAATAACTGCTTTTCCTCAGCTAGCTGCCTCCCTCCTCAATTCCCTGCTCCAACCTCACAGGTTGTAGTCATGCAGGCTGAGGATGGCCCCTCCTTGTCTGGAAAGGGAGCCTGGGAGGGTGACCTCAGGCGCCCGACAGGCTACAGGCTGGGGAGGAGCCCACAACTGTGCTTGCCTTTTCAGTCAAGCCCAGCACCATGGACTGTTCTGAACAACAGCAACAAAAACACTGAAAATCAAACATGCTGCAGAATCACACCAGCTGGGAGCATTGAATGCATGAAAACAAATTATGTAAGGTTTTTTGGTTTGCTTGTTTTGCCACATTATGCTGAAATGCACATAAGAACAAGCAGCATTTATTGTGTGTTTACCCTGTGTTTACTGTCCTAGGATGACCAGAGAATGTGGGTAACGTCGTCACCCGTTTCTCAGCCTGGGAGGTGACCACACAGAGGTCACAGAAATAAGCCAGAGTTGGCCCGCATTGCCCAGGCCAAGGGGCTCCAGGCCTTCTAACTTGGACAAGGGACCACTGAGAGACTCAGGTCAGGACAAAGTCCCAATCCTGCCACCCCCTACCATACCCTGGGAGCTCAGTGTTGAGATGGGAGCCTTAGAGGCTGGATGGAGTAGGGATCCCCCAGTCACCGCATGGAGGACACCTCTGCTGACCACACAGCACTCGGCAAGAATGAGAGGCTAGTGTCTGTGGGAGCCTCCAGAAGGAAGGGTCTATTATTGCCGCAAAAATGGGGACAGACCGGCAAGTCTGAAAAATGAGTGAGTCCCACACTCCAGTGCAGACATGGGTTGGGTGACATGCTCCTCAGGAATGAGAACAGAGGTCCCTCAGCCTCCTGTCTGCCCATCTAGGCAGTGCCTCCATCCAGACAGCCTCCTACCCATGCCCCCGGGCTCAAAGAGAATATACTAATCCCTCTTTCCACTGGGTTGGCACAGCCTGGACTGGGCCAGACTCATGTAGTCTGCCCAGGCTTCTTGTGATGAGAAGGAAGTAAATATCCTGTGTACTAAACATGAATTAGGCATATTATCCTATTACTTGTGGCCAAGGCATCTCTCTGAGAGAGACTTGGGTCATCTAATAATTCCTGTGCCACAGATTGGTAAACTGAGGCTTGCAGGGTTTGAATGACTTGCTCAAGGATGCAGAACTTGGGGCCTTATATAGGCTTGTCTGATTCTGGAGTCACTGGGCCCCATCCTATAGCTCACGCACATCCCCTTACAGCACTTTTCAGACCCTCTTAACCCAGCCTCTTGAAATCAGTAAGCGGTTCTTGGTCATCCTGGATCTCCAGAACCTAGCTTGTCCTATGAATGAAATCTGAGAATTCCAAATGAGAAACATTGTCAAATGAATAACAATAAATCTTAAATTATATTGTATGAGTAAATATTATTAACATATGAAATTAAAGTTTCATGTCAATGTATGGCAAAACCAATACAATATTGCAAAATAATTAGCCTCCAATTAAAAGAAATTTATATTAAAAAAAGAAATTAAACAAAGTTTCTAAAATTTGAAGTGTTCTGGTATATTGTCAGTCATAGTTGTAGTTATTATCTTAAAATGTTCTACATCAAATATGGCCACATTTCCTCAATAGTCACGTTGTAATCAGGTCTTTAACCATGCCTATTGAGTCTTTTGAGATAGAGAGACAGCTATTCGGGACTTCTTTGGAGGGAATAATGCTGAAGCTGAAACTCCAGTACTTTGGCCACCTCACGCAAAAAGTTGACTCATTGGAAAAGACTCTGATGCTGGGAGGGATTGGGGGCAGGAGGAAAAGGGGACAACAGAGGATGAGATGGCTGGATGGCATCACCGATTCGATGGCGGTGAGTCTGAGTGAACTCCGAGAGTTGGTGATGGACAGGGAGGCCTGGTGTGCTGCGATTCATGAGGTCGCAAAGAGTCGGACACGACTGAGCAACTGAACTGAACTGAACTGATTGTCTTACTCTGATTTTTTTACCAAAATATCTGTAGATGGCTTGCTTTTTTGCTAGAAAGACTCAGTAGCAAAAGGACTCCCACCTTATATGAAAGTAATTTCAGAAACAGCCTCTCATATAAGGCTACTGAGGAAATAGTAATAGGGTCTTTTATCACTATTTATGTCCCACACTCATTTGAATCTCTTCTAAATTCTCACCACCCTCACACAAGTCTATAAGCTGACTAATTTCTTGTGAAGTATCGTTGCTTTCTGCACCTAATACTTCTTTGGTTCTTTGGAATAACCTTGACCTTGCGACTTTGCTTCCAGCAGTACAGAAAAGAAACAACCACAAAAACATTTTGTTAACAGATTATTTTCTTGCTCCCAGGAAGGACTTACAAGAAGCCTCTATTGATAAGGCTGATCTAATTTAATTTACAGAGGAGTCCTACTTAAACGGTGAATAGGGACATTATTAAGGTGAATACACAATAACATCCACAGTGGACATAATTGAAAACTTATTTATCAGAAACGAAGTCAGCATAACAAGCCAAATTAATTGCTTTAAGTCTAGCTTGTCAACCATCTAAAGGCGAGGACAGCAACTAATTATACTGACAGCTGTGCTACTTTTGAAGTGGCGCACAGCTTGGAATGCTATAAAAACAAAGAGATCTTTAACCTCCTCAGGACAACTTATAAAAAAATTTTTTTAAAAAGCTTACAAATATACAGCTGCCAAACAGTTAGCAATTAATAAAACAGTAAGGTATTCAATTATTAAAAACTAAAAGAAATCAGTTTGCTGATGCTGCAGCCAAACAGGAAGTTTTAAATATCCATCCTGCCAGTCTTGAGAATGTCCACTGCTCTCCATTAACCTTGCTAACCCAATAAAAGATTTCTCTCTACGGGCTCAAGAGATCACCACTAAAAAGAGAAACAGATATAGCAACACAAAGGGGGAATTTTGATTCAGCCATACAAATACGGTTTAGACCCAATGAACCAAAACTTGCTGTTACTCAAGCATGTATATTCTTTAACACTGATGGTTCAAAGGAAATGTGTCACGTTATTGACACAGTCTTATTGAAATGTTTCTGAAAAATGGGAACTACTTTTACAGCGAGTTCCTAGGAATGGGAAAGATCACGGGTTACAACCTAGAGATTTTGTTTATTGGAAAGGACATCAAAGAAAAGATTATTTACAGACAAGATGGAAAGAACCTTATCCAGTGTTATAATCGAACCCATGTACAGCTAAACTGAAAGGCATTAATTTATGGACTCACATCTCTCATTTTAAAAATGCCCCTCACCCGAGTGGAATTTGACCTCTGTTTCTAATACCTGGCTTCAACTAAGCCAGGTATCATCAAGCTAGGAGGAGACAATGACAACAGTCACAAACAGCTGACCCACAAGCCCAGACTAAGCCTGTAAGACCCACGCTACCAGTTCAGCTGGGAAGTGAAGTGAAAGGCACTCAGTCGTGTCCAGCTCTATGCGACCCCATGGACTATACAGTCCGTGGGATTCTCCAGGCCGGAATACCGGAGTGGGTAGCCTTTCCCTTCTCCAGGGGATCTTCCCAACCTAGGGATCAAACCCAGGTCTCCCGTATTACAGATGGATTCTCTAACAGCTGAGCCATAAGGGAAGCTCAATATCTGTCTCTTTATCAAAATTAAAAGTTGTTTCATTTCTAGCTATGTTTTTGTCCTATTGTTTAGGATGTAAAGAAGACTCTTTAGTAACACTATCACAAAGTATAGCTACTAGGAGCAATTTAACTGATCGTTAGATTTGTCATCTAATTCCTTGGTCAATACAAGGCCAATATGAGCCTGTCATAATTCTTTTCACTGACTTCAGATAGTCCCATAATTTACAAAATGACTTCCCATCAGAATTCAGCTCCATGTTCAATTAATCTACTCAATTCTGAAATTTTTATGATGAGACATGTTTTAAAACCAGACTGTTCTTGATTTTTAAGATTGGTTTGCAGGGAAGAACTTATGCTGTAATCTAGACAATGTTGCACTATTATATCAGATGAACCTTCCAATATAACCAAGGATTGACTCACACACACAATCACATTTTCCCACTGAAGAGTCCTCTTTCTAAATGAATCTTGGATAAATGGTTCTGTTTGGGGATTCATGACTGAAGCCTCTGCTTCTTACTTTGTTATTTGTTGTTAGCTATGTTGATTGTGTTTGCTATAATTTATAAAATAATAAGCTCTTGTATGTCTCAGTGTATATACAAAACTTCAACTAAAATAATGATATCTAAAAAGATCCTCATGACCCGGATAATCACGATGGAGTGATCACTCATCCAGAGCCAGACATCCTAGAATGTGAAGTCAAGTGGGCCTTAGAAAGCATCACTACGAACAAAGCTAGTGGAGATGATGGAATTCCAGTTGAGCTATTTCAAATCCTGAAAGGTGATGCTGTGAAAGTGCTGTACTCAATATGCCAGCAAATCTGGAAAACTCAGCAGTGGCCACAGGACTGGAAAAGATCAGTTTTCATTCCAATCCCAAAGAAAGGCATTGCCAAAGAATGTTCAAATTACCACACAATTACACTCATCTCACACGCTAGTAAAGTGATGCCCAAAATTCTCCAAGCCAGGCTTCAGCAATACGTGAACCGTGAACTTCCTGATGTTCAAGCTGGTTTTAGAAAAGGCAGAGGAACCAGAGATCAAATTGCCAACATCCGCTGGATCATGGAAAAAGCCAGAAGTTCCAGGAAAACATCTATGTCTGCTTTATTGACTATGCCAAAGCCTTTGACTGTGTGGATCACAATAAACTGTGGAAAATTCTGAAAGAGATGGAAATACCAGACCACCTGACCTGCCACTTGAGAAATCTGTCTGCAGGTCAGGAAGCAACAGTTAGAACTGGACATGGAACCACAGACTGGTTCCAAATAAGAAAAGGAGTGTGTCAAGGCTGTATATTGTCACCCTGCTTATTTAACTTCTATGCAGAATACATCATGAGAAACGCTGGACTGGAAGAAACACAAGCTAGAATCAAGATTGCTGGGAGAAATATCAATAACCTCAGATATGCAGTTGACACCACCCTTATGACAGAAAGTGAAGAGGAGCTAAAAAGCCTCTTGTTGAAAGTGAAAGAGGAGAGTGAAAAAGTGGCTTACAGCTCAACATTCAGAAAACGAAGATCACGGCATCCGGTCCCATCACTTCATGGGAAATAGATGGGATAACTGTGGAAATAGTGTCAGACTTTCTTTTTTTGCAGATGGTGACTGCAGCCATGAAATTAAAAGACGCTCACTCCTTGAAAGAAAAGTTATGACCAACTTAGGTAGCATATTCAAAAGCAGAGACATTACTTTGCCGACTAAGGTCCGTCTAGTCAAGGCTATGGTTTTTCCTGTGGTCATGTATGGATGTGAGAGTTGGACTGTGAAGAAGGCTGAGCGCCAAAGAATTGATGCTTTTGAACTGTGGTGTTGGAGAAGACTCTTGAGAGTCCCTTGGACTGCAAGGAGATCCAACCAGTCCATTCTGAAGATCAGCCCTGGGATTTCTTTGGAAGGAATGATGCTAAAGCTGAAACTCCAGTACTTTGGCCACCTCATGTGAAGAGTTGACACATTGGAAAAGACCCTGATGCTGGGAGGGATTGGGGGCAGGAGGAGAAGGGGACGACCACGGATGAGATGGCTGGATGGCATCACTGACTCTATGGACGTGAGTCTGAGTGAACTCCGGGAGTTGGTGATGGACAGGGAGGCCTGGCATGCTGTGATTCAAAGAGTCGGACACGACTGAGTGACTGAACTGAGATGACTTGAAACTATGGATGATATCTATAGTTTTATAATAATAATGGGCATGCACAATGCACATAAAGGATAAACTTGGCATAAGTCCTATAGGAGAACTTAAAATGGACTCACAGACCTTGTCAAGCATTCTACTAGACTAACCTTTTAAAAGGAAAGAAAGAACTGGGCTGTTAAGTCCTGGCACTGAGGGACACGGTGGAACCAGAGCAGGTAAGCAACTACCTGGCTTCGCGGGACCAAGGATTTGATCACCTAATGCTTTCTATTGAAAGATTATGTTCAAGGCAGGGGGGGAGTGATGAAATAAAATTTATATTTTAAGGTAGGAAAAGAAAATATTAAACATAAGGTTCTCTCTTGTGTTTGCTTGGACCTCTTCCCTCCCTAATGTGCAGCATTACATATTAAGCAGGGTTCCTCCAAGATGGGAGTGCCTGCTCAACCGTAAATACTGTTTTTTCTTTCTTTTGATGCTACCAATGCAACCTCTTAAAAGAATGGTATATTTTCCCAGCTACGTAGAGGGTCGTGATGACTTGCTCTTCACTTTCTGTGCATTTACCTGGACTATGTATCCTTAGTGAGCTGTATATAAAATAACAGTATGTCATTTTGATGTATGATCCTTTGTCTCAAAAATGTATATGACTGTGCCTTCAACTTTTAGCAGGTGGGACAGTTCTCAGAGCTTTCTCGAGAATCTGCTTCCCAGGTTATAATCCTGTTTGGCTTGAGGAAAATTCCCTTTTTTCTTCTTGATAGTTAACTGAATTTTTGTCAACACTGTTCTTAATAACCATATGAGGTGGGATTGGAGTGCATCAGTCTAGTTCAGAAAAAGTGCAGAGTACATGCTCCTCAGGATGTATGAATATTATAGAACTTTCCTGAATCAAGGGGCTACCCTGGTGGCTCAGATGGTAAAGAATCCACCTGCAATGCAGGAGACCTGGGTTGGATTCCCGGGTCAGGAAGATCCCCTGGAGGAGGAAATGGCTACCCACTCCAGTATTCTTGCCTGGAGAATCCCATGGACAGAGGCACCTGCTGAGCTGCAGTCCAAGGGGTCACAGAGTCGAACCCGACTGAGTGACTAACAGTTTCACTTTCTCCTGAATCAAGGAAGAA
Organism: Aepyceros melampus; assembly: GCA_006408695.1. Classification (NCBI taxonomy): domain Eukaryota; kingdom Metazoa; phylum Chordata; class Mammalia; order Artiodactyla; family Bovidae; genus Aepyceros; species Aepyceros melampus. The sequence continues at coordinate 74,565 of SJXQ01008714.1, read as the reverse complement.
TCAATGTCAATTTTACCAAGTGTGGAGGGCAAGGTAAATTTGTACCCACGTGATTCAGTAGCTGAGCCTGCTTCGGAAGGCTGTTCCATTGACAATCCCTGTTGCTGAGCCCAAATATGTCCTTTGGGCAAGGGTTTGCTCCAACAGCTGCTAAAACCAGAAACAATGACACTTCTTTCTAAAGTTACTTAAACTGTAAACTATCAGAAACGTGGGATTTGAGGCCTTCAGAAATACAAATATGAATGATATTCGGTTTCAAGAACATAGCTCTCTGAATCCTAGACAATAAAATGCAGTAGTTTGGTGTTTTCTTCTACAGGACAGCCATTTTAGCCTTTATGTCACTTCTGTGAAAGAGAACGCTTTCCATTTTCTCAGTGGAAGCTAGAAGATGGAGATATCAGAGGCTACAGGGGACACATGCTCTTTTCACCTGCACAGAGTCAGTTTCCTTCTCAAGACCAGCAAGTCTGGTTGTTCTTTGGGGAGCTCCTCCCTTCCACCATGTGTTTTGGGTGAACCTGCCCCTCACTGCCAGTTCAGAGAGGTGGATTGTGATCTAGGATTAAGCCCATCAGTGTACCATCAGCATATACACACCTCTCCCCAACCCTACCTTCCCAGGCACAGTGACTGGCTCTTGGAAGACCCATGGGGCACCTTTGTTAATAAAAGTTAGGCCTCAGACCTTTTTAGCAGCTGTAAGAGAAGATCAACTATTTTCTACTGAATTTGCAAAAAGGTAAAGACACGGAGCTGTGAAGCACATAGCAGGCATTTCAACTCCACTGGGGAGACTGCAACTGCTGAGAAGGAAAGAGGGTCTAAATAAAGTGGAGGCTTCTTGGTGATGCCATTGAAAATCCTGGTAGCTTGTCCCTAAAGCAACTTTGCTCCTCCCACCTCTCTTGTGTGTGTGCTCAGTCACTTCAATCATGTCCAACTCTTTGTGACTCTATGGACTGTAGCCCACCTGGCTCTTCTGTCCATGGGATTCTCCAGGCACACTGGAGTGTGTTGCCATGACCACCTCCAGGGGATCTTCCTGACCCAGGGATCAGACCCACATCTCTTATGTCTCCTGCATTGGCAGGCAGGTTCTTTAATGCTGAGCCACTGGAGAAGCCTTCCTCCTCTCTTACCTAAGTCCTTTTCAAGATGGATTCTTTTTGTCACTTGAAATCACAAGACTCCATATCAAGAGAAGGACTCAAGGCCAGAACCTGGGCTGGGGCAGGCAGGCAGGGGTCTGGATACCAAACTTGTTCCCCCCCATCCCTGAACTACACATGTTGTTCTCCATGTCAGTACAGTGAACTCTGGGGCAGATTACTGCATGTGGGAATTAAGGAAATGGCAGCCCACTCCAGTGTTCTTGCCTGGAGAATCCCAGGGACGGCAGAGCCTGGTGGGCTGCCGTCTATGGGGTCGCACAGAGTCGGTCACGACTGAAGCGACTTAGCAGCAGCAGCAGCAGCATCGGTGTGTTTTGCACAAACATGCATTTGTTTGTTGACAGAGTTAAAATGGAACTGTGGGGGCAAAGGTAATGAATTAACAGACCAACAAACACTCTTCAGTTCTGTGGGGGCCCTGCTGGGGGCCTGCTGTGCATTGTTTTATCTTCATAGACCCTTTGGGCTGGATAGTCTCATAGCCTTCCTTACTGATGGGGGACGTCTACCTGGAGAAATGAAATGTGATTTCTTTTTGTCTTGCTGTATCTCACTGTGCACACTGTTCGTTGAGCTCAGGGTAGGCCAGGAAGCTGGAAGAAAACTTGAGGAGCCATAGGAACTACAGACATGTTTATTCTCTCCTGACTGGCACAGCAGCAATAGCAGCAGACACACTGTGTTCTCTCATGGCTTACCCATCAAATGTGGCCATAAGGCGGCCAAAAGTCAGCAGGGGCTTCTTGGTTCAGTTCAGTTCAGTAGCTCAGTCGTGTCCGACTCTTTGCGACCCCATGAATCACAGTACACCAGGCCTCCCTGTCCATCACCAACTCCTGGAGTTCACTCAGACTCACGTCCATCGAGTCCGTGATGCCATCCAGACATCTCATCCTTTGTCATCACCTTTTTCTCCTGTCCCCAGTCCCTCCCAGCATCAGAGTCTTTTCCAATGAGTCAACTCTTCACATGAGGTGGCCTAAGTACTGGAGCTTCAGCTTTAGCATCATTCCCTCCAAAGAACACCCAGGGCTAATCTCTTTCAGAATGGACTGGTTGGATCTCCTTCCAGTCCAAGGGACTCTCAAGAGTCTTCTCCAACACCACAGTTCAAAAGCTCAATTCTTCGGCGCTCAGCTTTCTTCACAGTCCAACTCTCGCATCCATACATGACCACAGGAAAAACCATAGCCTTGGCTAGACGGATCTTTGTTGGCAAAGTAATGTCTCTGCTTTTCAATATGCTATCTAGGTTGGTCATAACTTTTCTTCCAAGGAGTAAGCGTCTTTTAATTTCATGGCTGCAATCACCATCTGCAGTGATTTTGGAGCCCCCCAAAAGAAAGTCTGACACTGTTTTCACTGTTTCCCCATCTATTTCCCATGAAGTGATGGGACCAAGAGCTTCTCAGGTGGTGTTTATACAGGGCATTGTGCATGCGCGGTGCTATAAGTGATCTCAGCTGTTATATAACCATGTATTTACAAAACGTGGGTGAAAGCGAGAGGCTGTGGGCTGAGAGAGCCTGACCGCTGTCATCTTGGCTAATTTGTTCTTTCCCTACACTTAAAATTTTTTGTTGTTGTTGTTGATGTACAGTTGATTTATAATATTATGTTGGTTTCAGGTAAAAGATGGCTTCTTAAGCCCCATAACTAATCTTGGAAGAAGGCGGATTTAAAACTAGCTAGATTCACCTGCCTGCTGGCCCCAGCAGACCTGAGTAGGAAGTGCTGAGCAGGAAGGGGCCATATTTGGGGCTCTCCACGGGCCCATCAAATTGTCTGCTGGAGGCAAAATTCTTGATCAAATTTGTTGATCAAATTCACTAAGGAACCCAGACTGTTTGCTACCCACAGCTTTCTGTAATCGTCCATCATGTATACCTCGAAACCCTATATAATGTTCAGCAGGAGGATATTAATCTCATTGCATCTCTGCCTAGTTGTCAATTCCTCTATTTCAGGGAACAGGTTTTCTAGAAAAAACCTTATTAATGAGCCTCATCAGGACACATCTCAGCCTGGAGTGCTGATGGCTGCATCAAAAGAGAGGGAGCAGAGAAAGGCTGGGAAGCAGGGCCTGATGTGCAGGAGCTGAGCTCAGGCCTGGGCCACAGCTCCTCCCTTCTCATGTCCCGCAGCAGCTGCAAAGGACATGGTGATATCATTAGGGTCAAGGAGGAGTCAAGGCCCCGGTCCGGATGATGAACTTGTCAAAAGCTCCATTTCCACAATCCTTGGTCTGGTCCTGCTCACATCCCACCATGAGGTTGAGATCTGGCTCCCTGCAGGCACAAGACACTTACTCCTTGGGTCAGAGGTGCGTAGGGTCCCAGTAATATGGACTCTCAGATCCTCCCTCTGTTTCCCTGTGACCAGCATGTGGGTCCTGCAGGGGCCTAGGAAAGAGCAAAAAGGCTCCATTGTGTTGTAGGGGGAATCAGGTCCTCAAGCAGTTTCATTCCCCAAGCAGTTGTGAAGCACATCCTTTTCTTTAGACAGTAGGTCACTATTAACCTTTCCTCAGTCCCCTGGCTACAGGAAAGAAATTGCACTTCACCCACATCGGCAATTCAAAGAGAATCCGGACTGTCTTAACGCAGAGGCACAAACTCATATGCCTATAAGCAAAGGTGATGCTCAAATGACTGACAGCTGGCAAGGCACAAGCACTGAGAGATCAGCCTGAAATCAGCACATCCATATTCCAGTGCCCAGAGCCTCGGCCACAGAGACCAGGGAAGGTAAATACCAGGATGTGGCTTCCATGGCAACAGTGATGCTAAGGAGCACCTGACTGACACCAGAGGCACCCAGGACTTAGCCTATCATCAGAGAAGAGTAAACCCTGTATATTAGGTTGCTTTATTCCTAAGAGAAGTTAAAAATTCATGATTCTTAGGTGAAATTTCCTAATGTGTTGTGTTCAACACTATTTGGGAAAAAAGAACAGCACTGCTGACAAAGTGCAGGACACTGGAGCCCATTTCTGGATGGCTTGCCCCAGCCCAGTGATGCTGAACTCTGCCCTGTGTGATGTATACGCTGTTCACCAGCATGGCGGTGTCAGGTCAGGCAAGGTCAAAGGTCACAGCTGACCTGTTCCAGAGGACAGATGCAAACCTGAGCCATCTGGCTGTTTTTGGATGGCTGAGTGATCTGCCTCCCTGAAATGAGCTGGGAAATGATTTCCATTTCACATTCAAAGATAGCACCTCTGCTGGAAAAATCCTTTTGACACCCCACCCCCGCCACTGTACCCGTCAGTCTGGCTTCCACACATGACTGCCCCTCCCTCAGAATCCCCCACTCCAAAAACCTCTCAAACCTGGTCATCTCCCTCTGCGCCACAATTTTCATTCAGACCTTCACCAGCCCCCATTTCTGATCTTGGGCCCAGCAGGTCACCTTGGTGCTTACTTCATGGAGAAAAACAAGGCCCTGCAGACAGACCTCCACTAGCTGCTCCCCCGCCCCCACCTGCTGGTCATCGCTTGGGGGCCTGGCTCATCCTGTGGGCTGCGATGTCTCCCTCCCCTGGGGCTGCTTGCCCTTCCTATGAGCAGTGCTCCTCTGCCTAGCTTTTCCAGTCAGGCTTCATACTCTCAAGACTCTCCCATTAGCAATGGTACTAGTAGCCACAGTGATGACAACGCTTCCCTGGCAGGTCTCGTAAGGATGTGTCCCCCACTATTCCCGCTTCGTGACCTGTCCTTCCTTCCCTCAGCCAGGGAAAGCTAGTTCCTCCCCCTGTGCCCCCAGGACAGCTCACAGTCACCAGTGACCACCTCCTCCTAAAGCCAGTGGGCTTTCAACCTTGCCCATGTGGTTCCCTGGCTAGAAACCCAAACCATCATCTGGTCTGACACTCAGTCCTATGGACCCACCTGCTGCTATTTCTCACTCTGTCCTCTTCTCTCCAGTCCTGCTGCGGCCACTTTGCTGGGAGCTGGCACCACCTCTGACCAAGGTCATTGCCACGGCCTCAGCTCATTGCCGTGCTGACACCCATGTGCTTGTGAATTAGCTGGGAGCTTGTTCCATGCAGGTTCCGATTCAGTACTTCAGGTCGGGGCTGTGCAGGGGCCCAGTTTCTGATCACTGCCCAGTGAGACCAATGCTGCTGGCCCAGGGCACTCATCGAGTAGCCAGGTTCTGACCAGTCTTCCTGCCCACAGCTCACCCACTCATCACTGTGGTCAGAAAGGTCCTTCCCAGGTGAAGCAGGGTCATGCTCCGTCTCTACATGAAAGCCCTCACGCTGCCCACAGGTCTCAAGAGGAAGCACCTCCACAGGTTCATTCCATGGCCCTCCCCACTTCAAAGTGGCTGATGTGTAGTTAACATCATCCCATTCCACATACTTGCCCCAGGCCCTTCAGGAACCCCTCCATGCTATTTTCTCTGCCTTAAGCTTCACTCCTTCCCTCCACTTGGCTGACCTCTGTGTCCTTTTAGACATCAGCTAATCGCACCTCTGGGGGAAGTCTTACCTGGACTTTTCACATCCTCAGGTACCCTTCATGTGTGCCCATTGTGGTGTTCAGCACAGAGCACTGCAGCAGCCGTGCTACTTGTCTTTCATTAAAAACAGGCTGTGAGTTCCTTAGGAACAACTTCCAGCCAGACCAGAACACTGTGGGCAGCGGAGGGACCCTGTGGAGGTTATAAGTAGAAATGAGAAAAGAATTGACACCCTCCCCACAAGACCCCCAGGACATCTCTCATCCTTGCCTTCATTCCTCCTCCCGTCAGACACCCACTGTGGAGCTCCTTTCCCTGGAGACATGTAAAAGGCAATTTAAGCATAACATAAAATGGCCCTTTTCCCTAATTAACAGGTGCAGGAGCTTCTTCTACTACTGTGCCTGCAGGTTTCAGGCTAGACAGCTCAGAGCAATATCCATGATTGCAATAGATGCTGAATATAACAAATTACATCATTTCAGACTAGTCACACTTAATCATGCTAAGCTTTCATTGCAGAAGTGGACCACTGAGAAGTATTTCTAACAAAAGGGTATTAGATGCATGCAAATCTCTGTGCTTTCATTCATGTTTGTGTCATAGTCAATCAACCAACAAGTATTTTTTGATCTCCTACTATGTGCTGGGGGGCAGAAGTGAGCAAAGCAGATCAGGTGTCTGATTTGTGGGGTCCACATCATAGTTGGGGTGGGAGACAGAGTCACTTGATGACTGATGTTCCCAGATGCCCAAGGCACCAGATCACCCATCCTGCCTTGGGGCTGGTGCTGCCACAGGGATGCCACTGCTCTGAGACCTTGTCACCCATGATTGCCCACGATGGCCCATGTGATCCCCACCCCCTGTCAATGGCAGTGTCTCCTGCCCCACAGAGATGATCAAGTATCTCTCAGGCCTCAGGGAAGGATGTATACCTTCAGGGCTTGTGGGGGTGTTAGTGAGGCATGTGGGACATGTCATTCCTTATGAGAAAAGTACTGTTAACAATTCAATCTGCCCAAGCCTTGGGATTCTGTGTGTGCAAATGACCACACTTAGCAGTATAAGGAGATGCACACTTGTTATCTCAATTCCTACAGGTGTGAATCCTGGCACAGCCTGGGTTCTCTGCTCCATGTCTCATAAGGTATAAGTCAAGGTGCTGTCAACCTTGTTCTCATCTGAAGGATGGACTGGGGAAGGAGCCACTTAGGGTTGTTGGTAGAATCTTTTTCTTTGTGGCTGTTGAATTCACACAAGCTGGATTTAGAAAAGGCAAAGGAACCAGAGATCAAACTGCCAACGTCCTTTGGATCATCAAAAAAGCAAGAGAATTTCAGAAAACATCTACTTCTGCTTTATTGACTACGCCAAAGCCTTCGACTGCGTGGATCACAACAAACTGAAAAATTCTTAAAGAGATGGGAATACCAGACAACCTGACCTGCCTCCTGAGAAATCTGTATACAGGTCAGGAAGTAACAGTTAGAACTGGAGATGGAACAACAGACTGGTTCCAAATTGGGAAAGGAGTACGCCAAAGCTGTATATTGTCACATTACTTATTTAACTTGTATGCAGAGTACATCATGAGAAATGCTGGACTGGATGAAGCACAAGCTGGAATCAAGATTGCCAGGAGAAATATCAATAACCTCAGATATGCACATGACATTATCCTTATGGCAAAAAGTGAAGAAGAACTAAAGAGCCTCTTGAAAGTGAAAGAGGACAGTGAAAAAGTTGGCTTAAAGCTCACATTCAGAAAATGAAGATCATGGCATCTGGTCCCACCACTTCCTGGCAAATAGATGGAGAAACAATGGAAACAGTGAAAGACTTTATTTTCTTGGGCTTCAAAATCACTGTAGATGGTGACTGCAGCCGTGCTTGCTCCTTGGAAGAAAAGCTATGACCGACCTAGACAGCATATTAAAAAGCAGAGACATTACTTTGCCAGTAAAGATCTGTCTAGCCAAAGCTATGGTTTTTCCAGTAGTCACGTATGGATGTATGGAAGTTGGATTATAAAGATGGCTGAGCGCTGAAGAACTGATGCTTTTGAACTGTGGTGTTGGAGAAGACCCTTGAGAGTCCCTTGGACTGCAAGGAGATCCAACCAGTCCATCCTAAAGGAAATCAGTCCTGAATATTCATTGAAAGGACAGACGCTGAAGCTGAAACTGCAATACTTTGGCCACCTGATGCGAGGAACTGACTCATTGGAAAAGACCTTGATGCTGGGAAGGATTGAAGACAGGAGCAAAAGGGGATGACAGAGGATGAGATGGTTGTATGATATCACTGACTCAATGGACATGAGTTTGAGTAAACTCCGGGAGTTGGTGATGGACTGGGAGGCCTGGTGTGCTGCAGTCCATGGGGTTGCAAAAAGTTGGACACTACTGAGAGACTGAACTTAACTGAACTGTTGAATTCACAGCATCTTATTTTCTCAAATCCAGCAATAGAGACTGTTGCTTTAAAATTGACTTGGGGAGGCCTGGACCCTTTGTTTTTTTTTTTTTTTTTTAAACAGCTATCTCTTTATTATTGTCTCCTGAGGCTTTTTGGCTGCCTGGGCTCAGTGAGATGGGCCTCACTCAAGGTCCTGACTCAAGGTCACTCATGCAGTTGTGGTCAGACTGCAGCTGCGTGACAGTCCTCCCGGAGATGTCCTTAGGCTCATGTCTGATGGTCAGTGCTGGGGTGTTGGCTGGGACCTCTACATGTGACCTGTCCTATACCTGGATTTCTGCATGGTATGGAGGCTCAGTGAGTCCAAGAGTAGATGGACTCTCCTTTAAAGAGTTCACCTGATTAGACCAAGCCTGCTCAGGATTACCTCCATTTTGATGAACTCAAAGCCAACTGATTCGCAACCTTAACTGTATCTGACACATCCCTCCTTTGAGAAAAACCGAATCAAATCCCAGGAGTGACATTCTACCACATTCACAAGTCTTCCCCCAGAGGTGAGTACACCAGGAGGTGGAAATTTGAGGTACATCTTCTTATTCTTCCTAGCATAGATGCAATCCTTCACAGCACCTCAGGGAAGTTTTGGCATCTCAAACTTATTAAATGTAGACCACCATTGAGTCCAGATTTAAGTCAAGCAAACAGGACTTGGTTAGAGCCACTTCTACCTACAGGACAGTGCGTGCGTGTGTGTGTGCGCGTGTGTGTGTGTGTGACTCTGTGTGTGTGACAGTGTGTATGTGTGTGTGTGGGTGTGTGTGTGTGTGCACATGCGCATGTGCACTCTGTCGCTCAGTTGTGTCTGATTCTTTGCGACCCCATGGACTGGAGTGCATCAGGCTCCTGTGTTCATGGGATTCTCCAGGCAAGAATACTGGAGCAGGTTGCCATTTCCTGCTCCAGTGGATCTTCTCCACCCAGCGACTGAACCCAAGTCTCTTGCCTTTCTTGCCTTGGCAGGCAGATTTTTTACTGCTGCACTCCCTGGGAAGCTTCTCCCAAATTCTGAACCCTCATCCCCACGGTGGAGGTCAGTGGAGGAGCCTCAGTGTTCAGGCATTGCCATCCACAACATCTCTCTGTCTAGAAGTCTTTAAAAAAAAAATATGTATTGGTTGAATTTTTGGCTACACTGGGTCTGCACTGCTGCACGCTGGCTTTCTCTAGTTGTGGTGAGTGGGGGCTCTTCTCTAGTTGCAATGTGCAGGCTTCTCATTGTGGTGGCTTCTCTTGTGGAGCACAGGCTCTAGGGCCCATGGGCTTCAGTAGTTGTGGCCCACACGCTGAGCTGCCTTGCAGCATGTGGGGTCTTTCCAAACCAGAATCAATCCATATCCCCTCCATTGGGAGGTGGGTTCCTAACCATTGGACCACCAGGGAAGCCCCCGGCCTAGAACTCTTACACTGCTGAGTCCATAACACATTCCCTGGCCTTTCCCTGAAACTTCTCTGCTCAGAGAGAGCTGGCTCCCTGGGGATTCAACTCAGCTCATTGTGCAAGTTTTGAAGAAAATAACTCCCAGGAGAGTTAGAGAAGAAAAGTTCTACAAATCTCTCAGCTGCTTTTAAGAATTCCTGTCACGTTACTCAAAATGACATTCTGTCTGGGCCAAATGGCCTGCTGTCCACGAAGAAAAATTAAATATTAAACATGAACTGTAGAGTTAAGTGATGATGGAAGGCGAGTAATGGGGTCCACAAGCAGAGCTTACGTTGTCTTCAACCCAAACTGCAGAATAATTGCTCCTGTCGGAGCAGCGGCTTCAATTTAACCTCAGCTCCACTCAGCTCAGGGCCCTGGAAGGAACTCAGAATCAGCTCTAGGACTGGAATTTTGAGAAACTTTGCTCCCTTCACTTTGGGGATTCTTAGTGCGAAGAAGAAAACAGATCTGACAGAAGGAGAAATAAGTGCCGTCTTCAGAAATTACTTTGATGTTTAGAACTTGTATTGAGTGTTTAATTGAAGTTCATCCAAAACCAAAGTGAAAGAAGGTTTTTTTTCCTCTGCATTAAAAAAAAAAATCCAGGAGCCACAAAGGAAAATGTTGGTGTGGTTGTGTACCAAGAATATTTGTGCTCAAGCTCATTGGAAAAGACTCTGATGCTGGGAGGGATTGGGGGCAGGAGGAGAAGGGGACGACAGAGGATGAAATGGCTGGATGGCATCACGGACTCGATGGACGTGAGTCTGAGTGAACTCCGGGAGATGGTGATGGACAGGGAAGCCTGGCATACTGCGATTCATGGGGTCGCAAAGAGTCGGACACGACTGAGCAACTGAACTGAACTGAACTGAACTGACTTGAGGTGGTGCTTTGTCCTGGCACTGCTGGTCTTTCACATCAGGAGAGGGTGCGCCCTCCACCAGCCAACTCCAACAAAAGCAGAGGTCTCTTTGCTTCCTCCCCTTTTCCCATTATGTGATTTCCAGAAGAGCAAAACCTTGGAAGCAAGAAAGCAAATGTCCAGGACCACTAACACGAATACGAAAACCCTTAGCTCCCAACAAACCATTCTCACTTCTTTTTGCTCCTCCACTACCCCAATGAGATTTTGCATTGTTCAAAGGTACAAAACAGCAACAAAATCACCACAATCTCCAGGGTTACTTTTTTTTCAGCTTTTGGCTGTGCTGGGTCTCCATTGCTGTGTGTGGGCTTTCTCCGGTCGTGGTGAGCGGGGCTATCCTTTGTTGTGGCCATGGGCTTCTCGTTGTGGTGGCTTCGGTAGCTGCGTCTTGCGGGCTCTAGGGCACAGGCTCAATAGTTGTGGTGCATGGGCTTAGCTGTTCCACAGCACGTGGGATCTCCTTGGACCAGGGATCGAGCCCATGTCCCCTGTATTGGCAGGTCGAGTCCCAATCACTGGACCACCAGAGAAGTCCCTCCAGGCTTAATTTTTAAATTTTTTCTGAACTTTACATATCTCATATTTTTCATCTTTTTTTTCCCCTAAGGATTTTCCCCCAGGTTGCATATAAAGTAGTGGTCTTTTCTGCTGGAGCAAGCACTGTTGGAGATACTGTCATGTTTCCTTCCCTCTGGGGTAAGGTCTGACTCAGAAGGACGATCAGACGTCTGCATGTCTGATGACAGTGCCCGGATGGACAGGGACGCTGTTGTGTGACCCAACAACACAGTCCTGAAGTTGGCTCTTGCACCCTCATTTACCAGTTGCAACTGATCACCAACTGTTAAAAACTGTTTGCCCCTCATCAAATTATTCCACCATCCCGTGGTTCTCAAACACGGTGTTAAATCTGTTTCCCTCTGGGGGAGCATGCACAGGTTCTGTAAGGTCAGTGGGATCTTTAGGACACATTCAGTTCAGACAGTGCCTGAGTCTGGGGCGCTCTATGGCAGGGTCTGCAACCTTCATGGCACTGTGGTCAATTTCGTGGAAGACGATTTTTTCCAAGGACTTGGGGGGATGACTCAAGCATGTTGCATTTATTGTCCGCTTTATTTCTATCATTGTTACATCATCTCCACCCTGGATCCTCAGATATTAGATCCCAAAGGTGGGGGACCCCTGCTCTATGTAGTTAAGGAGAATTGGCCGTCTGCTGACAACGACTGGTACCCTGTCTTATGTGTTTACTGTTTTGAACTTCCTTTTAAGACATGTCAGTGAGTCAGGTGAACTAAGATGAACTGTCCCCTGAAATTCTTTCCAAGTCTAAGAACCTGTGATAATATTTACTGCTGAACAGACTTGTGGGCAACCATAACGTGTGGGTGGTGTTTTATGAACCATAAAATACAAGTGAAGGCAGGAGATGAATAGTTCAACAATCACTGGGTCTTGTCCCTTTGGGTAGAGTTCCCTGGGGAACACCACTTGTGGCATTAGGCCATATTTTCAATGTATCTTCAGTACAGGAACTGTCGAATCTTTCTTTGCACACACTGACCAGTTAACTGCTTGCAGAAGCATCTTCTTCTTCCCCATCCACATGTGTCTTCCCCCCCTCATTCATGTGGTTCATGTCTCAGACCCTCAAGTTCTTCCTTCTGTGTGTGTGGGGGGGCTGTAGAGTCCTGCAGTGGCGAATGGCAAACTGTTTCATGTTACAATTTGAATATTCTAGATTGGACACTCTGATTCTATAGTGGGTCCTCTGGAAGGTACCACAAACTCCCCAACCATCTGGTCTTTGCGTTCGTGTGTGTGTGTGTGTGTGTGTGTGTTTGAGGGGGAGGAAGTGATTGTCAGTTATGCTTCCTAGGGGCTGTTTGTTTATTACGATTTCTCCAAATACTAGTGGCTTGTTTTGTTGATGTCTGTTGCCTTTTCCATTCAGCAAAACTCTCTGTGGTATAGTTTGTTATGGCCTTCTCATATGCCCAGATGGCTTGACATTTTTGTTTTGCCATAGAATTCTTGGGTGAAAACTGTAAAAGAAGAAAAAGATCTAACTGTTGGATGTGTTCAGCAAAAATCTTTAAATCAGATGAATACAATTTCAAAGATTCTCAGTTAGTGGCACTGCAGTCTCAGTGTGAATTTTTCCCTGAGTTTATATCTGAGATAGGTTATTTCTAATTAAAATACCATTGGGACAAGAGAATTTTATTTCCCTTCCATTGCATAGGATGTAGATTTTGTTTTAATTGTTTCATAGAAAGTTAGATGGACAAGAGATAGAAGTAAAAATAGATTAGAGACATTTGTTTTTGCCATGTGACCATTCTGAGCAATCCTGGGAATAAGCAGTCTTAAATCTATTTATTTTAGAATTAAATACAAACCTATATTGATATTTTATGTTTATTGCCTCATTCTAATTTCTGTGGTTATTTCTAAGAAACTGTACATAATTTATGATGAAATGAAATGCTATGTGATGCATTTTTTTAAAGCCTAGTTTTGGGGATTGCTTCATGTACCCCAGTACTTCCTTACTACTATTTTGTATTGGGAGTAGACAAGGAGCTGGTTGATGTAGAAACAATATTAGGATACATTCCATGGTAGGCAATGCAGATGCTTTGCTTTGGGAACTTCTGTGTTTAAAAGTTTTGGAAGAACTGAGCAGGGAGTCCCCAAGTTCTAGCATGTGGATTGGGGGGCTCCATCGTGAATGGAAACACATGTTTCAATGACTGGCCTCCAATGGGAAATCCGAACTGTTGCAATTTCATTCAGCCTGCAAAACAAGGTTGAGATTACGTGGCTTGTGACCAGTAAGATCCAATAGGAAAATCCCCATAGCCAGTATGCTTCTTGCGGAGGGTTACCACAGCTAATTAATATATCTGAAACCTAATTTTGCTCTTTGACTCAAAAAGCAGAAGCTGAAGTCAGGAGTGGGGGCAGACAGTGGCAGATGAGAACCTTGAGGCAGTCTGTGGGGTCCAGCTGGAGGGCAGTGCTCAGCCTCCCCCACTCAGTGTGGACAGCGCAGTCTCCTCCTCCTAGGAGGGATGTGGGAGCTGGTTGTGCTGGTATCTCTGATTGTGAGGAGCTCAGGCACTGGGCCCGTCATGGGGAAGCTTTGGGGACTCAGCTGCAAGAAATTTCATGTTGGACTTTAGTCACTGTGGTTAAATAGAGTATGCGTGTATGCTTAGTCACTGGGTTGTGTTCGACTCTTGGTGACCCAATGGACTGTAGCCGGCCAGGCTCCTCTGTCCGTGGGATTTCCCACGGAGTACTGGAGTGGGGTGCCATTTTCTTCTCCAGGGGATCTTCCTGACCCAGAAACTGAACCTGCATCTCTGTGCTGGCAGGTCAGTTCTTTACCACTGAGCCAATGGGGAAGCTAAACAAAGAGCACCAGGAACGAAATGGCTCTGGCTCCCCTCACTTGACGGGCAGGGCATGAGGCATAAAAGGATGCCTGTGAAACCTTGAAGGGGGCCTTTCCTGTCTGTACTTGTAGTGTGAACTTCTGATGGTCAATTTCAGAAATTAATCATGTGTCTTTTGGGACCATAATGGGGAATGAATGTCCCCACTGTTTCTAAGGTTGAAGACACCCATGGGCAAGGCTGGGATCTGGTCCATTGGAATGCCTGGTCATAAGGAGCCAGGAACTCTGCTCATTCTGAGTGATCTTAGAGGTAAGTGTCTATAACATGACTCCTCTCTGTAGGACACAGTTGGTTAGATTTTCAGTGACACCTGACGCAAGTGGCCCAACCAGAGCCGTTTCTCTGAAAATCTGGCCCTGCAGCCAAGAGATGCTTTTGCAGTTGAACCTGTTTTCTAAATAGAGGACACTTCAAATCTTTCTGCTTGGGACTTCCCTAGTGGTCCTGTGGCTAAGACTCCAAGCTTCCAGTGCAGGGGGCCTGGGTTCGATCCCTGGGCAGGGAACTGGATCCCGCATGCCACAACTAAAGATCCTGCATGTTGCAACAAAGACCAAAGATCCCATGTGCTGCAACTAAGATGCAGCATAGCCAAATAAATAGATACACCTTATGCCAAATTCAGACTCAAATAAACAAATACACCTTATTGCCAAATTCAAATTTAAATTGAAGAAAGTATGGAAAACCACTAGACCATTCAGGTATGACCTAAATCAAATCCCTTACAATTATACAGTGGAAGTGAGAAATAGATTTAAGGGACTAGATCTGATAGACTGAGTGCCTGATGAACTATGGACGGAGGTTCGTGACATTGTACAGGAGACAGAGATCAAGACCACCCCAAGAAAAAGAAATGCAAAAAAGCAAAATGGCTGTCTGAGGAGGCCTTACAAATAACTGTGAAAAGAAGAGAGGCAAAAGACAAAAGAGAAAAGGAAAGATATACCCATTTGAATGCAGAGTTCCAAAGAATAGCAAGGAGAGATAAGAAAGCCTTCCTCAGCGATCAATGCAAAGAAATAGAGGAAAACAACAGAATGGGGAAGATAAGATCTCCTCAAGAAAATTAGAGATACCAAGGGAACATTTCTTGCAAAGATGGGTCCAATAAAGGACAGAAATGGTCTGGACCTAACAGAAGCAGAAGGTATTAAGAAGAGGTGGCAAGAATACACAGAAGAACTGTACAAAAAAGATCTTCATGACCCAGATAATCAAGATAGTGTGATCACTTACCTAGAGCTAGGCATCCTGGAATGTGAAGTCAAGTGGGCCTTAGAAAGCATCACTGTGAACAAAGCTAGTGGAGGTGATGGAATTCCATTCGAGCTCTTTCAAATCCTGAAAGGTGATGCTGTGAAAGTGCTGCACTCAACATGCCAGCAAATCTGGAAAATGCAGCAATGGTCAGAGGGCTGGAAAAGGTCAGTTTTCATTCCAATCCCAAAGAAAGGCAGTGCCAAAGCATGCTCAAACTACCGCACAATTGCACTCATCTCACTCACCAGTAAAGTAATGCTCAAAATTCTCCAAGCCAGGCTTCAACAGTATGTGAACCATGAACTGCCAGATGTTCAAGCTGGTTTTAGAAAAGGCAGAGGAACCAGAGCTCAAATTGTCAACATCTGCGGATCATGGAAAAAGCAAGAGAGTTCCAGAAAAAAACATCTATTTCTGCTTTATTGACTATGCCAAAGCCTTTGACTGTGTGGATCACAATAAACTGTGGAACATTCTGAAAGAGATGGGAATACTAGACCACCTGACCTGCCTCATGAGAAACCTGTATGCCGATCAGGAAGCAACAGATAGAACTGGACATGGAACAACAGACTGGTTCCAAATAGGAAAAGGAGAGCATTAAGGCTGTATATTGTCACCCTGCTTATTTAACTCATATGCAGAGTACATCATCAGAAACGCTGGGCTGGAAGAAGTACAAGCTGGAACCAAGATTGCTGGGAGAAATATCAATAACCTCATATGTGCAGATGACACCACCCTTCTGGCAGAAAGTGAAGAAGAACTAAAGAGCCTCTTGATTAAAGTGAAAGAGAAGAGTGAGAAGGTTTGCTTAAAGTTCAACATTCAGAAAACTAAGATCATGGCATCTGGTCTCATCATTTCATGGCAAATAGATGAGGAAACAGTGGAAACAGTGTCAGACTTTATTTTTTTGGGCTCCAAAAGCACTGCAGATGGTGACTGCAGCCCTGAAATTAAAAGATGCTTACTCCTTGGAAGGAAAGTTATGACCAACCTAGAAAGCATATTAAAAAGCAGAGACATTACTTTGTCAACAAGGGTCCGTCTAGTCAAGGCTATGGTTTTTCCAGTAGTCATGTAAGGAAGTGAAAGTTGGACTACTATAAAGAAAGCTGAGTGCTGAAGAATTGAGGCTTTTGAACCATGGTGTTGGAGAAGACTCTTGAGAATCCCTTGATTTACAAGGAAATCCAACCAGTCCATCCTAAAAGAGATCAGACCTTCAACTGATGTTGAAGCTGAAACTGCAATACTTTGGCCACCTGATGTGAAGAGCTGACTCATTTGAAAAGACTCTGATTCTGGGGAAGATTGAAGGCAGGAGAAGGGGACGACAGAGGATGAGATGGTTGGATGGCATCACCGACTCAATGGATATGAGTTTGGTAAACTCCAGGAGTTGGTGATGGATAGGGAGGCCTGGTGTGCTCTAGTCCATGGGATTGCAGAGGTGGACATGACTGAGTGACTGAACTGCACTGAACTGAAAAAGAAAAACCATATCTTCAGGCTTCTGTGTACATTGGTGGTGGGGTGGGGGGACAGGTCTTCTGTGTGCAGATGGAATTTTGGAGGAATCTGGTGAAAAAGAGGAATAAGAATGAAGCAACTGTTGGAGGAAACCATAGCAGGAAGCCAAGGTGAGTTGGCCCTTCTCTTCTGGAAACCCTCTACTTTTTCTTCTTATCTGTCATTAAACTTTCCTGGTTTTTCTCCCAGGTCTCTGGGCACTCTTCTGGGTTCCCCTTGCCAGCTCAACTTCCTTCTTTAAATAACATCTAAATACAGATTCTCTTCGTGTCTCAACCCTGGGAACCTGCTCTTCTTTCTGCACAAACAATCCATTCAGACACACCCAGGACCGCTTGTCACTTTTTTCTCCCCCTTGTGGGCCATTCACCAACAACAGTTTCTGACAGCTTGCTTTATTCTCCCATTTTTTTTGTATTTTTGTATTTTCTCCCAATATTTTTGTATGGAATCCTCATCTGAGTCTGAGATGGTGCAGTGAAATTGAAGGGTCTGATCTTAGGGAGAATTTGTGACCTCCAGCATTCTCCTGCTACAGGGACTTGCAATAACCCTCTGGGGGGCTTATTTGACCCCATGATGACTGTACTCAGAGCAACTTGTTAATAAGTCTCCTCATCGAGAGACCTGTGGCCAGAAGGCTCCCATGCTGGGATTACCACGGATACAATTGCATGATAACTGTGCTCAGTGACCAGGCTGGTTCCTCCAGCTGCCTAAGGCTTTCCAGGCTTCATGGGTGACTTGTCATGGCATCGCTCATCTCAAAAGAGAACGTAGCCTCGTAACAGCATTGAGAGGCCTCTCTGCAGGACAATGACCTTGTTAAGGGAAGATTGGAGGGATAAAACTCACCTGCTCACAGGGAAGGCAGGTACAAATGACAGAAATCCAGATGAAGAGGGCACTACCTGGGGGAGAGTGGTCTCCAGTCCTCTCCAGCCCATCATTGGATATGATGAGGGATTCAGCTCAGTTACATCTTCAGCTGGAAATCCAAGTTTAATCTGAGACCCTTGATTTCTAATGCTGTCAGTGTATCCCATTGGGTGTTCATTTTTATGACTATGCTTTAATCCATACAGACATGTTCCTGCGGTAGATTTCACAACTATTGAATTAGAATAGCCCTGCAAGGAACCAGTGTACATGTGAGGCAGACCTGGAATGAAGCATTGCTTTCATCCCTTCTCCAGTAGGTCTAGAAATAACCCCCCAGGAAAACTGCTATGGTCATATTTAAGTCAGAGGTTGACTGAAGTCCCCTCCTGTATGACAGAGTGAGGATGCTCACCACTGAGACTGCCAGAAAAATATATTTGAAAATACACACAATTTAAAGTCCCCAGAAATGATTCTAAGGTCAAACAAAGAAATATCCATTCAAGAAATCTAAGGAAATTCATCAGAAAGTTGAGAGTCTGTGATATTTGAACCAAGACTGCTTCCCAGTCCTCCTCTCATTTCAGAGATGGAGACTCCAGTCCAGATGGGCACAGCCAAGAACACAGAGTTCTCAGCCCCCAGTCCCCCAACCCCTACCTCCAGCCCCTCAGCCCTCAGCCCCCAAACCCTCAGCCCCTCAGCCTTCCAGTCCCCAAGCCCCTTCCCACCAGCCCC
>SJXQ01008714.1:0-50795 GCA_006408695.1 Aepyceros melampus | reverse complement strand
CCTCCCGAGGGGCTCCCATGGATCCTCTGTCCTGTCCTGTCTGGGCTGGGTTCCCTCTGTGCCCACAGCCCAGTGGCCCTCCAGGCTGCCTCGCCCGCACCGTCCTGGTCAGGTCCCTTCTCTCTGATCCTTGATGGGCCACTTAGATCATGGTGTTCCTGGAGCCCCAGGGTCCTCAGGATGCCCTTCTCCATCACCCTGGGTACTCCCCTTGCCCTGCCTCTTGCTCCTGGAAGCCCTCCTCTCATGTCAGAACTACTGACAGCCCAGGGCTCACGTGTTGTGCATCTCAGAGCACTGACACCCTAGACCCTCTACAGGTCCACTCTTCTGCAACAAGAAAGTGAAGCTGCCCTTGCTCTGCCTGCCAGACCCTGAGCGCTGAATCCACCTGCCAACAGTCCAAAGCTTGGAGTTCAGGGACATTTGGTCTGGAAAGTGGAGTATCCTTGGCGGGCCTCTCAGAATCTCCTGGGAGAAGCTGCCCAGTGAAATCCTGTGACCGGGGCTGTGGTCTGAGCCTGTGGGCTGAGCCAGGGGTGGGAACACAGCTGCTTTGGGGATTTCTGTGTGACAAATAAGTGCAGAAGAAAAAAAATCCCTTAGTGTAATTTAATGGGAGAGCTCCAAGTTAGCCACTGGATTTCAGTAAGATTCAAGTAATTGATGAGAAGAGTCTTCTAGCTCTTATGCTCAAAGTTTTCCTTGGAGAGAGGTCAACTGGGATTCAAATATAGGAACAGCAAAGAGAGAGAGACAGAGAGAAACGGAAAGAGACAGAGAGAGAGAGAGAGGGAGAAACACACAGAAACACACACACACAGGTGCTTTTGGTCTGTCTCCTCCCCCCACACCTTCTGAATTCATCCTGATCTTATCTTCACACATTCAGCCTCTCCTCAACCATCAAATAAGCAAACCCATTGACTATCAGGGTTTTAATGAAAATTGTTCTTTTCCTGGAGCATCTCCCTGGTAAGCAAATGAATGGAGCCAATAAAACCCTCTCTCTTCCTGGTAGTATTGATGACTTCCTCCCACCCCCAGAGCCTGGAGACAGCGGCACATTGACTGCACCAGCTCTCGTTCTAAAGCGCTTCACTAGGAAAAACTGTTTATCACCGACTAGTTGGCCCAGGCCCTGGCAGGTCTTCCGATGAGCATCAGTGATGGGCGGGCAGGCAGGGGTGAAGGTGTCTTTCCCCCAGAATGGACTCTGCCCTCTGGTCCCTCTTTCCAAGTGGAATGCTTGATTCAAACTGGCATTGTATGTGGGGAAGGGGGTGTCTGTTCACCTGACCCCCAGTTTCCCAATAGCATGGGGACAGAATGTACTCTACCCTTGCACTGTTTGGTGAGTCTATGGCTGGAATCCTGAGCAGGTCATGTCCAGAGGACACAGGGCCTCATTGAGGGCCTTGGGACCAATAACTGCACCTCCCACTGACAGAGCTACCAAAAGCAAACTCAAAATTTCATCCTATTTCTTCCTAGCTTCCCCTTCAGGGAAAGGGTACCGACATCCACTCCGCTGCTCCACACCAACTTCTGGGCATTCCCGGGACTCCAGTCCTGCTGGGTGTCCTGGCCTCCCCAAGCCCCGAAGGACATAGACTTCTTCAGGACACAGTCCTGGCCCCTCGTTCACTGTGGTTCCTCATGGCTTACACAGGATTGCACACAGCAGGTGCTCCATGAGTGCTTCCTGATGAGTGAATGAACCCTCTGGGTTACCAACTCACCCACCTCCTCTTTGGAGTCCTGTAGGGAGGAGCTGCAGTTCAGTTTCGCTGGAGTCACGTGGACAGGGGAGGGTGCTTCAGGCACCCTGCTTCTTCTGTGCCCCTCTCACAGACAGGGTCCTTCCCTCCAAAGCCTCTGATTTGCTGGGAGGTGAATATTTGTGCTGCTATGAATATTTGATGGGCTCAGCTGTGCAGGAGAAACTCTAAGAGCCATCCATAATTCACCATGGGGGCAGCAGCCTTTGGCGCTCTGAGCAGCCTCCTGTGCAGAGAGCAGCCTCCGGAGGATGGAAAGGCCTGGGGGTTCATTATGCATCACATGTTCAGGGCCTGGTGGCCTGAAAAGCGATTCAGTTGTGCAAATGGTGAGCCCTCGGAAGTTCTAGTGGCCCCGCATTCTCAGACGGGGTCACTCTCAGACCTCCTGCAGTCTGCTCTGCTGGCATCACTGCCTGGTCCTGACCCTCAGACTCCATTATCTCATCAGGTGACCCTTTGGGTCCCTGTGTCCTGTGGGGCCCCTGCAGACAGCCCATCTCCCCACTGGGGTGTGGATGCCACGAGCACCCGCCTGGTTGCCTTAGTCTCCCCAGCACTGATGAAAGGACAGAGGAAGAAAGGAGGGAGCGAGGGAGGGGGAAAGGAGGGGGGAAAGAAGGAAGGAGGAGCACTTCCCCTGCAAGGAACCCCGGCTCCTCTTGCATCGCTGGTCCTCACACACTGGAGACACGTGATTGACCAGGGAGTTTATTAGAATGAGAGTGTCCAGGCCTCTCCCCCACACTATGACCTAGAGTCTGGGCTGGACCCAGGTGCTTGCATTGTTCACAAGGCTTCTAGAAGCTTCTAATCTACTGTCAGGTGAGGTCCCCTCACAGGAAGCCTCTGGAGGAAAAAGCTTTTCCCCAGAAACAGCGTGGATGAGGCAGAGGAGCCGTGGCCCTCGCTCCTCCAGGCTGGGCTCCTGTCACTGCCCAAGCTGCTCTCGGCCCTCCTCCACCCCTGCTCTCCCTCCATCCCCGGGGATCCGAATGAGGATGAGCCTCCGGGGTTCTTCCTTCTGGAACCCCCACGAGGCTTCCTCTCCACATGGATGACGCTGGAGAGCAGATGAGATCGGGCAGACATCCCCAGAGAGAGGCTCCATGGTTTCCAGTGGAGAAGGAGGTTGGTGTACTCCAGGCTGTTTCCTCAGCAGCGTGGGGGTCGGTGGGGAGGACTGACCTTGAACCTGGGCCTCGGACCCTGACCCCCGGGCTCGGGCGCGTTCAGTCCCGGTGTCTGTGCTGCCCCCGCCTGGTGCCCGGGGAGGAGCGGTAGGAGCTGGGGCTGGAGGAGCTCAGTGGGGAGTGAGCTGGGTGGGTGAGGCCAGAGTGGGTGGGAGAGAGAACAGGATGCTCAGGCCTGGCCTCTGCCCTCACTCTCTCGGCAACAGGGGGTGCCCAGAGCTGACTCAGCTCCGCAGACACAGACCAGTATGTGTGTACACACACGCACACACACGTGCTGCATGGATCCACCACATGCACACACAAGCCCGTGCACAGACTCACACAGAAACAGACACACGCACTCACGCAAGCACACACGGGGCACACCCCTGGGCACACACACCCATGCACAGGGACACATATAGCCACGTGGACAGGAAGCCACACAAACCACCACACGCAGACATGTGCAGGCACAGAGACACACACAGTGCGGAAACACCACTCCACCTCTCTGGCCACATCCTCCACTTGAAAGGACTTTCCTGCCCCCAAGTTACTCCACATCTGCTCATTCTGCAAACATCAGAGAACCAGGCTCCTCTGGGCCACAGCCATCTCTGTTTCCCCAGAAGGAGCTGCCACCAAACCTGTGGAGCCTCAGAGCTCAACATCCCGAGACCCCTGCTGTCCTGTGCTGGGGAGGGCTTTCCGGTGACACAGGAGACCATCAGGTCACATCTTTAAAACATTTGGAAGCCAGTTTTCCCCCAGATTGAAAGATGGATAGCCACAGGACATGTCCCTGACCATGCCAGGTGACTGAGGGCTCAGGGGGATGTTCCACAGCCTTCTGTCAGGAGGAAGTGGGGGCTGCTGCTGCTGGTATGGAGCTGGACAGGCCTGAGAGGAACAGGATGACCTGGAGAAGCTCTGGGGACCCTGGGCAGGTGGACAGTGTGCACCTTGATTTGCTGAAGGCCTGGCCTGCTCAGAGCAATCAACCATTAGGCTGTCTGTCCCCAAGAAGGTCAATCTGTCCATCGATAGTCAGTCGTCAATGTGAGCACAGCCAGCCTGCGAGAACGGGAAGGTGGTGGAGGGCAGCCCTCCCGGGCCCTGCCCACAGAGCCTGCCTCCAGGGCTGGTCTGTAGGGGGTCCTGGTGGGGGATCTGAAGACGGCCCCAGTGGCCTCGGATGTCTGCTGACTCCGGGGCTCCTGTGAGGACTGGGAAGGGGCCCCTCCTGGGGGGCTGACACACACCTCGGAGTGTCGTTGCCCCTGCAGGTTGGCCTGAGATAGAAACCTCTCAATCTGAACCCCAGGCGGAAGGGCAGCTGCCCACCCGGGACACTCAGGAGAAGCCGTTCCTAGTGGGGCCCCGCCCTGTCCAGGCGCCTGGTCCCCGAATCTCTAGTTACCATGTCTCCCCCTGTAGGTCAGCAAACCAAAGACCCCGAGTCCCCCCGCAGCCCTGCGTCTGGAGAGGGCGGGGCGGGAGGGGCAGCTGTGGGGTCCGCTCACACACGCCCCCACCCCGTCTGCTCCCCTCCTAGCTGGGGAAGGGCCCAGAGGTTCCTTGTGAGGAGGGGCTGCAGCTGGGCCTTCCGGGGAGGAGGGGCGACTCTGAAAGGCCCTCAGAGAGCCACACAAGGCAGCCTTGTTTGGGAGCCGCCTCCCGGGGCTCAGATCCCCTCCCTCCTGAGCAGGAAGGGGGCCGGGACCGTGGTCAGACACCCTGCCCTGTGAGGGGGTCACCCCGGGGCTATTTCTAGCTCAGCCTGTGACCCCGCAGACACAGGGGCCCTGACTGAAGGGATTTGCAGCTGGAAACATCCTGCTGGGGCCCTCCCAGCAGCTGTGACCTCTCTCGGGGCAGAGGTGACACACGCAGGGTGGGAGGGGCCTGCTGTGAGGAAGATGTGGTTGAAGCCTCTGCACTGGCCAAGAGGGCCCCCTGGGGACCCCGGGGCAGACCGACCTTCCTCTACAGCCTTCCCTGGCTCCCCATTGCTTGGGGGGAGCCCAGGCTCCTCCTTACTCCGGCACCCCTGTCATAACCACCCTCGGGGTTCCCCTCCCCGACCTCTCCCATCTCTGGGAGGAGCCTCCCCAGGTGGGGTCAGAAGTGCCGCCCTCTGACCTCGGTGCCCAGGAGGAGACTAGGCAGAGACCACACTCAGCAAAGATGTGCTTGGGGAGCTGCACAGCGTGAGGTGATGGTGACCCTTGCCCAAGCATGTGGGGAGCACTGGGGTCACCCTGCCTGTAAATGCTCTGGTGCCTGGACCAGGGGAGTGGTGGGCAGTGGCCAGCCCTGAACCGTCCACTCAGGGCAGGGCCACCAGGTGACTCTGCCTCCAGGGTCCCTCGAGCCCCTCCAGGTACCAGCTGCAGAGCCGGAGGGTCCACTCAGCCTCTCAGGACTTCAGTTTCCTCATCTGTATAATGGGAGTGAAATCACGGCAGGGGAGCCCCACTGGGTTGCTTTGAGGATTAATGAGTGAACAGGTGGGAATGTTTAGCCCCCGCCTGGCAGGAAAAGCACCATGGGGTGCCCAGAGCCCTGAATCCAGGTCAGTGATGATAATACAGACAGTCTCTCCTCCTCCCAGTGAGCAAACTGTCTCTGGGCCATAGAGGGAGGGAGAGGGGACAGGCCTGCTCTTGGGAAAATGTCCCTCTAGACTCTACATTCCTGTTTATGGATTGAAGTATTATAGGCCTCCAGGGAGTCTCTTCTCATCTTTTGTAAAGAGGAGGAAGCCCCACGACTTAGCTGGAAAGAGCATCTCTGAGGCTCTAGTCCTGGATGGTCCCTGCTTCATGTCAGTATTCCTGGAGGAGTCAAGGAGCACAGAGTCCTGTCCACCCCCCTCCCTGCTCCTGTGCTCGCCTGGGGTCCCAGGAGAGAACATTTGGGGATGGACATGTCCGTCATCAGCTCTGCCCTCGAGTCTTCCCTTCTGCTCCTGGAGCCGCCTCCTCCAGCTACACAGGAATCCCCCCTGGCTGAAAGCAAGGAGCTGATGTAGGTCCCTGGGGTCTCTGCCCTCTGCAGCTCCTGACGGTGATGCTGCCCAGCCATGAGACCCTTGTGACCACCATGATCCCGGCTGCTGCCTCCATCAGTTTGGGTGGGAGCAAGTCCCCCAGGGGTGTTAGGTCAGAGAAGGGTCAACATGGGGAGTTGGGTTGCTCCCAAAGCGAGTGGGTGGGCTGAAGAAGCCAGTGCAGATGAGTCCCCATGAGGACTTGGGGTCCCTGCAGACCCGACACCCAGGGAGCCGCCACCCCTCACGGCTGGATGTAGACCCTTCAGACCGGCGGTGCGGAGTCCAGCCTTCTCTGCTGCATCTCCGGCAGCCACCTGTTCTGACCTGTGTCCTGATTCTCCTGGTGTGAGGAAGTCCCCAAGAAAGACCCTGCTGAGGATGCCTCTGTGTCCAGCATGGATTCCGGGGGTGGGAGGTATGCCTCACAGGGGTCTCCTCCTGTCCCAGCTCCCCCACAGCACACCCTGAGCTGCAGGGGGCCCTAAGGACAAGCTGGAGGGTGTTTCCCTGGGGGAGGTGACTAGGTGTGAGGGAGGACTTGGCTCAGAGCCACAGGAGGTGGGGCAAGTTCAACTCCGGGGCTCAGATCCCAGCACAATGTGGGGGCAGAGCGACAGCCTATAGCGGGCAGTGGCAGATTCAGCTCAGAGCGTCAGCACTGAATGAATGAGCCCGAGAAACCCTGCGAATGTTCCCAGAGATGATTTTGGCAACCGGGCCCCTGATGGGAAGTGTGCTAATGGCCCGCAGAATGAGAAAACACCCAAACTGGCTCAGCACAAGGGGGATGTAAAGAATGACTGATGGATCTGCATCAGGCAGAGTTTGATCCAGCAGCTCACACACCAACTTTAGAGCCTGGTCTCTCCTCATCCTGGGGCTCAGGTCTCCTTTCCCATGTTCCTGGCCAGCATCTCCTCAGGGTACATGCACTGAGACCAATCCTCTTCTCCAAGTAGGTCTGGCCAACTGGCCACAGGGATGTGATGTTCTAGACTGCATAGGCCTGAGTCACGTGACCACACCTGGGCCAGGGGCAGAGTCAGCCTCACACAGACCACATGGGCAGAGTCGGGGGTGGACCTCCAGGTGAACCAGAAGGAAGGAGCCCAGGTCTCTCTGTGGTCCCTCCAGGATTCCCGTGGAGCCGTCACCCTGGGCTTTAGAAATTCCCCCTGCAGAAGTGGTGGCCGCCCCCTCCCAGCGCCTGAGATGCCCACCAGGCTTTTCTCTCCTCACGAGTCTTGGGGTCCCAAGGAAGCAATGCCTGAAACGGGGCACATGGATGGGCCCCATAGACACTGTGGGGAGGAGAGCTGGCCGCCTTAGCCTCGCCTCTCCCGCACCGCCCCACCGCACGCTGGGCTGTCTCTCCAGCAGCATCACAGGTCACCCTGGCTGTTTTCTGAGGGACGGCTCCTCTCCCCACCAGCCTGGAGGAGAGATACAGCCCCAAGCTTGCTAATTAATGAGACTCAACGTAATGAGCTATTTAAAGGCAAACTCGTAAGGCTACTAATGGGATTTCTAATTTGGGAGGAGGAAAAGGGTTAAGTTGGGTTGAGAACAATGGAAGTTTGGGAACCCATGATGTTTTCTGTTTCTGTGTTTTGTCCCGGTAATTAATTGGATGGAAGTTGTTAAACTTTACGAGAAAGCAGAGATAATGCAGATTCACTGACTCTCTGGAAGATTTATCTCCTCCCAAACCACCAGGGGCCCCAGTGTCGATGCCGCTTCGAGAGAGAGGAGCAGAGAGATCCAGCGTTATCTGCTGATTTCCCTCCAGCTCCACCAGTCCTGTGGTGGGGAGGTGTCTGCTCAGAGCCGGGGTCCCCGCTCACACACTGGCGTGTGATCTGGCCACGTCTGAGCCTCAGCTTCCTGGTCAGGAGAGTGGGGCCGAGGACAGGCTTCTCTGTAGGGTCTCTGTGGGCATTTCCCGGAAGATGCCCTCAGGGCAGGTGGCAGGAGGCCGGGCACACCCAGTCCCCAGAATGTCCCCGGAAGTGACGAATTGTGTGGCTATGGCGTCTCCCCACAGCCCTTGCCATCGTCCCCAATATTCGCTGTGCTGTGGGAGGCTCCCCAAAAGACAGGCTACAGACAAGCTCCAACCACAAGTGGGAGGGTTAGAAAAAACAGGAAGAGAATTTGTGTTGGGGGTTCTAAAAGGTATCAAGTTGGCCAAAAATTTTGTTCAGGCTTCTCCATAAGATCTGAATAAAACTTTGGGCAGCCTATAATGTCCAAGGGGAAATCAGAATTGTAGTTGATTCCTTTCATTGTTTCAGGATGTGGGGTTGTTTTCTTTCAGGTCTCTTCCCCTTGGCACGCTTGGCCCCTAGAAGCCTGCATCTGGTCTGTGGACCTTCCCACCCCACCCTGTGTCCCTCCCCTCCTTACACCTGTCTCAGCTTCGGGACCATCTCCTTCCTCCAGGGGTGGGTCTCCCCTTGGCTCCCCCCACCCCTTCCCGTTGCCTGGGACGACTGGAACAACCCCCTCCTCTCCCCGCCCCAATCTCTTCCTGCTCGGGTGTGGGGGAACCTGCCCCCTTTGCTGAGATACTTTCCCTGACAGCCTCCAGGCCAGTACCCTTCACACTGTTTTTTAAAACTACCTGCTCACACACATTATCTCCTACCACATTGATATCCACTGTTTTTATTTAAAATGTGAATATATTGTTGCAAAAATGTAATTCCTCATGCTACAAATACCAACATTTATAATAAAACGGCCACATCATTCTTCTCAATGTATCTAGTTAGATACCCGAGACCACAGTGATGTGTCATCTGCTGGAAATTACATCATCTTTTAACGTGACAGGAGGAAAATTTATGTTGTTCTTTTTTCTCCTGCAACTCTTATTTCACGGTGTTCGATTTGTCCTATGCAGAGCTCTGATGCTTCAAAGTATGTTATTGATTGCTAGATTATATTTCTCTATAAAAATTATTATAATGTATACTTAAAGTTTAAATAAAATAAATTGTGTGTCTAAAAAGTGTCAGGTGTTAAAATATTCTTCTGGATTGAGTTTTAATTGCAATTTTAGTAGCAGACAATTCTTTGAAAAAGTATAAATATTTATAGAGTATGTTTATATCATGTATAAGTATAGATTATATTTGTATAATAAGTATATAACAGATATATTTTTATATAATACATAAGATAAATACTGACATTAATACACACGTGTAATATATTTATGTATTTAATTTATCAAATTATTATAATTATTACTTTTTTGAAAAAAGATAATGCGCCTTTATGGAAACAGTTTGGATGAATTTTTCATCTGTAATGGAGGAATTTCCTGTCTCCTAGGGGGCTCCCCAAGGAGAGGAGATGTACTAGGAGAGAGCACCTGAGGAAATTCAGGATGGGAGGTGTCTCCTGATGGGATCTCACTGTCTTTGGACCTTCACCGATGGCTGCCCCTATCCTCCTTCGAGGAACTTCTACCTGTTCTTCCAGAGGATCAAGGATGGGGTTGCAGATACCAGGTCTGGGAGCTCAGCGCTGACCTGAGCGTGATGCCTGCATGCAGGGAGCCAGGAAACCCTACAAACCCACCATCACAGGACCCTGTCCCCCCAGAACCACAGGCACAGATAAGATGAGATAAATACTGAAATTCCTCTCAAAACACCGACAGAGAGAACATGCAGTTACAGAGGGGGTTACTCCATCTTTGCTTCTGGAACATCTACCTGCTCCCAAGTCCTTCTGTTCCCTAACCGACCCTTCTTCTCTGTCTCCCTCCCTCCCTCCTTGACTGGACCCCTGGGGCAGCTTCTCTCCCTCCCCCTCAGTTCTTTGCCAGATCAACCCACCTCTCTTGGCATTTCCCTCTTCTTCCTTCGTGGATCCCACTTCCTCCAGGACCCAGCACACAGGTCATTAGAAGGGTGGGTTGGGGGTGGGAGGGTTCCCCCCATCTCACCCTCTCCACCCAATGCTCCCTGAGACCCAGGGAGAAGTCTGCTGCCCTGGAGCCCACACCTCCTCTCACTCCACATGTGATCAGAGACCTG
Organism: Aepyceros melampus; assembly: GCA_006408695.1. NCBI lineage: Eukaryota > Metazoa > Chordata > Mammalia > Artiodactyla > Bovidae > Aepyceros > Aepyceros melampus. The sequence goes on along the minus strand of SJXQ01008714.1, from coordinate 40,732 downwards.
GGCACTGGGAAGGGACACACCCACCTGCTCCCAGCTTCCTCTTCATCTCTGTCCCCTGTGAGGGGGTACCTGCCTGGATGCCCACCTCTGGGCTCCGTTGGTTCCCAAATAGGCTTTGGCTGGGCCTCTTTAGAGCTTGTCTGTCCCTGAGCTCTGCCCTGGACTGGTGCTGTTCTGGGGGATTCTCACCTGCTCACATGAGAGGGGCTGTTGTCCCTGAACTCTTAAAAATGGGGTGGCCTGCAGCCTGGGGGCTATGTCCCTGGATTCTCTAGTGGGGCCAGCATCTAACCTGGGGCTCCGAGCAGGGCCTGCTGTCCAGGACTGTCCAGGACCCCAAGAGCCTGAGAGGTGCCTCCGCAGTGAGGGTGGGGAATGGGGGGGAAGGTGAAGGGTGAAGGATGCGGAGGCAGAGTAAGGCTTCCATGGCCAATCTGGCCTGCATTCGGGCTTCATCTTCCTTCTCTAGCCAAGGACACCATCCATTTGAATAAAGAATACGCTGAGACATTAAATGTCAGAAGCAAGCTGCCGTACAGAAGTGAAATAAAACAAGTTTATTTTGAGATGGGCCATACCCCACCATGCCACCTCTGTGCTATTATTTTACTAGGAACAGCTCACCCCTGCTCACCTCCACGCACACCCCCATCCCCACCCAGACAAAACGGGGTGCTGCGCTGCTGGTGCTGCCTCATGTGGCCAGAAGAGGTACTGCACCCATGGGAGCCGGCCTCCTAGAGCCCACCCTCAGCCTATGAGGGGCTCAGGGCTGGAGTGTTGCTGTGTGGGGACGCTCCCTGACCCCTACACCTGCTCCTCCACCCGGATGACAGCACCCTTCTTCTTTCCTAGGTTTTCTCCTCTTCTTCCAGTTTCTCTCCAGTGGGTTATCAGGTAAAATACAGGTGCTCGGTTAAACTTGAATTTCAGATAAACACAAATAATTTTAGTGTAAGTGCGTCCACATACTGCCTGGGTTGTACTTATACTAAAACAACTGTTTGGAGTTTATATGAAATTCACATTTAATGGGTGTCTTGCATGCTGATCTGCTGAATCCTAGACCCAGCTCACCAAGCAGGCCCCAACACCATCTACTGACAGCCTCAGCTTTTGCCCCTGGCTTTGACTCCCCCCTGCTCCTCTGGATGGACCTATCTTTTTGACATGGACCCACTTTGGACATCTTGAGGACCTCAGTTTCACATGCTTCCACCGAGCTCAGAATCTTACCTCCAGTCCTTTCCTTTCCCAACATCCCCAACCCCCATCCTCCCAAATCCTACACCAGAAACCTTGGGGACATGGCGGCCATGTCTCCCCGCTCCACACCAGGCACCAGTCCTGCAGATCCTGCAGCCCCGTACAGCTCAAACCACCCAAGTTCCTCCTTCTCATTCATCACCTTCTTCATGCACCATCGTCTCTTCCCAGCAGAAGCTTCCAGACTGACTCCTTTCCCTGTGCCCCTTCTCTAGCTCACCGGAGAGGGGCCAGGCATACCTGGCTCTGGGTAAGTCTGCTCTTGTGTGAGACCCTCAGAGGCTGCTCCCTGCACTTGGGAGACCCTGTGACCTTCATCACATGTCAGGGGCCCTGCCTTCTTCCTCCCCCCCCCCCCCCCCTCCTCCAAGTTCATCCAGGGCCTCCTCCCTGCCCTGGTCCATACCAAGCTCTCCAGGCCCATGGCCCAGGCAGCTGGGCCCCAACTCCCCTCTTCCTCCTTGGATTCTCTGTTCTTGGAGCAGCTTCACTCTTTCAGAGGAGCCTCCCAACCCCAGACCAGGCAGATGTCCTCCTGACTCCTGGAGGCTATCTCAACAGTGGTCATTAATTCTTTTTGTTACAGAGAGAGAAACACAAACATGTCCCCTTAGGTTTTTTGATACTTGGAGTGGCTGAGAACTGAGAGTAATAACTCAGATAACAAGCTATGGGAGTATCCAGGACACATTAGTCCATAAACATTGTAGGATTTTATGCGCTGCTGCAAAGAGACAGAGAAATTGACTGACCTGGGAAGGGTGTCTCCAACTCATGGTTAAGTTACAGCACTGTCAAACAGATGGCAGAAAGCCCTCTGTACACCAGGCTGCTAATGGGGACCACTGGGTACTGAGCCTGGGCAAAGGGTGTAGGTGGTTAGAAGAGGAGAGTGTTTCCATTGCAGAAATAAGAGAAAAGAGAGTTTAGCAAAACATTATAGTGAAAAGAAAGAAAAAAAGACTACAAATGTTTATTTATGGCAAGGCTGCAAACGTGTACAAATTCAAAATTCCTATGTATATACATCCCAGAAAGGAATAGGGACAAAAGAAAATATGGATTTGGTTTCACAGGAAATTTTCCAATGTTAGCTGTCTGTTGCTCTTTCCAAATAGCTTCTTAGTTGATTTCAACTGGCCAGAGGGAGAGCATGTGGTGTTTATCTGCCACCCTCTACCACACCAACTCCAGGGCCTCCTCTCTCCTGCTAAGGTCTTTATTCCCAGCTCTCAAAGAGTAAATATTTTTTGGACAGAGCAATGAACGAGTGAATGAATGAAGGTTGCTGAGAGGTTAGGGGATAACTGACTTACCATTGGAACCTTGGCTCTGGTGCCAAGCCTGCCATGATGGACTCACCCTGGGTGGTCCATCCTATGGGCTCCAGTGTCCCACCATCGATGGGGCTGGGTGCTCACGTTCAGAGTCCCCTCCACTGGGCCTTCCTATACTCACTGCCCTGAACACTGGTGGCAGCTGGTCAATGCTTTCTTACTGACCTATTTTGGTTTCTCTTTTATTTGGACTATATAGTGCCAGGAATCCATGACCAAGGGTAAGTTTGGCAAAGAGTAGGCATCATCTCTGCAGGGCTTCCCAGGTGGTGCTCGTGGTAAAAAGCGCACCTGCCAATGCAGGAGACATAAGAGAGGCGGGTTTGATCCCTGGGTAGGGAAGATCCCCTGAAAGAGGAAATGGCAACCCGCTCTAGTATTCTTGCTTGGAGAATCCCATAGACTAGGGCCTGGCTGGCTACAGTCCATGGGGTCACAAAGAGTCGGACACAACTGAAGTGACATAACACGTAAGCATGGGCGTTATCTCTGCAAGTGCCAGGCAGGAGTCCCAGTGGCCGGATCCCTTTAGATGAACTTGATCTTAACCTCACTGTGGCCCTGAGGCAATTCTTTGGATGTCTGGGCTGAGAGTTCTTCCTGTGAGGTTGTCAAAGGATGATGGCTCTCCTTAGCTCCAGGGCTGGAAGTGGGAGCTGGGGATTTTGAACTCCATTTCTTTTTGAAGGGAGAATTTAGGTCAAAAGGGCTCTCTCTGAGGGCAGGCCCTCCTCCTCCAGTTTCCTCCCAAGACACAACCAGTGTTATCAGCTTCTTATCATCCTTCCAGAGAATTCTCCCTATTTACAAGGAAGTGTATACATCTATCTCTCATTTCCACATAAAGGGAAGGGTGCCAGGTACACTTTCCTGCATCACTGTTTCAAACACCACACACTGCGGAAAGTGTTTCCTCTCAGTACATGGAGATCGGTCCCAGTTTTTTTTTTACCAGCTGAATAGCATATTGTATGGCTTGGATGTTCCAAAACTTATTCAACCCATTCCTATCAGTAGATATTTCTCAGGTTTTCGATCTGTTGCAGTCATAAATATCCATGTACCTGTTGTTTTTCTGCACATGTGGGCACCTCTGAGAGGAGCATTCCTAGCACACTGTTTGGTCGGAGAGTAAATGCATTTTAAAATTTACCTTTTAATTGACATCAGCATTTTTTTTACCATACAGCTCTCTGTCGTTGCTGTTCAGTTGCTCAGTCATTTCCGACTCTTTACAACCCCGTGGACTGTAGCATGCCAGGCTTCCCTGTCCTTCACTATCTTTCGGAGTTTGCTCAAACTCACGTCCATTGAGTTGGTGATGCCATCCAGCCATCTCATCCTCTGTCATCCCCTTGTCCTCTTGCCTTCATTCTTTCTCAGGATCAGGGTCTTTTTCAACGAAAAAGGGTTGATTTTTCTTTAGGCTGACTGGTTTGATCTCTGTGTTTGAGCAAACGCATGGCGTTGGGTAAGCCTCCCACCCTTTACATACCAGCAGTTCCATCATCTCCCCAACGATATCCCTTCAGACATCTGGTGTTCACATCCTCCCTGCAGCCCTAATACCCTGGCACTGCTGACCTGGGCTCGGATACCCAGAACTCCATTCTTCATGAAATCATACAGAATGGAGCCTTGGGAGTCCAGGTGCTTCTCTGAGCAGAACCATCTGTGATTCTTCCCACACTGTCATGTGAAACAGTAGCTGGACCTTCTCACTGCGAGCAGTGTTCCCTGTGTGGGAGCCACATGGCTTGCTATCCATTTGCTGGTTTTGGGACTCTTGGGTTGTTCCCAGATTCTGCAATGACAAATAAAGTGGCTATGGACATTTGCATTTCATTTGCATATAATATGAATACATGTGTAAACACTGGTTTTCATTCCACTGGATCAAATGCCAGGGAGTAGATCTCTGGGTCTTCTGGTAAGTGTGTGCTTCACTGAGTAAGAAACTGCCAAACCACTACCAAAAAGGGCTCCTGCGGCTCCCCTTCCTCAAGAACACTTGGCCTTATCTGTTTTCTTTCTCTATTTGAGAAATTTCAGCCCTTCTGGTAGGTGTGTATTCTCTTTGTGACTTTAATATGCATTTTCCTAATAATTCATTATGCTGACCATCTTTTCATGTGCTTATTTATTACGTGCATATTTTCTCTGGTAAAATGTGTGACTCTTTTGCCAGTTTAAAAAATGAGTTCTTCAGTTTGCTGCTCTATTATGCAGTTTGAGAAGTTATTTAGGTATTCCAGGTACAAGTTCACTGTCAAGTATTTGAATTGCAAATATTTTCCGCCAGTCTGTGACTGGCCTTATCGTTCTCACCATAATGTCTTTTGTAGAGAAAAAATTTGGCTTTGATGAAGTCAAATTTATCAATATTTCTATTATGAATTGAGCTTTTGGTGTTGTCTAACCGAGGGACCAGGGAGCCTGGTGGGCTGCCTCTATGGGGTCACATGGAGTCAGACATGACTGAAGTGACTTAGCAGCAGCAGCAGCAACCCAAGGTCACAATATTTTCTTCTAAGAAAATTGTAATTTTACATTTTACATTTAAATCAGTGGTACATTTTAAAGTACCACTTTGAATAAAGTGTGAGGTATAGGCTGAGGTCATTTTTTGTTGTTGTTGTTTGCGTATGGAGGTCCACTTGCTCTGTTGAAAAGACTATGTTTTTTCTGTTGAATTGCTTCTGCCGGTAAATGCATTTGAAGTTTTAATAGATAATACAAAAGTTATCTCCAATTAATATGTATTTGTTGGATGAGTGAGTGAAAGACTGAGTGAAGCCTAATGGTTAGATGAAACTCTATCATCTTTCAGGCCAGTAGCTGCTGAGGGATCGTTTGCCTGTGTTTGGGACTAATGTCTGTTTCTGGAAAGCAATGAGGAGAAGCAGAAGACCCCAGTAAGATGGTCATCAACTCTGGCTTCACTTTGCTGAATCAGCTGCTGGTTAGGCTGCCAGCTGCCCACTGGAGGTCAGGTTCCTGGCCTCTGAGTTTGGGGAGGAGACCCTCATTCCCAGGCAGCCCAGCTCTCCCAGCAGGGGCCCAGCCCAGCCAAGTAGCTGTGCCCCAGTTCACTTTTATTTTAATGCCTGACCTCCCACTGGTAGCATGGTGGATCTGAATCACCAGATTACTCCCTGGAGAGCCGTAATTAGCCTTCACTTGCAAGGAATTGATGAAATGACATTTCACAACGTGAATGAACTTTTACTGTCTTTCCAGAGGGGCTTAGTTTATTTAAAATGCAAATTGACATCAATAGAAAGTGTCTTCTCTGTGTCAAGCCCTGGGATGTGCTAGTTTTTTGTGGAGGAAAGACAGCCTTCTGTTTCCCTGGGGAAGAGGATTTAGGGAGTCAGACTTCCCGTGCTGAGGCTCCCTACTGCCCTCTGCAGGTGAGGGACACTCTGGCTGGCACCTGCGTGGGGAGCAGGGGAAGGACTGGGTGACCAGGTAACTTCTCCGGTCAGTCCTCGGGGCCTGACTTTCCAAGTTCTTGAGTTCGTGGCACTTCTATTATCCATGTAATGACTCGTTTCCTCTTCTCTCTAGGCCAGTGTGGGCTCGTGAACACCCACACCTCCGTGTTTACTGGGGCATCCACACCACCGGTCAAGGTTGGCTGACCGCCTGGCTGATGCATCCATTACCTGAATGTTGGAATTGATCGGTGCAAATGGTTGAACCGGGAAGTGTGGAATTGCTGGGAAAGCAAGTGAGACTGAACTCGTAAACCTGTGTGTTTCATGTCAATTTTATTGCCCTAAGATTAAAAACCCCCAAATTGGCTCTCTGAAGTGGGCACTTAGGAGTCTGATGTGATTCTGTAAGCTCAGCGGTGCCAGGAGAGAGCCAAGATGTTGGGTTTCTGGCAGACACCATTCCTGCTGTTTGAGGAAAATAGCAGCATTTGCTGGGAATTGTTGTGTGAATGATTGGAGTACAAAGGACTCCACTCAAGAACTGGGACTGCTCAGGCCACGTGCACTGGCCAGAAGGGTTACCTGGGTCACCCGAGTCCTCCCGCTGCTCCCTGTGCAGGTGCTGGCCAGACTGCCCCTCACCTGCAGAGGGTGGTAGGGAGCCTCACACAGGAGGTCTGAGTCCCTGCCCTTCACCCAGGGGAGTAGAGGCCCATGTATCCTCTACAGAAACCAGCACACCCCAGGACAGACATGGTCCCTGGAGTGCCTGCCCTGTGAGTCTATTCAATCAGACCAGATGGCGAGTTCTTTGCACACCCACAACAAGACTTTAGGACCATCGTCACTCCCATTTTACAGATGAAGCAAAAGAGGCACAGAGAGGTGCATGATTTTTCCTGAAGTCACACAGCACAGAGGAGGGTCACACTCCACACCCAGGCAGCCTCCATCCTCTGCTGATGCCCACCACACTGTGCTGCCTCTGTAACAAGGTGATTTAGGGATCAGAGCTCCTTGCCCAGTAGGTGTGTCAGCCTCAGTGAGAGGCAGTAGATGGACAGATGGCAAATCCAGGGGAATCGGGGCAAGGAGGGTCCCTGGAGAGGAATGAGGTCTCTCTTGTTACAAGGTGTTGAATTGAGAGAAGTGAAAAAGCAGACCGTGACCCCTCTCCAGTTCTGGGCTCTGAAACCATGTGGGTCTTGAAATAGGCAGATGTGCTGTGTGTGTTGTGTCCAGCTCTTTGCAACCCTATGGACTGTAGCCTGCCAGGCTCCTATACAGATGGGAAAGCTTTAAATCAGATGTAAATAGGAAGCTTTAAAACTGTGGGGGCTGAGTTTGTTTTTATAGTCAAACAGCTTATTAAATAACAGAAAGTAATTGGAAAATGGTGGGTTCCACACAAGATGTGATTATGGGACCTCCAACACAGTAGAGAAGGAAAGTTTGTTAGAAGAAGGTCAGAGGAATGACTGGGCAAAAGCTCAATGGCAGCGAACAGATGGGTTTTAATCACAGTGCCCTGAAATATAAGGGTTACTCTCAGGTATCAGCAAAGACCCAGAATCCTTCTGTCTTTCTGTCTCATTTAGTGTGATGCCTCATGGTCCATAATGGCTGCTGGAGAGCCATTCCTCACATCCACATTCTGGCAGCAGAGAGGAGAAAGCAGAAAAGAACAGAAGAGCAGTTCTTCCCATCTGAATCAGCCTCTTGAACAGCCTCCTACACAAGATCCCCACATGTATGGTCACAGTCAGCTGAAGCAGGTTGAAAATACCATCTTTTGTTCGGTGCTTCCATTTGTATTAAAATTCATGCTTATGGCTAAGGAATTGGGAGAAGAGACATGGAGCAGCACAGCAGTTCCTGCCATACCAGTGTGTGCTGAGACCCCTCTAGTGATAGGCTTCATGTTTCCTGGAGGCTCAAACCCTTTTTGTCTCAAGGGTCAGTTCCTTGGACTTTCCCCAACCTCTCCCATCAGATGGGGTCACCCGACCCTCCAAGCCTGACATCTTTTCTTCACCTCTGCCTTGATCTCCTGCTTCTGCTGAACCCCCAGCCCTCTCTGTGTCTCCTGTCCTGCTCCATGATTTCACTCCACTGTGATCCCACAGTTCAGCCCTGAGTCCTGCCTCCCCAAGCGCTCTGTGTCATGTGCAGGTATGAGGGAGACAAGCCCTGAGTTTGGGGTCATCGTGGCTACGCTGCCTGTCAGCCCCTTAGGGTGCTGAGTGCGCCTTAGACATCCAGGTCCTCCCAGTGCTCAACTGCTGTGTCCTCCTCATACTCTTGCCACCTTCTCTGCCAGAAGCCCAGCCTGCAGTCCCTGTCCCTGTTCTTAGGAGGGGAAGCTCCCCATCCCCTTATTTTCCTATGACTGACCAGGCCAATCCTGGGAGCCTAGCTTCCACCTGCAAAGCTCTGGCGTTGTGAAGCTAGAGTCCTCCAGGCAGCGCCTGGCACCCTATGCCTTCCCTCGGGGAGAATCTGAATCATGGCAGGGACAGCTCTGAGGCTTTATTTTCAGCTTTGCAGCATCATCTCAGAGAAGCAGAGGTGCCCCGGGCAGGGGAACCTGATGCTCTGTCCTTTGGGAGGATAGGGACACAGAACTGACAGTGTCCTCTCAGCTGTTTCTTCCAAGGAGAAAAGAGGGACTCTGAGCTTCATCAGAGTCTAGGGTCATCTGCATTTCTCACTCACTTCTGCTGGAGCTGCTTGGCCTGCAGGTGAAGGTCGAAGCACCATCAGAAAGCAGTACCTGTTCACCAGCTCCTGGTCCTTGTTTGAAGCAAATGACTTTCAAATATGGGTGCTCTGGATTCATACCCAGTGCCGAGGGGAAGAAGGATGAAAGGAGGAGACAGAGAGCTCAGGGGCTTGCTGGCCTGAGAGAAGGGGGCTGGAGTCAAGGAGTGGGGTCTGTGTACTCATTCATTCTCATATTCACTCATTCATTCATTCTCCCATCCACTCATTCATCACCCATCCACTCATTCATTCATTCACTCACTCATTCACCTACTCAATCCCTCCCTCATTCACTCATTTATTCACTCACTCACTCATTCACTCACTCACTCATCATTAGTCAGAGTCCTTCCTCTGGGCCAGGCCTCCTGAGCAGTAACATTCCCAGGTCCCTTCTTAGGGACCCCACACCTCAGGGTCATTCTTTGTTCTTCTCTTATCCTCCCCCACTGTACCCAACCTCACCTCACTTCCCATCATCTCACTCCCCAGAATGAACCCCAAATCTGTCCACTTCTGCCCCCTGTCCTCTTATGCCTGATCCCAGTCCCCATTTCCCCAAGTGTCCTGCACATTCTCTCCTGCTTCATCATCCTTCTCCTTCTGACTGTCTAGTGATCTTTGAATAGGTCACTCAGCTCACTGTACACCCTTCCCCTATACAATGTCCTCAAGGGGTCCCTTTGCCATGGGGGAATCCAACATCCTGCCCCCCAGAGCTACTAGGATTCATCGATGAATTTGGTAAAGTTGTAGGACACAAAATTAACACACAGAAATCTGTTGCATTTCTATATATTAACAAGGAACTCTCAGAGAAATTAAGGAAACAATCCCATTAATAACTGTGTCAAAAAGAATAAAGTGCCTAAGAATAACTTTAACTAAGGGAGTGTACTTGGAAAACTATGACACTGATGAAAGAACTTGAAGACAGCACAAACAGATGGAAAGACGTACTATGCTCATGTATTGGAAGAATTAATATTGTTAAAATGTCCATATTCCCCAAAGCAATCTACAGATTCAGTGCAATGCCTATCAATATACCAATGACATTTTTCAGAGAACTAGAAAAAATAATTTTAAAATCTGTAAAGGAATGCTAAAGATCTAGACTAGCTGAAGTGGTCTTGAGAAGGAAAACAGAGCTGGAGGAATCATGTCTCTGACTTCAGACTATACTACAAAGCTACAGTAATCAAAACAGTATGGTACTAGGACAAAAACAGACACATAGGTCAATGGAACAGGATAAAGAACCCAGAAATAAACCTACACACTTACGGTCAATTAACCTACAGCAAAAGAGGCAAGAATACACGATGGATAAAAGACAGTCTCTTCCATAAGTGGGCTGGGAAAACTGGACAGCTGTACATAAAAGAATGAAATCAATTTTTTTCACATCATATACAAAAATAAACTCAAAATGGTCAAAAATATAAATGTAAGACAGAAACTATAAAACTTCAAGACAAAAACATAGGCAGACATAATTTGACATACATTGTAGCAATATTATTTTTGGATCTGTCTCCTAAGGCAAAGGAAACAGAAGCAAAAATAAATGGTACCTAATTAAACTTAAAAGCTTTTGTACAGCAAAGGAAACCATTTACAAAATGAAAAGACAATCTGCTGAATGTGAGAAAACATTTGCAACCAATATGACCTATAGGAAGTTAATGTCCAAAACAGATAAATAGTGCATATGGCTCAACATCCAAAAGAAATCTGATTAGAAAATGAGTAGGAGACCTGAATAGACATTTTTCCCAGAGCAGACACACGAATGACCAACTGGCACATGAAAAGATGCTTAATCACTAATCATCAGAGAAATGCAAATCAAAGCCACAGTGAGATATCATCTCACACCTGTCAGAAAAGCTATCATCAGAAGTCCACAGATAACACATGTTTGTGAGGATGTGGAGAAAGTGAACCCTCATACACTGTTGGGAATGTGAACTGGTGCAACAATTATGGAAAACAGTATAGAGGGGCCTCAAAAAACTGAAAGTATCATAAGATCTGGGAAGTGAACTCCTGGGTTTCTACTGGGGAAAAAGAAATGAAAACACTAATTTTAAAAGTTACACGCACCCTAAGATTCATACCAACACTATTTACAATAGCTAAGATTCGGAAGCAAACTAAATGTCCATCAACAGAAGAATGGATAAAGAAAATGTGACACACACACACACACACACACACACACACACTGGAATATTACTTGGCCATAAAAAAGAATGAAATTTTGTCATTTGCAACAACATAGATGGACTTTGAGGGGTTATGCTTAGTGATATATGTCAGACAGAGAAAGCCAAATACTGTATTAGTTCCATCCAGTCACTCAGTCATGTCCACTCTTTGTGACCCCATGGACTGCAGCATGCCAGGCTTCCCTGTCCATCACCAACTCCTGGAGCTTGCTCAAACTCATGTCCATTGAGTCAGTGACACCATCCGACCATCTCATCTGCTGTCATCCTTTTCTTCTCCTGACTTCAATCTTCCCAGTGTCAGGGTCTTTCTAATAAGTCAGTTCTTTGCATCACGTTGCCAAGTACTGTATACTACCACTTTTGGGTGGAATCTAAAAATAACACAAAATAATGAATGTAACAAAACAGAGACACAGAGAAACAGAGAATAAACTCGTATACCTGTGGAGAGAAGGAAGGGGAGAGGAAGGGAACTAAAAGGCACAAACTATTATGTATAAAATAAATAAGCTGCAAGAATATATTGCACAACATCAGAACTATGACCAATATTTTATTTTTTAAATTAGGCTCGATGCCTGAGACAGGGTGCTCAGGGCTGGTGCACTGGGATGACCCTGAGGGATGGGATGGGGAGGGAGGGGGGAGGGGCTTCAGGATGGGGGACACATATACACCCAAGGCTGATTCATGTGAATGTATGGCAAAAACCACCACAGTATTGTAAAGTAATTAGCCTCCAATTAAAATAAATAGAAAAGAAAAATAATAATAAAATAATTTGAAATTTATTTTTTCTTATTGGATGCTTCATAATACCATTAAATTGAGTATAATGTATAAAAATTTTGAGTCACTGTGTTGTACAGAACATTCTCCATGTAGCTCTCCTCTCCTCAGCTCATTCCCACCTGGTGCCCGTGGCACTTGGACACCCCCTGGGAGGCCTGTCCCCAGTGCTCCTGTGACTTCTCCTGACTTGGGCATCAGCTTGGGTCACTCTACACACAATGAGGAGACAGAAATTGCACAGGGATTTAAGCAGTGGAAGCTTTACGTATAGAAAGATCAAACCTTGATGGAAGACTGATTTCAGATACAAGAAAACTCCCAGGACCCTCTGTGGCTGGGGAAGGTGCCCGTGACAGGACATACTTGATCCTCCACAGCCCCCTTTGTGGAAAGGCTTAACATCACAGCCACTGGAAAGAAGAAGAGCTTAAAACAACCTGTCCATTATCAGCCAGTGTGGAGTCAGGGCAAATGTGAACTGAGCATCAGCACGCAACAAAGCACCAAGGTTAGGCACGACCCAGGGCAGGTGCTCCGCATGCAGTCTCACATGCCCCATCCCAGCCCTCTGCACAGACATCCATCAGCGTCCCACACCCTTACTGGGTGTGGCTGTGTGTTTTAAGATCCTGAACAGGTCAGCACTTCACTCAAATAGCATTCCAGTCCTGGAAGGGCAACCTGGCTGGATGAGAAGACATTTTCTATCAGGATCCAGGTTTTCCTTCTGTACTTTCCTGTCCAGCTTGGTCCTGTGTGTGTAAGAATGACACCATAAAGGCAACCTGACATCTGTGCTCCTGATCTGAGTAAAGAGGAAATCCCAAGTTCAGGCTGGTTCCTAGCCTTCCAGCCTCACGACAGTGGCCAATACTGAGTCTCTGGGGAGCTGTGGCTCCAATTCCATTATCCATCCATCTGTATGAATTGAGCTCCTGCTATGCACAAGGAAGTGCTACATTTTAGGGGCCCAGACAAGAGGAGAAGAAAAGAGGTATAATAGTCAGAATAACACACACTATTCTTGGTGGTTTAAAAGCACAAAGCTCTGTCCTCGCTCCTGGTGCATGTCTATCTTGGGTCTGCAGGGAGCCAGTGCTCATTGCAGATGGAGTGGCTATCATCTTGAATGCTGCCAGCTGCAATGCTGGAGGAAAGAGTCCCCAAGAGTCTCCCACTGGCCATTAAGTGCTTTGGTGTGGGTACAGCTTGTGTCATTGGCTAGAACCAGTAACTGGCCCCACCCAGCCACGAGGGACCAAGAGGATGTGTTGTGCTTCCCTGTGCCCAGGGGGATGAGACCCAGATGTCTCTGGTGACACTGTTGACCCCACCTGGGGTCAAGCACCACAATTTCTCCCCTGAGCTTTCTGAAGCAGGTACCTGGCTCAGACCAAGGATGAAGGTCGGCCGGATCTTCCTTCACCTGTAGATCTGTTTGAGGGTCCTTTCCATGGAGAATGGGATCCGCTATGGCTACTTTTTTGTATCTGCAGTCCTGTAGGGACCAGATGGAAATCCTTATTGGTGATCCATTCATGAGGCACCACTCACTTGTGATGGAGACTTTGGCAGTGCTCCCCAGCCACATACCCCTCTGTGGGATAAGACCTCCGGGATGACTACAAGTGACCTGTTCTTCCTGGGGGAGGTGGGTAGTATGAGATGACTAGGATGAGCACATGGAAAGGTCTCCCAATGACTGTGGGCTTTTTGTGAGGCAGGCAGCTGATTTGCAACAACAGACTTGGATCTGTAAACCTGAAAATTCATTTTAGAAGTCTCGCTTTTTCTTTGTTAAATTGGAGTTAAATTGCTTTACCATGTTCTGCTAGTTTCTGCTATACAACAACGTGAATTAGCTATATGTGTTTATCTATATCCCCTCTCAATTTTTCTTTGATTCAAAACATAATTCTGGGTTTTCTGTTTCTCTCAAACACTGGTGAGAAGTGTGTCACTTGAAAGGGGGGTACACGTGATTGAATATCATGGGGCCACCCTTTCTGTCCTAATTCTCTGCACCATGTTGGCAGAAGGTTTGGGTCCACAGGTTTGGTGTGGGGTCTCCTCCTGGTGGTGGGAGAGGGTAAGTACAGGAACTACTGAGCTCTTTATCTTGAAAAGATGTACATTTCCTCATGGCTGAACAGTGGTCTTGACTGGTCTTGTATGGGATGAAAAATGGTGGGTTAAAAAACACCTACCATTCTTGTAAATTCTCTTTAGGGTTAATTATCATCTTTTATTGGTCATATCCATCTATTTTACAGAAATCCTGTCAATAATTCATACTTCTCACTTACCTTCTACACTATGGTGGGAAGAACCATGGTCCAGACACATGTGGGTCCATCTGCATACCTCACTTGCTCTGAGTCTTGGTCAAACCAGCTAATGTTTGCTGAGACTCAGGACCTCCTCTGATCAATGACATCATGATGCTTAGCTCTCATGATGGTACTGAGGGTTAGAGAGGATGAGAGCTGGTGGGTGTTGAGTGAATTTCCATTTATCTTCCCCGTGGCTCTGGCCTGAGAGTCATGGAGGCTGTGGGAGCCCAGAGCTAATCCAGAATTTCTCAGCAGAAAAGACCACCTTGACCTGCCAGAGTCGGGAACCCAGCTGGAATTCTTGGGCAGCAGCTGGTTTTATCCCTACATGCTTTTCATCTGCCCAGGATTTGGTTGTATGACTTTTAAAACATATTTGGACACTAAGCAGGCATATTATATAGGACGCTGTGAACGCAAAGTTCAAAGAACTGAGAGAAACCCATTTACTGTCAAGTCTCATGGTGAAATATCAGTGCTTTCCCACTGAAGCGAGGAAACACATTAAAAGTGTCTGATATCTTTGACATGGATAGCTTTTGATGGAGGAGCTGGGTAATGTACAGGGCATGAAGAAGTGGTACAAATACTGCAAAGGAAGAGATGCAATCATTTATATTTGTAGAATATATAATTGTCTGCATACAAAACCCAATAACCAACATCAGAGATCATCAGGAGATAAAGAAAAATTTTAAATGAAAAATCAAAGTTGTCCTAATTATCAGCAGTAGATGGTTAGAAGACTCAATAGAAAAGTAATTTTCCATTTACAATAGCATGAGATTTTAATAGATGTGAATGGGTCTAATTAACATGAAATCTTTACAGAGATGATGGCGTAACATCCCTTCAAGTCGCTGCAATGCCCTGACGAGAGGGAGCAGAGACTTGCCAAGTCCCTAAGCAGGAAGCCTCAGTGTTATGCAGTTGACTTTCTTCTACCTTAATCTACCTGTTCAGTGCAACACCAATCAAAACTTCAGCACAGGTGTTTAGAGATACTGACACATGGAATCTAAAATTCACCTTGAAGAGAAATGGCAAGAACAGTAAAGATAAAAAAGAAGGAAAGGAAGGGGAGGGAGAAGGGAAGAGGCGAGGGGAAGCGGTGATTCCCCGTGTTGTACCCATAACAAATGTGTATAAAACAGCGGGGAGCGGGCCTGAGTAGAGCTAACCAATCAATCAAACACATGAAAATGCCAGAAACAAAGATGCTCGCATATGTGAAATTAATATACAAGAAAGGAGGTATGTTGAACCCACAGGGACTGATGGCAGTAAATGGTGCTGAGACCCTTGTCTACTGTTGTGGAAGAAAAATAAAATCAATCTTCAACTTCATGCCGCTTCCCAGAGTAATTTCAGGTAAATTTCAGACACAAATGTGAAACAAAACTATAAAAACATTGGACAAAAAATATAAGAAAATGTAAACTGGAGAGACAAAAGAAGGAGAAAATGCAAAAAGCTAAAATAAAAATCACATAAGCCTGTCTACCTCACAATTTAAAATTCCTATACGACTCAAGATACAGTTAAAAATTACCCACAGACTTGTAGAAAACACTCACACCATACAAAACGAAGGATCACAGAGAGAATATGTCATTCCCTCCATATAGCAATATGAAAAAGATAAACAACTGGTAGGAATTCAGGCAAAGGATACAAGCCCACAGTTCTTGGCAGAGAAATTACAAATGACCAACAAACGTGGAAAATGGCTCAGTAGGAATGAAGGAAAAGCACATTAAAACAAGATACCCTTTCTCACCTATTTGATTGGCAAACATAAGAATGACTGATAATAGCGAATATTAGTGGAGATACATAGAAACAGGATTCCTACGTGCTGCTGGTGAGAACATAGTTTGAATGGCCTTTGGTGGAGAGGAATCTGGGCACATTTATTGACACAAAGACCTCAAATGCCCTGGCTTCTCCACCTCCCAGATCTAACCTGGAAAAACGCCCATGCATGTGCCAAGGAGGCAAGAGACAGAGCATCCACCATGATGTTTCCTGAAGGAGTCAGAGCTCGGAGGAAGAATTAGATGCCTTTCAGTGGAGATTTGATTAAGCGCAGAGGAATCTGGTGGTTACAGTTCACAGAGCCTCAGATCCTGGGGGAGAGGTTCCGGGCTGACCGCTTTGCTGTGAAAGGGTGTGTGGGATCGTGTGGTTGTCAGGAAGGGGCGTGCAGCTGCCCACCCCGCAACACTGATGCAGCGAGGCTGGGTCGGGGGCTCTGAAGTCTCACGAGGTGGTCATCACTGCAGGACGGACAGCGAACCTCAGGGAAATAGTGCCTGTCCTTCCCTGGCTCGGCCAGCCCAGCCCAGTGGGCAGCGCCCTGACTGTCAGTGTTTGCGCCACGCTGGTCTCTGTGGAATTGGGTCCACAGGGCTCTGTCACCTCTCATGAGGATTAGCTGACATTGAGCCTCAGGGACGCAGGATGGAGGCCGTGGAGACGCGGATCCCAGGTCCCTGATGAGAGTATATCTGCACAACAGGGCACTGCAGCCCGGTTCAGCGTGGCCCAGACCCTCCCACATCATCTGCACATTGAAGACATGCCTTCCCAGCCGGGAGGTCACGGGGTGATGATGGTTATGGAGGTGATGGTGATGACGACGGTGGTGGTCACAGGAGCACCAACAGTGACGATGGTGGTGAAGCTGGTGACTCTCGCCAGAGAAAGGAGGAGCTGTGATGAGACAATGTCAGGGCTCTGATCAGGCCCGGGCTCATGGCAGGTCTCAGTAAACTGTGCCTGCTGCTGCTATTATTATACTTATTAATACTTATGCTCTTGCTGAGGTGGAGGTTTCTCCCTCCTGTCCTGGGCCCCTTTAGAAACCTCCCTTCCCAGCTTGTCCTCAGCAGGAGGCCCCTACAGAAGGCATGAATGTCCCCCAGGCAAGGAGGAGATGCATGTGGGTCCCCCAACCCCGTATCAAGGGCCTCACTGAGCCTGGGGTCCTGGAAGGCTCACGGACATAGCAAACCCCGTTTCCTGCACGAGCACCAAGATCAGTGGTTCCCGCCATGCTGGCTGAGGGGAATCAGGAACGGACATCAGCGGCAGGTGCTGGACACTATGATAACGGGGTTGATGTGCCCACCTCCTGGGGAGTTTCAGGGGGTGCATCAGAGCCACCCCTGCAAGGAGGTGGGGCGGGGTCCCCCGGCTGCTGTCTACACTCCAAAGCGCATCAGCCTGGATCTGAAGGCAGAAATGTCACAGACCTGCCTGAGCATCTTTCCTCGTGTTTAATTGCACTCTCCCGTCCTTCTCTGTGAATGTCTATTCCTAGCGTCCGCCCACTTCTTTGTCAGGTTTTCTCTGCTTATTATTGATTGGTGGAAGCCCCTTAGATGGTTCGGTGCCAAACCTTTGTCTGTTAAACACGACAAACGTCCTTCTGCGTCTGCCCTGTGTCTTTGCCCTTGTGTGGGGGGTGGCGTTCTCCCTCGGGGGTCTACAGTTAATCACGAGCTCTGTGAAATGAGTTTTCTCACCTGCCCCTCCACTCTGCTCTCTCCGGCAACCAGTGGACGTTTCTCAACTAAATTGAATTCAGGGCAAGGCTTTGGAGAACTGGAGAGCCATCAGGAGAAAGAAAGTCTAATAACACAATTTTCCTGGCAGTTTCTGTTTTGACACATTTCTCCAGGGGACGGATTCACACTGGAAGCATTTGTAACCAGGCTGATCTTTGCCTGGAGACTGGGAGGCACCTGTCCCTTCAAGGGTCCCTGGAGCCCCTCCCAGTGGAGGTGAAAGGCCAGAGGTGGAGCTTGGGGGAATCTTTGAAGACCCCCAGGCACACAGGCCCTGGAGTCAGAGCTGTGGCATTTAGGGGGAGCCCGCAGACTCCAGCTGTTTTCTGGGCCATGACCTCCCTGCTCGGGGCTGCCCCTCAATGAGCATCCTGCTGTCGGCGTCCAGGTCTGGAGGAGCGGCCCCTGGACTTGTGGATCTGGGAGTGTCTCAGTGTTCAGGTCTCTCCTAAGGAACTGGGGGAGCAGCCGTCCTTCCCCTCCTGCCTGGACCCCATCTCTGTGGGATGAATAAAGCATTTCTCTGAAGCCTGTGATGAATGGTGAGGGCAGAGTGTTTGCCCTGGGCTGTGAACAGATTTACTCCCCTGCGTGCTCAGAGGGAATCTGACTGAGAGCTGCAAGCTGGGCCTCCTGTGGGAGCTTGGGGGTGGGGTGGGGAGGGGAGAACCAGGAGCCCCCAGGGGTCCACACAGAGTAGGGGAGCTGGTGGCCATCGGAGCCAATGTGCGTGTCTCCTGAAGGCTGCCCTCGCCCTCTGGGGTCCCTGTGCCCCCACACCTCCTGATTCCATGCCTGGGGGCCCCCTCCATCTCCCTCGAGTCAGCTTCCAGGGGAGCTTCAGATATGACCTGTGCTACTCCAATGGTTTCCTGTATGACTTAAATGTTCATATTTGCATCTAAACTATTGTTATAAATACAAAAACAAGTGGTAAAATTTATGCTAACAACTTAGAATTTTAATTTTGCTTTCACACAACATTAAATAGCAAATGGAAAAGCTCACGGCAAGCCTGGAGTGACCATGGTCGATGGAAAGAGCTCATATTTCAGTGCCAGTAACAGCGCTTTATGCTGATTCTGGAACAGGCTCTGTAGTTCATCTTGGCCTGTGCCCACAAATCTTGCCCTCAGCTCCCCACTAAGAGTCCCTGAGGAGTTGCCATGTCCCCAGGCTCATTCTCACCCCCAGGCCCACACCAGGCTCTCTGAAGGAGGGACAGACAATCCATGCCTGGACTGTGTCCCTGGAGAGTCCACGTCTCCAAGGCCAGCTCTGCTGGCTCTGGTGAATTGGGGGATCATCCAGGCTGCTGGGGAAATGTCTGCTGTTTGGGGCAGGTGTGACCTCCAAGGAGGCTGAAGCCTGAGGATGAGGTGACTGGGGGCTCCTGGAACACAGCCTGGGGGACATCTCTGGGGCCCGTTCTGTCTTCACTCCTCATGTTGAGGCCTCTATAGGGTCCCAGAACAGCAGATGCCTGGAAAACAGGGGGCTCTTGCAGGAGGTTGGAAAAGGCTGTAGGAGGTCCCTGACAGGTTGCCCCTGCCCCTGCTAAGGACACCCCTCTACCCAAGGGCTCTTTGAGCCAAAGGTAGCACTTAGCCCAGATCTATGACATAGGTGAGCAGAGAAGCTGGGAACATCCGTTCTGGGGTTCATGCTGTCCTGTCCCCAGGATGGACTCTGAAAGACAAATTGGGATCATCACCCAGAGTTGTTCTCAGCAGGGAGCACTCTCCCAAGCCGCTGCAAATCGCACACACTTTAGAAAGAAATTCGTGAATTAAAACATTTGACAAGCTATGAGTCACGCACATGATACCCAATGAATTGAAAAGAGAATCTTGAAAAATGCAGGCCTTACTTTATTCTGTGCCACAAAAACGAATGTGCTGCTCAGGTTCATAAATTTTGGGGAAGGGATTTTTGTCAAAGAATTGCCTGCTTCAGAAACATTCTCTGCTCTCACAGCTGTGATGCAAAATCACAGCCTCCTCCAACCAAGAGAGACTCCCCTTGGTCCCTGGAGATGCCCAGGGACCTTCATCTGTGGGACCACATGGGACCCTCAGCATTGAGTACTTGGATGCTCCCAGAGCTGGGATGGATTGAGTTTAAGAGGATCCCTGGAAATCCAGAATTCATAGACAAGCTTGTTGCTCATGGAGAAGCCAGAGGTGAAACAGCAGGGAAATGTGGGAGTGTCAACAGATGACAGAGAGGTGTCACACACCAGAGAATCAGGAAGGTGGGGGCTGCCCAGTCTTCCCTGCATGAGTCCTTCCCACTCCCATGTACAAGCCAGCTGTCCCCTGTGTCTATAGATTTATTGTGAGGAACTGGAGCAGGTACTCATGGAAGCCTGTGCATCCAAAATCTGCAGGGTGAGCTGGAGACCCAGGAGAGCTGATGGTGAAGTCCCAGTCCGAAGGCCATCTGCTGCAGAATTCCCCCTTGACCTTGGGGCGGTCAGTCTTTTGTTGTATTCAGGCCATCACCTGATTGGACAAGGCCCACCCACACTAGGGAGAGCAATCTGCTTTACTCAGTGTCCACTGATTGAAATGTCAATCTCATCTAGAAACACCCTCACAGAACATCAACCAACCACCTGGGCACCATAGCCCTGCCAGGTTACAAATAAAACCATCCCTCACAGCCCCTCTCTCACATGTGCCCAGGCTATCTGTGTCTGATATCTCTACTGGGGAAACCATCCTGATGTGAACTCAGGACAAGGGGTAGGAAGGATATGAGAGTGGGGCGGGGAGGGTGGAGGGCAAGGCTGTTCCTGGCCTCAGGGTGTGGGCAAAGCAACATTATAGCAGAACAGTGTCCTGGGGGTCCATGGGAGGGTCAGAGGTGAA
Source organism: Aepyceros melampus (assembly GCA_006408695.1). Classification (NCBI taxonomy): domain Eukaryota; kingdom Metazoa; phylum Chordata; class Mammalia; order Artiodactyla; family Bovidae; genus Aepyceros; species Aepyceros melampus. Next base: position 20,119 of record SJXQ01008714.1, on the reverse strand, counting down.
CCAGGACAATGAAGAGGTCAGGGGCAGACAGGGGGTGAAGCTCGCAAGTGGGGAGTTCTAGTGGACATCGGCTCCTTTGGGCCCAGCAGAGGGCCCCTTTTCTAGGTGCGGTTCTCTGCCCTCCCCTTGGTTCATGGGGGATGTAATTCTTTGTGTCCACTCAACCCCTGAGTGGTGAGGCTCATCTCCCTAGCACAAGGGCAGCTTCTGGAGCAGGCAGGAGACCCATTGGAGCCTGTCAGATTCAGGCCACATCCATGTTAGAACCTGGGGAACCTGGAGAACTCTCATGCCACCGCCTGGGACCCTGGGCAGCTGTGGCTGGAGCTGCACCACCACCTCATTACCTCGGGGATTTTTCAAACTCATTAACAAGCTTCGGACAAGTAAATCGTGTGTTCTTTTATAATGATGGCAAACATGAACTCTTTAAACCCCATTATCAGAGTGGAATCAAGACAATATCCCATCGTGAAGGGGAAAGATGAATTTAGACTTTCTGTAATAACCAAGTGTATAAACAAATACTGTAGTGATCTGAGAATTGCACTGCGCTGAGAGCGTCGCTTATTTCCCTTCCTGCTCCAAGGAGAACACCCCCCAGCTGGTAACTGGCTGCTGAGATGACCTCTGTGGTCCCTGCCTGGGAATTTACAAGGTCACTGTCACAAGCCACTCATCCACCTCGTGGTATAGATGGGGTCAGCGTGGAAGTGTTGATGCTGCTCTCAGAGTGACCCGCTAAATGTCCATTAAATAGCATCAGCTCTCTCTGCATCACTTGCCTTGGATAATTTTAATAATGTGCTAAGTAGATAAAACAAGCGGAGATATGAGCTACTTCCTGCTCCCTCCCATCAGCTGCCCCCACAGCAGCACTGAAGTCTTAATTAAATCCATAGCTCTGGAATGCACTGAGAATAAAATCCAAACTCCTCCCTGTGGCTGAGTCAGGGTACTCCTCCTCCCCCACCTGCCCCTCCTCCCACCTGCTCCCAGCCACACTGGCCTCCTGTCCCTGAGCCCCTGGGTCCCCGGCCTCAGGGCCTTTGCACGTGCTCTTTCCTCTGCCTGGAGCACACTTTCTGCCAGTGGTCAGCTGGCTCCTCCTCACAGTGCAGGTCTCCCTCAGAGAAGCCCCAACCAGCCAGGATGGAGACCCTCACCCAACTCCTCCCCAGCCCCCTACAGCATTGACATCTCTTCATTTCTCAGCCCTAACACTGTGGGTTTACCTAATGTCTCTATGTGTTCATTTCCACACTGTCCTTCTATGTGTCTTGGGGTGGGAGCCCCAGCACAGAACACTGCCTGGCACCTAGCAGGTGCTGCAACAGATGTTTGTTGAATGAATGAACGTGGGCCTTGTTTAAGGTGATGGCGGGTTACAGAGAGGTCAGTTACAAGGTCCAATTCAGACAGCAAGGTGAGCAGAGGAGGAGAGTCTAAGGTCATAGGTTCACAGTTAAACCCAGGAAGACTGTTTCAACTGACACTTACAGCATATCTCAAACAGAGCAGGATATTAATTATCACACTGTAGCAAACTCAGTTTACCTTTCAGTTCAGGTCAGCCCAATCACTCAGTCTTTTCCAACTCTGCAACCCCATGGACCACAGCACGCCAGGCCTCCCTGTCCATCACTAACTTCCCGGAGGCTGGCTGCAAAATCACTGCAGGTGGTGATTGCAGCCATCTGCAATTAAAAGACATTTGCTCCTCGGAAGGAAAGTTATGACCAACCTAGACAGCATATTAAAAAGCAGAGACATTACTTTGCCAACAAAAGTCCATCCAGTCAAGGCTGTGGTTTTCCAGTGGTCATGTATGGATGTAAGAGTTGGACTATAAAGAAGGCTGAGCGCTGAAAAATTTATGCTTTTGAACTGTAGTGCTGGAGAAGACTCTTGAGCATCCCTTGGACTGCAAGGAGATCCAACCAGTTCATTCTAAAGGAGATCAATCCTGGGTGTTCTTTGGAAGGACTGATGTTGAAGCTGAAACTCCAGTACTTTGGCCACCTGATGCAAAGAGCTAACTCATTGGAAAAGACCCTGATGCTGGGAAAGATTGAGGGCAGGAGGAGAAGGGAATGACAGAGGATGAGATGGTTGGATGGCATCACTGACTCAATGGACATGGGTTTGGGTGGACTCCCGGAGTTGGTGATGGATAGGGAGGCCTGGGGTGCTGCGGTTCATGGAGTTGCTGAGTCAGGCATGACTGAGTGACTGACCTGAACTGAACTGAGGTTGGTCACAACATTCCTTCCAAGGAGTAAGCATCTTTTAATTTCACGGCTGCAATCACCATCTACAGTGATTTTGGAGCCCAGAAAAATAAAGTCAGCCACTGTTTCCATTGTTTCCCCATCTCTTTGCCATGAAGTGATGGGACCGGATGCCATGATCTTCGTTTTCTGAATGTTGAGCTTTAAGCCAACTTTTCACTCTCCTCTTTCACTTTCCTCAAAAGCCTCTTTAGTTCTTCTTCACTTTCTGCCATTAGGGTGGTGTCATTTACCTTTAGGCAAAGCCAGAAATCAGGCTTTGCTGCCATCTGTCCTTCTGTAAATTGCATTTTCAGGACAGCTCTTGTGAGGGCAAGTGAAAGCTCCATCCCCCCATCACATTCCCATTGCTCTGAACTCCACCACCAGTTCTGAGCTTATGCTTCAGTCCACCCAGGATCTGAGCATCACACATGGGGCTGCAGGTGGGAACAGGACTTCTCAGACACAGAGGTATGCCTGCCCACCTGGACTCATGAGAACTATTTCTGCTGCATCACAGTTACCACCCCAGAGCTCTGGCGTGAAAATCCTGCAGGAACCAACAGCCTTTCTGGGTTCATGGTCGCTGTCTTTATTTGACTCTCCTTTCACCTTGCAGCCTCCAGAGCAGCTGTGCAGACTCGAGGCCCCTGCACCTCTGAGCTATCCTGCCTCTCCCAGGGGTACACTTGGGGTGCAGGGTGGAGTAGCCCCTGGGCAGGTAAGCATGGCTGGTGCAGGTTTGCCTGTGGAACAGGAAGCCCTGGTCTTAAGAGAGGTGGATGCTCTTCTGTTCTCCATAGTCCTCACCTCTCCCCATGACTCACCTCCAGGCACCTGCACTCCTCACATTTCTGTCTGTGACCTGAGGATGTTTGGTTCTGATTCTGTAACCCCGAGGACTATAGTCCTCCAGGCTCCTCTGTTCATGGGATTCCCCAGGCACGAATACTGCACCTTGCCTTAAATCATTGGAGGGTGCTGCAGGCAGGAGCTGGGTGTGAAGGGCTGTGCTGCTTGGAAGTGAGAGCTCCACGCTCTGTGTCATCTGCTGTTGCTAAGTCGCTTCAGTCATGTCCGACTCTGTGCAATCCCATAGAGGGCAGCCCAACAGGCTCCCCTCTCCCTGGGATTCTCCAGGCAAGAGCACTGGAGTGGGTTGTCATTCCTTCTCCAATGCATGAAAGTGAAAAGTGAAAGTAAGTCGCTCAGTCGTGTCTGACGCTACTTCAAATACAACTAAGGAAACAGCAACAAAAACTCAATCTAATCGTAAAGTACATTAATATTACGGGTCATCATCTGCTAGGAACCCTCTTCTCCCAGGGCTGTGAGCCCAGGAGATGGTTTGGGGTAAATTAGAAACAGATCCTTCCTCAGACACATTACTGCTGTCTGCTGGAAAACTGTCCCAGTGGAGGTATAACTCCAGCGTGACTGTGATATGAGCTGTGCTGTCAGAGTTGAACAGTGCACAACCTTGACAACAGCCCGTGGCAGCTCTGCCTCCTTCTTCTTTTCACAGCAAAGCTGACATTGTATATTTATCTAATAAACATCCTTTTTATATACTCCCTAAGAGCTGAACTCCAGTACTTTGGCCACCTCATGCGAAGAGTTGACTCCTTGGAAAAGACTCTGATGCTGGGAGGGATTGGGGGCAGGAGGAGAAGGAGACGACCGAGGATGAGATGGCTGGATGGCATCACCGACTCAATGGACGTGAGTTTGAATGAACTCCGGGAGTTGGTGATGGAAGGGAGGCCTGGCGTGTTGCGATTCATGGGGTCGCAAAGAGTCAGACACGACTGAGCGACTGAACTGAACTGAATTGAACTGAAGGGCTGGAAGAAGTTTGGTTTGTTTATTCAGGATTGTGTTTCCAGTGCATAAACCTAACACAAAGCAGGAACTCAATAAATATGTGCTGAAAAATGAATGAGTGAATGAATGCAGGAATGAATCCTCCTTCCTTCTTTCCCCTCTGCACCCTCTGGTGTCAGCAGCAGAGCCCGTGATCAGAGATCACTGAGTTATGCGCTGCCTGACGAGGCTCAGGGGCCTCAGGCTTGGTCCAGGGGAGATGTTCAGAGCAAATTTGGGGCTAATTCCTCTGTTTACAGCAATTGTATCTGGGCACAGTTGCCAGGGGCTCAGTTATGCTGTTATGTGAAGCCAATGAAGATGAGATAAGTTAGGTTATCAGGTAACTCTGAATGACTGCACAGCTGCCGAGGAGCCACTAGTGAAAAGTCAAGCTTTGACAGAAGTTTTTGTAGAATTAAATATTTGCATGGAATATTAAATTCCTGAGCAGTGGAGGCGGTCTGGGGGCAGTGGTGTCTAAAGAAGGAGATCATTTCCTAATTAGATGGAAGGAGGCTGATTCTGTCTCATGGGATCCTATTCTGACAACTTAACCTCCGCCCCATGACCTGGCAACACTGAACCCCCAGAGAAAGCAGCAGTTTATAAAGAGGATAAAATGTATAAAACTTCCCACTTCTGCTTCTTCAGTGAAGGGTCAGTGAGCTCAGCAGTCTGTCATCTCCTCCCAGGTTTATCCTAACGTTTTTTCACACATGGGTTGGGGCGTGTTAACCCTGCGTCATCAGCACTCAGACAATTGTTGAGGGACAGTCACACCCAGCTCTACTTTAGCCCCAGACGTGCTAGTCACGTGACTGAAGCTGCAGGAGCCAGCGGGGTCCAGCTTCCAGTCAGCAGGTCCTGGAGTTCAAGGGACGGTCTCTCTGCATCAGACACTCTGTCTCCTGTGAGTCCTCATCCAGGGAGCCTGTCCCCTCCTGGAGTACAACGTCCACACCCAGCTCAGAACTCGGGCTCTCTGCTGACCCTCGCTCCCATCGTTCCAGACCTTGGCGTCTCGCCCCACATGCCCGACCTGGAGGGTGTCTCTCATCCCTGTGACCTGGGCCCTGGGGCTGCTCTGGAGCCTGGCAGCAGGCATGGGGGTACAATGCCACCCCCAGGTCCACCTGCCAGATGGGAGGGGGACTGCTTCCAGGGATGGTGGGAGTGGATGGTGCTCACAAACCAGGAGACGCCAGCACCACCCCAGCCCCAGGGTGAGCAAACAGGGCCCCCAACAGGTGACTGAGCTGCTGGACCACACGGCTGGTAGAAAGTGGAGTCAGGGGGTCCCAGGGCCTTCTATCTTTCTGTCTGTCTGCCTGCAGGGCCCTGTCCTCACTCCCCAGGCTGACTGTGCCCCCTCTTGAGCATCTCTCCTGCTCCCTGAGTTGGAGGTAAGGGGCCACGTGGACATTCTGTGTGTATGTGAAGGGAAATGATGACAAAGACTCAGGAGGAGCTTGGTAGTCTGCTCCTCAGAGATGATGGAATGACAAGTGGCCACAGAGCTAAATGGATACCTGGCCCCTGGGTCAGTGCAGAGACCTGCCGGCCTGATGTCCTCTGTCCTAGCTGGACTTGTCCCCCTGTCTTCTGGGGTGCAAGGCTCTGATGGGGACATCTTTCTGGTAGATAAATGGCAGCTCCTGATTGACTGCTGTGCAGGCAGAGAGGGAAGTGGAAGGCACAGCAGGGACTTGGAAACAGAAATTCAATAAGCACACTGATTATAAAGGTGGGAGACAGCTGAGAGGGGGGGAGGACACCCTGAGTTTTGCTACAGAGGAAACTATTGCCACAAGAGTGCTGGAGAATGGTTATTGAGAGGGGTGAGCAGACCAGGGGCTGGGTCTCCATCAAGTCCAGAGGGTTAGGCACAGGCATCCAGAGTCCCCTCCCTGAGCAGCCACCCAGGATGCTCTTCCTCCCAGCAGGTCATGCCAGCGCCTGTGACATGGTGTCACCAGGGAAGTTCATCAGAGACTCAGTGCTCAGAGTTGCACTGGGGGCTGGCCCAGTAGCCACCCTCTGCCTGGCATGTCCTCAAATCTCAGACCCGGGAGAGAAGCAGGTGACCAGCATCAACCATGCTGTCTGCACAGTGATTTAGATGGGGGGACTGGAGTGGGGGAAGAAAATTAAGTCTGTCCCTGCTTCCATTGTTTCCTCATCTATTTGCCATGAAGTGATGGGACCAGATGCCATGATCTTAGCATTTTGAGTGTTGAGTTTTAAGCTAGCTTTCTTCACTCTTCTCTTTTACCCTCATCAAGAGGTTCTTTAGTTCCTCTTCACTTTCTGCCGTTAGAGTGATACCATCGACATATCTGAGCTTGTTGATACTTCTCCCGGCAATCTTGATTGCAACTTGTGCTTCATCCAACTTTGCATTTCTCATGATGTACTCTGCATATAAGTTAAATTCTTTCCCTATTTTGAGTCAGTCTGTTGCTCCATGTCTGGTTCTAAATGTTGCTTCTTTTTTTTTCCATCTGCCTTCTAAGCTCTTGTTTCTTGCTCTGCACACAGGTTTCTCAGAATACAAATAAGTTGGCCGGTATTCTCATCTCTTTAAAAATTTTCCAGTTTATGTGATCCACACAATCAAAGGCTTTAGTGTAATCAATGAAGTAAAAATAGAAGTCTTTCAGATACAACTAATGTTGGCAATTTGGTCTCTGATTCCTCTGCCTCGCTGAAACTCACCCCGTACATTTGGAAGTTCTTGGTTCTCGTACTGCTGAAGCCTAACTTGAAGGATTTTGAGCATAATTTAGGAGCATGTGAAATGAGCGCAACTGTATGGTATTGTGAACATTGTTTGGCATTGCTCTTCTTTGGGATTGGAATGAAAACTGACCTTTTCCAGTCCTGTAGCCATTGCTAAGTTTTCCAAATTTGCTGACATATTGAATGGGCTTCCCTGGTAGCTCAGATGGTAAAGAATCTGTCTGCAGTGCAGGAGACCTGGGTTCAATCCCTGGGTCAGGAAGATCCCCTGGAGAAGGAAATGGCAACCCACTCCAGTATTCTTGCCTGGAGAATTCTATGGACAGAAGAGCCTGATCCATGGGGTTGCCAAGAGTCAGACATGACTGAGAGACTAACACTTTTTTTCACTTTTGAGTGCAGCACTTTAACAGCATCATCTTTTAGGATTTTAAATAGGAGAGCTGAAATCCCATCATCTCCATTAGCTTTGTTCATAATAATGCTTTCTAAGGCTCACTTGGCTTCACACTCCAAGTTTTTTGGCTCTAGTGTAGTCACTATACAAAAAAAGAAATTTTCTGTATAATTCTTCTGTGTATTCTTGTTACCTGTTCTTAATCTCTGCTGCTTCTGTTCGGTCTTTCCTCTTTCTTTCCTTTATAATGCCCATCCTTGCACGAAGTGTTCCCTTGATAACTCCAATTTTCTTGAGGACATCTCTAGTCTTTTCCATTCTAATATTTTCCTCGATTTCTTTGCATTTTTCACCACTAGACACATCCACAACTGAGTGTAATTTCTGCTTTGGCCCAGCCACTTCATTCTTCCTGGAGCTGTTCATAATTGCCCTCTGCTCTCCCCCAGTAGCATGCTGGATACCTTCCGACCTGTGGGGGCTCATCTTCTGATGTCATATCTTTTTGCCTTTTCATACTGTTTATGTTTTTCTCACAGCAAGAATACACGAGTGGTTTTCCATTCCTTTCTGCAGTGGAGCACGTTTCATCAGAACTCTACTATGAGCTGTCCATCTTATTTGGCTCTGCATCATAAGAGTTATTTTTCATTGAGTTATGCAACCCCTTACCATGACAAGGCTGTGAGCCATGAAGTGATATTAAAGGCTAGTCTAAAAATAAATAAAATAGAGAATAGAAAAATGAAACTAAAGTTATTTTTTTAAAGGATCAATAAAATTGACAAACCCTTAGTTAAAAGAAAAAAAGGGAAAAGACTGAAAAATCAGAAATGAAACAGGAGACATTAGAACTGATGCCACGGGAATACAAGCCATCATAAGAGATTCCTTGAACAATCATACCCACTAAGTGGAAAACTGAGAAAAATTCAGATAAATTCCTAGAAACACACAAACTACCAAGACTGAATCATGAAGAAACAGAAAATCAGATCTACTGAGTAAGGAGGTTGATGCATTAACCAAAATGCCCAACAGAGAAAAGCCCAGGACCAGGTGGCTTCACTGGTAAACTCCCTCAAACAGCTCAGAATTAACACCAATCCTTCTCAAACTCTCCCAGAAAGTTAAAGAGGAGAGAACACTTCCAAATTTATTCCATGAGGTCCGTGTTACCCTGTTACCCAAATGCAGACAGAGATAATATAGAAAACTAGACCAATATCCCCGATAAATATTGATGCAGAAATCCCAGCAGGCCTTCCAGCCCCTCTAGACTCCCTGGAAAGAAGCTGGAAGTGAGATTACTGGGACCAGCCACCAGGAGGCCTTGATCCCATCTCCTTCCCTTCTACCCCACTTCCCTGGCCTCACAGGACCCCAGGGCCCCTCTTGTCTGGACAAGAGGCCAGCAGCATCTGAGGCTGATCATGCTGCTATGAAGGGCGTAGCATCAGGGCAATCATGGTGCTCTGAAGACTCTGATGGAGCTGATGAGGGGCCGGGTGGGTGTGGGGACACCACCCTCCTCATTAGCAGGCTTAATCTGCACCCCATGGATCCCATCTCCATGAATTATCAGCTGATCATCAAAGGGAGATTGCCAAGACCACCCACTGCATCATGGAATGGAAGGAGAGAGTGGGAGCCTCTACCCCACCCCAGCTACCAGGGATATGATTAAGTAAACATCCTGAGACAGCCAGAGGTGAGTGTCCTCCTCCCATTCCGACTCCAGAGCCTAGAGGGGATGGCAGAAGTGCCTGATCTTCTACCCCACTTCCCTGGCCTCACAGGACCCCAGGGCCCCTCTTGTCTGGACAAGAGGCCACCAGCATCTGAGGCTGATCATGCTGCTATGAAGGGCGTAGCATCAGGGCAATCATGGTGCTCTGAAGACTCTTGATGGAGCTGATGAGGGGCCGGGTGGGTGTGGGGACACCACCCTCCTCATTAGCAAGCTTAATCTGCACCCCATGGATCCCATCTCCATGAATTATCAGCTGATCATCAAAGGGAGATTGCCAAGACCACCCACTGCATCATGGAATGGAAGGAGAGAGTGGGAGCCTCTACCCCACCCCAGCTACCAGGGATATGATTAAGTAAACATCCTGAGACAGCCAGAGGTGAGTGTCCTCCTCCCATTCCGACTCCAGAGCCTAGAGGGGATGGCAAAAGTGCCTGAGTCCACTGGTGCTGGGGTTTGGTAGGAAAAGGCGCGAGCTGGGGGGAGGGGTGGTTTTTAGAGAAAAACAGATCATGTCACTTCCTCGCTCCAAGCCCTCCAGTGGTTTCCCAACATGCCGGGACAAATCCAGGTTGGAGCCTGGTCTTCAAAGTCAAACAAAGTCCCCTCTGACACCCCTGGTTTACTTCCCCATGCCCCTTTCTCTATGCAGCCCCCACCTCAGGGCCTTGCACCTGCCATGCCCACTCCCAGGACAGCCCTTCTCCCATCCTTACCTGACTCTCTCCTTCTCTTCTCTCAGGCATCTGCCAAGAGCCATCATCCCTCAGGGGCTCTGTCCTGACCCAGGCTCTGCCCTGCACAGCCGCCACCCTGTCACCTTGCTTCCCCTCCCTGTGTACTTCTGTTCACGTTCATGCATGTGTATTGGTCTGTCTGCTTACTGGTCGGGGCAGCCCCATCTCTGACGTTCTCTCAGGGACTTCCTTGGTGGCTCAGACGGGAAGGAATCTGCCTGCAAGCAGGAGACCAGGGTTCGATGGTTTGATCCCTGGGTCAAGGGGATCCTCTGGGGAAGGGAATGGCAGCCCACTCCAGGATTCTTGCCTGGAGAATTCCATGGACAGAGGAGACTGGTGGGCTACACTTCATGGGGTCGTAAAGAGTTGGACATGACCGAGTAACTAACACAGGGTCTGTCAAGGTCACCCTTGGGATCTCTCTTCCTGACCCCGGACCCAGGAGCCTTCCTTTTGTCTCCTCCCATGCCAGTAAGGCTTGATCATCTCCACGGCCACCTGCCCCAGACTTCTCCCATCCCTCTTACAGGAGCCCAGTTCACCTGGGCCCACCTGCGGGAGCGCCTTAGCCTCCCTTGCTCCCCTGGTCCAGGCCACAATCAGGTCTGCGCTGCCGGCTCTCCCTTCACTTGCTGGCCCCCCAACCTTGGGAGAGCAGAGCTGGGGGACACACCCTCTGTTCACTGTCACTTGGAGACAGGCGAGCCCTCATACCTGGCTGGGGCTTTGTTCTTCCATTGCCAGGACATTATGCAGAGATGCTAAAAAGTCAGCAACCTGGAACTGGCCTGACCTAAGATGTATCAATGGTGTTTGATGTCCCTCAGTGGTTATTTTAGCACAAGGGTCTGGGCAGGGCCACGTCCCCTCACAGCCAGGTCCTGGGTGGTCCAGTTGCACTAAGAGCCTAGATGGAGCCTGCCATCCCAGGAGGGCTGTCACCAGGACCTTAAAGAGCTGGAACCCTGCTCATCCTTCCCCAGGGGCAGCACAGCCACTGAGCCCTGCACACCTGTAGGGGGCGCCATTCGTATGTGCACCCCTCTCCCCTTCAGATTCTCCCTCTTTGATGGAGAAACTACCAGGTTGCAAGATCCCATTAGCACCTGCCTCTGCTGCTCGTTCTCACACTCACTTTGAAATTAGAACATGTATTTGTCTTATGACCGCGTCCATTCTTGGTTTGCAAATCACTCTGCAGAAACTCCCTATCCAGTAATTTCCCTGCCCTCTTCTTCCCCAGAATGATCACCTACAGTTAAGGAGCTATGTTGGATTAAAGTCATAAAGAACAGAGCTCGTGTGAGCAGGTCCTGGAGGAGTCGTTCCGTGAGTGGACGGAGCAGCCTCAGGGAAGGGCCCTCCGTGCCTGGGCTCCCTCCATGGGGAAGCTCACCCCCTGGTGGGTGCGCCATTTCTGGAACTTAAAATCCCCACGTGGGTACCCAAGCGGCTGCTTCTAGAGTGGTTCCAGGTGTGGGTACCTCCCCAGCCCCTCTGCCCTGGCCCACCTCCTCCCTGCCTCTGCCCTGTAGACCATGACTCAGGGACGCAGGACTGCTCCACAGGTGACCCCACAGTTCCTGACACCCAGCCAGCTCATGGGAGCAGAGAGAATCCACAGGAAGGCTGGGCTCCAAGGCTGCTCCTGGCTGCACTCGCTCCCCGGGCTGACCTCTAGGAGACTCCTTGGACACCCCGTGACCCTCACCCACTCTCAGGGGCCCAGGCCTGGCCATGTGCACATCTCATACCCTGGCCGCCACCTTTGGTTCAGGGCTGGACACAGGCCCCAAGTCAGAGAGGTGAGACACTGTCCGCGGACGTCTGCTGGGACTCTGGTCACGTGGAGGGCCTGCTTTCTCCGGGGCTGGAAGCTGCCAGGACGCCTCCCCACGCTCAGTGACCACACCTGCTCAGGTCCAGGGAGATGGCCTGTGCACAGAGACAGGAGGGATGGCCTCAGGCTGCTGCCAGACCTCGGTCACCCCGAGGACGCTCTGCCCGGGACCTTGTCAGTTACAGGAGACAGCGCTCACTCTCTGCACTCAGACAGTATGGGATGCGATCCTGTGACTTGTGACCTCTGAAACCTCTGGACACTTGACCCTTGTTAACATTGAACAATAACACGGTTTTATCTGAGCCGGGAAGGAGGAGCTGAGGCCAAAGCAAGGAGGAAAAGCCCTCCCTGTCCCCTCACCCCCATGGGCCCCTCCCCTCTGATGTCACTCTTCCTGCAGGGACAGTGGGGACAAGAGACGCTCTTCCTCCAGATCCTATTCCCATCACCCCTCAGCTGGCCCTGGAGTCAGGCCCTCCCCACCCCCTGGACACAGCAAGTCAGTCTTCTCACGGGTTTGCAAGCTCAGAGCAGGGACAGGCTCCCAGGGGGACGGACTGTGGCCCCACCTGAGAGAGAGGTTGCAGACAAAGTGCCACTCAAAATGAGGGGGTGTGGAGTGCGCCCGACAGGGGCTCCTACTGCCTGGTTATTATTGTCATCACTCAGACCCTGGTCCTGCGTCCTTGGGGAGAAAAGCACGTGTGTCCTTAAAAAAGATGGCAGAAACATCAGAAAGTAAAAAGAGACCGTAGGAAAGGGGCATCTGACCCAGGAGGACTTGGCTGAAGCCAGTTCTGCTCCCTTTCAGTTTTGGCCCTTCCTGGCCCTGGCTGGTGGCTTTGGGAGATTCAGGGAAGTGAGATGGAGTCCAGGTCATCGAGCAGGAGCTGGGACGGGGCAGAGGAGCAGCAGGCTTTTCCCGTTGGCATCACCTGAGCCAGAGCCGCTTATGGGAGAACAGAATTCACCAGTCTCTTATGTGGTTAATCTGATAAGGCTTGGATGAGTTTAACAGTTTCACTAAGTATTTTATTTTTTTAATTGGAGGAAAATTGCTTTACAATGTTGTATTGGTTTCTGCCATACAACAATGCAAGTCAGTCATACTTATGTATATATTTCCTCTCCCTCTTGAGCCTCCCTCCCCTCCCCCACTTTCTACCTTCTAGGTCATTACAGAGCACCAGGCTGGGCTACCTTTGATATATAGCAGCTTCCCTAAGTATTAAAAGAGAGCAGTCAGGGACTTCCTTGGCAATGAGGTGGTTAGGACTCCACGTTTCCAGTGCAGGGGGCACAATTTTGATCCTTGGTTGACCAAACAAAACAAAGCCTAAAAGAGAGCAACCAAAGTTAATACAGTTTAAGTCAAAAAGAGCAAAAGAATTTGCAGGCTTATGTGTGAGGCTCAGTCATGTCTTTCTTTGCAACCACCAGGTTCTTGCAACCACCAGGTTCCTCTGTCCATGGGACTCTCCAGGCAAGGATACTGGAGTGAGTTGCCATTCCCTTCTCCAGGGATCTTCCAACCCAGGGATTGAACCCAGGTCTTGTGCATTGCAGGCAGATTCTTTACTGTCTGAGCCACCAGGGAAGCCCGCACAAATCAAAAAGAGCAAAGGAATCTGAAGGCTTATGTATAAGGGCAATTCATGGGGTGAAGGTACTGAGCACAGCTGGACCTTGAGTTTGCCCCTGCTATTAGGATCTCTGTCTGTCTGTCTGTCTTTGTGACTCTCCTGACATTACCAGGCAGCTACCATCTCTTCTGTGGTCACATAAGGGGGCTCCCAGTGCCATCATGCTTGTACAGCCCAGACCCCACTTTCCTGAGGGTACCGTAGACCACGGGACACCAAGATCCAGCTTCCCTATGGACCACGGAGTGTTTCCTGTGCCCGAGAAATGGACTGTCCCCAGTCATCAGGGCTTGAATGGGTGTAAAGATGAGTGAGTGGACTGAGAACACAGACGGGGTTCTTGAGATGTTGGGCAGGTGCACATATACACACTTGTGCATACGCTTGTGCATGCTCACAAACGCCATGCACACATATGTACACATACACGTACACACACACCTGTCCCAGAAGGAACAGAGAAAGCCCTGGTCTGGGAACCGAGAGCCCCTCTTCTGACAGGGAACCTCAGGCAGGCACTTTCTGGGGGACACTCACTGCCCACCTGCTCATCGGGGCGCTCATCAAGTGTGGACCAGGTGGGTTCTAACCAAGCCTGACCTCCCGCATCCTGCAGTCCAGGTGAGGCCAAGAGTCCAGGATAAGACAGGTCAGGTGGAGAGTGAAGGGCGAGTGGACAGTCCATTCTGCCAAGCAGAAAGAGAGCAGAGGTGGGAACATGACCACATGGCTTCTAGATTCAGCATCCACCCACCTTTTCCCATCCTCCCCCTAGTGAAAAGCCACACCAGCTTCCTGTCCAGGGAGGACTTGGAGGGAGGGAAGGGCCTCAGGGGGAGAGAGGCAAGGGCTGTGGATACTGAGTGGACCAGGCTGGCCTCAGGTGAGCGACACTCAGGAAGGCTGGTGGGGAAGCCTCATGAGGTTTCCTCTGCTCTCTGCTCCCCCAGGGAAGCTCTCTGGGGTACTGGGGGCACACACAGCTTTCCTGTGTGGACAGACAGCGATGGGAGCCCCCCAGGTAGGGTCCATGGAGAGGAGATGAGTGAGACCCTGCAGCGCACACCTGGCCACATGGCCCTGGGCACAGGTAGAGAGGAGCTCAGGGCCCTGGGTGTCCCCAGGAAGGGGGATCAGGGGACAGAGGGGAGGCAGAGGGTCACATTCCTTGGGCCTCCTGCACAGCTGCCTGATGCTGGGTACTCCCCTTCACAGACACACAGTTGATGGAGGTCACTGGGCACCTGGGTACCATGGTGACGGTGCCATAGCAACGCCCACCCCTGCAGTCTCCACGCCAGTGCAGGTGGGATTAATGAGTTTAGGTTCATTTAGTAATGTAATTGCCCCAGGGAGTCAGAGTCTAAAGCCACTTTGAATGCAGGCCCTGACCATCCAGGACCAGTCATGAGAGGACAGAGAAAAGACGAGGTCACAGGTGGACTCAGGAAGGAGCCGGAGCTCCACAACTCCCATCTGCCATCACCGCTGCCTCTGTGGCTGTGGGCAGGGGAAGAGGAAGGAGGGGCCAGGGCTGAAGGTGTGGGTTACATTTACACGGTCCCTGTGGTCAACAGCTCGCACTAAAAGCAGTTCACACATGGAGCATCATCAGGACCACAGCAGTCCCTCCGAGCCTCCCTCCCGCTACCTCCCAGGGACCATCTCCTCCATCCTGTCTCCCCCTCCCATCTTGCATTTGTTTCTGTGTAACCCACTTCATGCATCCTTCACAGTCACAGAGGTGCCTGTGATCACTCAGCGTATTCATAAACTGAAAATGTCCAGCCCTTGATCCCCTGTGATCTTCTTACTGTGTTCAAGTTGAGCTTTTGAGCATCATCTTGTTAAAGGGTCCCTTGGTAGCTCCTTCATTCACTTTCCTTGCTGGGCAGAATCCACAGATACTGGACTGTATCCATCCTATACGGTTGCTTGCTCGCTTCTTTATTCTTTTGTGAACAATGCTTCTGTAACATGAAGTTTGTTGAAATGATTCACTGAATCTATCACCTGTCAGCTCATCTAGAACAGAGTCTGGAAGGTAGTAAAAGTTACCTACATGCATGTTGTTATTATTGCTGGTAGGATAAACAAAAACACTCAAATTGGGATATTCTGGCAACAATAGCAGGTGTGCACACACACACACACACACACACACTGACACAGGTACTCATGCTCCATGGTGTATTCCATCAAAAGACGCCACAGAATGACTTGAGGAGTGAGGCCACACTGCCCACTTGTCTGGTCTCTGACCTGTGGTGGCTGCACAGGCCAACCAGAGTCCAGATCGGCCCTGCCAGGCCCTCTGGGCCGACAGGTGCAGGGCTTGGGGTCCTAGGGAGGGGAGGTTGGGTAAAGGCTGCCAGGGGAGAGGGAGGTGAGCTTGTCAGGGGCCAGAATGCTTGGACCCATGGCATGAGTGACTGTCGCAGACCCACCAGCCATGCCTTCTAAGGGAAGCCGAGGGTTCGCGGAGCCACATGAGTCCCAACTAACACCCCACAGGGACCCAGGGTGAGCTGTGACCCTCAGATGGGAACCAAGGGCATTCGTCTGAGAGTTATCTTATTCCTGTGGTCATCTTGACCAGTGGTTCTGATCACCAACCTTCCACCTCCTCCCCAAATTCCTAATCTTTCAACCTGAATTTGTGGTCCTGAGTGCCCTGGGGGACATGGTTCAAGGGACAATGTAAGTGGGGTGAATTCACAGATGAGCTTCAAGATAACACAACAACAAACGTATCATCAGCAACATTAATAGCAGAAATTGTATTACTTCTTGCTGACGGAGGCTGTGATGTGTCTGTGCTGCCTTAATGGGATTACCCATTATTCTCACAACTCAGTGATACCAACGGACTGTCCCTGTTTCACAGGCAGGCAAACTGAGAGTCTGAGCAGTGACGTCATTGCCCCATGTCCCGAGGCTGTGAGGTAGATGCTAGCTCAGATCTGCCCAACCTCTCAGCCTGTGCTTCTTCACATCCTCCTGCCCCAGAGGTGGGAGTTCTGCCAGCACCTCCTGGAATTCCCAGCACATGGAGACCACAGGGCCTCCTCTCCTGAATCCGAGGCTCTTCCCCACAACCTCCAGTTGAGATCCTGGCTTTTCTTTATGCCCCTACCCCTATCAGAGCACAGGCACAGATCCAGGGCAGCAGTTCCTGATGTCAGGGGAAAGCCGCCTGGATGGCTCCTGGTCAGGACCTTTCTGATTCAGTCTCCGCGGACTCTACATCACCAGCAGGAGATCAGCTTCGGTGGGAATCCTGGGGCAGTAAACTGCAGCAAGTTCACTGCCAGGAAGTAAGGGCACAGCTCCAGCTCTGGGAATGTGGTCCTGAGCAACAGAGCAGAGGAAGCTTTATCAGGAGCCCAGCATCCCGCGTCATCCCTCCACAATCAAGTCCTTGTGAACTGAAAACTTAATTTGTCACTCAGGTGTAAAATAGGCAGTGTTTTAGCCTTTTTTCCACCCCATGCACATGATGGATGTTCAAGTGCACAATAGAAACCCTCCGGGGGCTTCTCTAGAGTCTGACAGACCCAGAGAGGTTGTGCAGGAGAAGAGTGGGAGCCTTGTAGCAGCTCTGGAGCCTCAGATGACGGATGGCTCTTCAGCGCAGAGAGAAATGGCATCTGTGCCCATATACACAGAAATCAGCCCCCCGCCCGGGGGTGCTTGGAGGTTCCTGATGACGATCCTGTTCACTGCAGACTCCTGGATGGGAGTGAGCTGGAGGTGAGAGCTGAGAGGACAGGGTGAGCAGGCTGGTTCTGTCTGGTCCCTGCCCTCGTCGCTTCCTTGGGCTCCATGCATTACTCTGTTGCTCTGATGAACAGACTGCTGCCATCTTGATCTTTGCATCTCTGCCTCCGGTCCATCTCAGCCTGAAAAGTGAGAGAAATCAATGCCAAAGTGGAAGAGGAAGTCCATTTGCGTCAAAACTTGTTAAGTCTCTCTCCGAAGAGAGCTGAAGTGGAGTGGACGCTCCTGCCAGGGACTTGCGGCCTGTGAAAGCAGAGTGCCTCGACCCCCACATTCTAACACTCACATAAGTTGGGGGTGAGGAGAGCTCTGAATGTGGATGCTCCTGTCTGGGCAGGCTGACATGAAGGATGGTGGAGTAACACCTGTAATCACTGAATGCTCAGTGTCCAGCAACACTTAGCAGAGCCCAGCAGCCTGGCTCGGAATCCAGATTTGCTATTAAGTCCTGAGGCCCAAGGGCTTCCCAGGTGGCTCAGTGGTAAAGAACCTGCCTGCCAAAGCAGGAGACACAGGTTCGATCCCCGGGTCGGGAAGATCTCCTGGAGAGGGAAATGGCAAACCACTCTAGTATTCTTGCCTGGAAAATCCCATGGACAGAGGAGACTGGTGGGCTACAGTCTATGGGATCACGAAGAGTCAGGTACGACTTAGCGACTAAACAACAACCTGGGGCTCCAGGCTTGTGCCAGAAGCCTCTGTTTTCTCCTCTGTGAAGTGGGGATGCAACCAAAGTTCCCCAGCTGCTAGGGTAACATTGCAGGACGCCACCTGCCAAGTCCACTGTCTTAAGAATGAAAGCTTCTCACTCTACTGATGCCCAGTGCGGATATGTTCCCAGGTGGGTGGCTTCCTCCACACTCAGGGTTTAATGTTCTCTGGTTGTCATCTTGAAATTCGTAACAATTTTATATTTGTTAAAATATAACAAATTTTATATTTGTTATATAAATATGACACTGCCCTAGCCTAACTGTCCCCTACCTCCTGGGCTCTGGAGGTAGGGGACAGCCTCCACCGCTTGCCCTGTGACTGCCACCCTCTGCCCAGGCAGTGATCAGGTCACTTGGGTGAGGGTCATGCTCCACCCCCTGTTTCCAGGAGGGGTCTGGGTGTGAACATGGGGAGGGCGGGGTCGGGCATGTGTCCTGCAGCATCAGAGTCTGTATCAGTGTCCTGGGGCAACCACAACAAATACCACAGAGCACGCGGCTGTCATAGCAATTTATAGTCTCATGGTTCTGGAGATAAGGTGTCACAGGGCTGGTTCCCTCTGAGGTCTTTCTCCTCGGCGTATAGACAGCTATCTCCTGCCCATGTTCCCCCATGTCCTCCCTGTGTTCACATGGTCATCGCTGTGTGTCTGTGTTCTCATCTCCTCTTCTTATAAGGACCCCAGTCCTATAGGATCAGGCAGGCTACGGTCCATTGAAAGAGTCGAACAGGACTTAGCAACCAAATCATCACTACCGCAATGACTTCTTTCTACCTTGATTTTTGTTTTTGTTTTTGGTTTTGTTTTTTTTTTTGCTGGGGACCACTTTAGAAGTCTTTATTGAATTTGTTACAATATTGCTTCCATTTTATGTTTTGTTTTTATGGCTGAGCTCAGTTCCCCAGCCATAAACTTGCACCCCTCATAGTGGAAGGCAAGGTCTTAACACTGAACCACCTGGGAAGTCCCTTGACCTCAATTTTCATCAGTAACCTATTTAAAGGCAGTATCTCCAATACAGTCACAACCTGAGGTCCTGGGGGTCAGGGATTCAGTGTGCAAGTTTGGGGGGACACTGTTCAGTCCATGACAGGCTTTCACTGCCCCCCATACTGTGGACCTTGTACGGGTCCTGCATCTCTCGTAACACACCCCCTCCCTCCCAGTTATTCCCAGTTACTCAGCACCAGTACTGGGACTGCTCTGCCTGTTACCTGGTCCTGTCCGTCACCCTCAACCAGAGGGAAATGGCTGCCCGCACACAGCATGTGGGCAACAGGGCCCAGTCCCAGGTTTCTTGAGTACGGATCTAAGCACCTCGACTCACTCTGACCCCAGGAGCTCCTGCTGTTCCCTCAGGGCCCTGAGGGGCCCTGCCTGCTGGGAGCCAGACAGAGCCATCCCTCCCAGGTCCCCTGGCTCTCCCTGCTCCTCAAAGCATCAGAGTCCTGAGGAGCAGGGAGAGTCTGAGCAGCAGCACAGCTGAAATAAACTCAAGGGGACACGTGACTACATGTCATTCGGTCCCTGGGATCCTGGGACAGGAAAGGACACTAGGGGAAAATGAGGAAATGTGAGCAAAGTTGTAGTTTGTAATAATGTGTCAACTGGTTAACTGTGATAAATGCACTGTGGTCCTGTGAGAGGTGAGCAGTGGGGGACCGGGACGGGGTTGGGGGAAGGGAGAAGGCTCTGTGTTATGACAAGTTTTCAGCAAACCTGGAGCTGCTCTGAAACTAAAAGCTTCTTTAAAGGGTAGGATGTGGTTGGTGTCAGGGGTGTGTGGCTGGAGGAGCTTTGATCCCTTGAAACTGTTCCTCGCGTGCAGGTGATATGAACACGGAGGGTCACCTGGGCTGGGCTGAGCATTTCCAGCCACAGCTCAGACACAGTCACCCCATGGCAAAACAGTTGTCTATTCAGCTGCCAGTTTTTCTTTTATTTTATATCTATTTTATATTTCTTATATTTCATATTTTATTTTACATATAAGATGTGTCCATGGGTTAAAAAGTGTAGAGAATAAAATGGGATCCAGTGGGGAGGAAAAGCTTCTTCTTTTCTTACTTTGACCACGCAATCTCCTGCTGGCCTCACCAAACGCAGCTGCTGTCATCCTGTCTCTAAGAATCTTTCCAGAGACGGTTTGAACATGAGCAAGTGCACACATGTGCATGTAGACAGATACACACACATGCACACGCACACACACATACACATAAACACACCTGGACACACTCAGAAACACACGCACACACATATAACGCATGAACACACATACACATGTACACACATACACATGTACACACATACACATGTACACACATACATGCATGTACACAAGTACCCATACATGCACACATCCATAAG